>CM045730.1:73851381-74066381 GCA_024760905.1 Plotosus lineatus
TGGTCGAAGATGTCGAAGACGGAGAGGCGGGAGGCGTGTCCGTAGGCAGAGAGACAAGAGGAAAAGCATGAGTCTAGGAATAAAAGTAGGGACTTTGAATGTTAGAACTATGACAGGAAAAGGTAGAGAGCTGGCTGACATGATGCAGAGGAGGAAGGTGGACATACTGTGTGTTCAGGAGACCAGGTGGAAAGGTAGCAAGGCTAGACGCTTAGAGCAGGGTTTAAGCTGTTTTTTCATGGTGTGGATGGGAAGAGAAATGGAGGAGGAGTCATCTTGAAGGAGGAGTTTGTCAGGAATGTGCGAGAAGTGAAAAGAGTGTCAGACAGAGTGATGAGTCTCAAGTTAGAAATTGAAGGCGTGATGTTCAATGTTGTTAGTGCTTATGCCCCACAGGCAGGATGTGAGCGAGAAGAGAAGGAGAAATTCTGGAGTGAGTTAGATGAAGTGATGCAGAGTAACCCCAGAGGTGAAAGAGTGGTCGACTTCAATGGACATGTTGGTGCAGGAAACAGGGGACGAGGAAGTCATGGGCAGGTTTGGTATCCAGAAAAGGAACGCAGAAGGACAGATTTTGGTAGATTTTTCAAAAAGGATGGAAATGGCAACCGGTCGCCCCTCACTCATTGAATCAAGTTCCAAAATAGCACAGACTGAGTAGTTATATGTTTATTTTATTGACACTTCAGGTGGGATTCCTATTTTTTGTGCACAGTGCAAAATGTCTGCGCACGGAGACCGTAACACCAGTGCACAATTGCTCTCGCACAGCTAAGAGGGAACAGAGGTTACAATACTTATGAGAACACTGTGTTTTTCCATCGGAAGATAAATGTGAATACATAGTTAAAGGAGATCAAATACAAAAATAGAAATTACTGCAACTCTGAGAACTCCTTCCATTCTCTTTGATGCCAGATTATTATGGTATCACACTCGATCCCCTTTTTAAGGTCGTCAAAATTAACATCGTCGCTGGTGAGATCTAAGTCATACTGTATAATAATTGGTAGTATTATTTCTTCTTAGGGTGGCATAAATGCACAGAGTTCATTGCATCAAACATGCAATCTGTTATGCATCTAATAATCCATGGTCCAAATATACAGAGTAATAAAATAACAATAATAATGGGAACAACCATGGAGAATAATGCGGTCCATTTACCACGGATAAGAAGAAGAATAAGCAGATAACCATCCCCATCCCCACATTTGTCCTCCATCTTCGTCCTGCCTTCAAGCTTTAGCAGTTTCTCGTATCTGTTGCACTACTTGCCCTGTTTCACCGTGGTCCTCTCATTCCCGGGAATTAAAGTACAACAGCTATCCCCCACTATAGTGCAGACCCCTCCTTTCTCAGCTAGGAGAATATCTAGTACCATGCGGTTCTGCATCGTAGTTAAACCCAACACAGTTAATTCTTTTCAAATACTTTCAACGCCAAGAGTTTCATTAACAGACGTGGCTAGGCGATAATGGGTAACTTCTACTTGATTCCAAAGCGGTGTGATGCCATACTGTGGAAAAAAGGCATCCCCAAAATTTCCCCATCGTGATGTTAACTGATGTTTGAGTGGTGGAAAGGATGGATGGGTGGAGAGATGTCTACTGAGTGTGGTGTGATTAATGGTGGTGATAATAACAGGATGTGAGCTAGAAGAGAAGGAGAGATTCTGGAGTGCGATAGATGAAGTGATGCAGAGTACCCCCAGAGGTGAAAGAGTGGTCATTGGTGCAGACTTCAATGGACATGTTGGTGCAGGCAACAAAGGGGACGAGGAAGTGATGGGCAGGTTTGGTATCCAGGACAGGAACGCAGAAGGACAGATGTTGATGGATTTTGAAAAAAGAATGGAAATGACTGTGGTGAATACTTTCTTCCAGAAGAAACAGGAGCATAGGGTGACTTATAAAAGCGGAGGTAGGAGCACACAGGTAGACTACATCTTGTGTGGGCGATGTAATTTGAAGGAAGTCAGTGGCTGCAAAGTAGTAGTGGGTGAGAGTGTTGCCAAACAGCATAGGATGGTGGAGTGCAGGATGACGCTGATGGTGAGGAAGGTGAAGAAGGCAAAGGCAGAGCAGAAGACAAAATGGTGGAAGCTGAAAAAGGAAGAGTGTCGTGTTGTCTTCAAGGAGGAGTTGAAAATGGCTTTGGGTGGTCAGGAATTGCTTCCGGATGACGGGACAACTACAGCTAATGTGATCAGGGAGACAGATAAGAGAATACTTGGTGTGACATCTGGAAGGAGAGTAGATAAGGAGACTTGGTGGTGTAATGAGGAAGTGCAGGAGTATATACAAAAGAAGAGGCTATCTAAGAAGAAGTGGGACATAGAGAGGACTGAAGAGAGTAAACAGGAGTACAGGGAGACACAGGGTAAAGCGAAGGTAAGGAAAGTGAGAGCAGAGAACAAGTGCAGGAAAATCTAGAGAGGTGGAGGTATGCCCTGGAAAGGAGGGGAATGAAGATTAGCCTCAGTAAGACAGAATACATGTGCATGAATGACAAGGTCCCAAGAGGAACGGTGAGGTTACAGGAAGCAGAGATAAGGAAGGTGCAGGATTTTAAATACTTAGGCTCAAGAGAGTGAGCAGATGCCGGAGGAGTGGAGGAGAAGTATGCTGGTGCCCATTTTTAAGAACAAGGGAGACGTGCAGAGTTGCAGCAACTACAGAGGGATAAAGTTGATGAGCCATACGATGAAGTTATGGGAAAGAATAGTGGAAGCTAGACTAAGGGCAGAGGTCAGCATTTGTGAACAACAGTTTGGTTTCATGCCAAGAAAGAGCACCACAGATGCAATGTTTGCTTTGAAGATGTTAATAGAGAAGTACAGAGAAGGTCAGAGGGAGCTACATTGTGCCTTTGTGGATCTGGAAAAAGCATATGACAGGGTGCCAAGAGAAGAACTGTGGTATTGCATGAGGAAGTCTGGAGTGGCAGAGAAGTATGTTAGAGTGGTGCAGGACATGTATGAGAGATGTAAGACAGCGGTGAGGTGTGCTGTCGGTGTGACCAACGAATTCAAGGTGGAGGTGGAACTGCATCAAGGGTCAGCTCTGAGCCCCTTCTTGTTTGCTATGGTGATGGACAGGCTGATAGACGAGGTGAGACAAGAATCTCCATGGACTATGATGTTTACAGATGACATCGTGATCTGTAGTGAGAGCAGAGAACAAGTGCAGGAAAATCTAGAGAGGTGGAGGTATGCCCTGGAAAGGAGAGGAATGAAGGTTAGCCTCAGAAAATCAGAATACATGTGTGTGAATGAGAAGGACCCAGGAGGAACGGTGATGTTACAGGGAGCAGAGATAAAGAAGGTGGAGGATTTTAAGTACTTAGGCTCAACAATCCAGAGCAATGGAGAGTGTGGAAAAGAGGTGAAGAAACGTGTGCAGGCAGGCTGGAATGGTTGGAGAAAAGTGTCCAGTGTGATGTGCGATAGGAGAGTGTCAGCAAGAATGAAGGGAAAAGTGTACAAGACGGTGGTGAGGCCAGCGATGTTGTATGGATTAGAAACAGTGGCGCTGAAGAAAAGGCAGGAGGCAGAGCTGGAGGTAGCGGAGATGAAAATGTTGAGGTTCTCTCTGGGAGTAACGAGGATGGATAGGATCAGAAATGAGTATATCAGAGGGACAGCCCACGTAAGATGTTTTGGAGACAAAGCCAGAGAGGCTAGATTGAGATGGTTTGGACATGTACAGAGGAGGGATAGTGAGTATATTGGCAGTAGGATGCTGAGGTTGGAACTACCAGGCAGAAGGCCTCGAGGAAGACCAAAGAAGAGATTTATGGATGTGGTGAAGGAAGACATGAAGGTCGTTGGAGTCAGAAAAGAAGATGCGGAGGACAGGGTGAGGTGGAGGCGGATGATTTGCTGTGGCGACCCCTGAAGGGAGCAGCCGAAAGTAAAAGAAGAAGAAGAAGAAGGCTCAACAATCCAGAGCAATGGAGAGTGTGGAAAAGAGGTGAAGAAGCGTGTGCAGGCAGGTTGGAATGGTTGGAGAAAAGTGTCCAGTGTGATGTGTGATATGAGGGTATCGGCAAGAATGAAAGGAAAAGTGTACAAGTCGGTGTTGAGGCCAACGATGTTGTATGGTTTAGAAACAGTGTCCCTGGGGAAAAGACAGGAGGCAGAGCTGGAGGGAGCAGAGATGAAAATTTTGAGGTTCTCTTTGGGAGTAACGAGGATAGATAGGATTAGGAATGAGCACATCAGAGGGACAGCACATGTAAGATGTTTTGGAGACAAAGTCAGATAGGCTTGAGATGGTTTGGACATGTACGGAGGAAGGATAGTGAGTATATTGGTAATAGGATGCTGAGGCTGGAACTACCAGTCAGAAGGCCTGGAGGAAGACCAAAGAGACGATTCATGGATGTGGTGAAGGAGGACATGAAGGTCGTTTGTGTAAGAGAAGATGCAAAGGATAGGGTGAGATGGAGGCAGATGATTCGTTGTGGCGACCCCTGAAGGGAAAAGCCGAAAGGAGAAGAAGAAAGAAGAAGATATCTACTGATAAAAATTACTTGCCCCCAACAACATGTTCCCTGCATACAAGACTGGTAGGAGCTGGTTGCCAGTCTTTCCTTTTGTGGTTGGTATCAGCTCTTTTCAAAGCAGAAATCCATTTCTCTCGTCAGACCTTATTAGCAGGGAATCTATGATATTTAACACCTGGTTTCTTTCCTCTATAATTTGTACAACCGACAGCAACACAGTTAAGTGCCATTTTGCACTTGTTTAATAAATAAATTCAGTATTAAACCCTTACACATGCTTGTGCTATTGTGCTGGGGCCGGAGTAAATCGTTTGTTTTCACTCCAATGTGGTGGAATAAACAAAACCTGCATTGGGATAATGTATGGATGACATCAGCTGCAAAACCTCTATTTGAATAAAAGGACTTCAGGTTGGCATGGTGATGAGAGTTCAATGCTTTTGTTGAGGTACAAGACAAAGGAAGTGTTCACACACACACACACACACACACACACACAATTACTATAGCAACCTCCAAATTCATGGGTTCCCTGATTGTCCTGGGACGAGCGAAACCAGGGATTAATCGAGAGAGCAAGAGAGAGCAAGAGCTCACTCAGGAATATTACTGAGTTTGTGAATAATCAGAATCACTAAAAACACGACAAATTGTTACTAATAAAATACTTAAAAACACAAAAACAAACAAATAAGGAAAATTGGGATTCTATTAAACACCCAATTCCACACAGTTCAGCCATGAACCACAAGGGGGTCAAACACCAGTCACTTCCTCTTCCCGTCTCCCAAAGGAAGCGCTGTGCTCCTAATGAATTATGGGTAGTATCATGGATTGGGGCAGTGGTGGTCTAGTGGATAGCGTGCAGGATCGCTGATCCTAAGGTTGGGGGTTCGAGTCCCCACAAGGTCGTCACTGTCCCCCCAGTGCAGCTAACTGGGTTATCAAAGGCGGGCCATGTCTCTCACTGTCTATGGTGAGAGGCATGTAAAAGAACCATTGCTGACTTTCGTAAAGAGTAGGCTGCAAAGCCGTCAGCGTGTTTCTGTCCCTTGCTAAAAAAAGGGTTGTGACAGGAAGGGCATCCGATGTAAAAAACCTCTGCCAAATCAAACGTGCGAATCAGATTATTCGCTGTGGCGAAAAGGGAAAAAAGCAGAAAGGAAAAGAAGATGATGATCATGGATGACCTCCTTCTGACTCATAGTCACAGGCTTTACACTCGCACACCAAAAAATGTGAGTATGAAATCTGTGCCGCCGTTACACCATGAAAACGAGGCACACCCTGTTAACAGTGACATCACCACCCCAGCACCATGTGATCACACAGCAGGACCAGGGACACGCCAACAAAAAGAACATGGACAGAGTTCATGAACACTGGTAGTTTATTGAAGTGGAACACTGACCCGCTGGTCGTTTGCGTGGGTGGAACACTGACCCGCTGGGAGGTAAAACACTGGCCTGCTGGTGGTTTCCGGAGGTGGGACACTGACCTGCTGGTGGTTTCCGGAGGTGGGACACTGACCTGCTGGTGGTTTCCGGAGCTGGGACACTGACCTGCTGGTGGTTTCCGGAGCTGGGACACTGACCTGCTGGTGGTTTACAGAAGTGGGGTACTGACCTGCTGGTAGTTTTCCTCCTGAGGGTTGAAGGTGTTGTTGATTTGTTGCAGTCTCAGATTGACATGAGGAAACTGGTGAAGCCAATAAATCCACCAAGGAGGAATGTAGTCCAGGTCCGAGGATGACATGGTGTGATGGTGTGTGTGTGTGTGTGTGTGTGTGTGTGTGTGTAAAACCAGTGAACAAAAGCTTTCAGCGCGTTGTTCCGGTCCGTGTATTAAACGCACGCGTTACTCTCCAGCGCTGTCAAAATCCGCATTCCATTTATTTCCGATCGTAAATAACCCAGCTTTCGGAAATCGGAGGAAGAAGATCCATTCGAAGTGGAACAGTGGAACCGTTCACAACACCGGGCGCGTCCACAGAACACAAGTGCGCGAGCATGAGACATGCAGGCGCGTTCACAATATACGGAGATCAGGGTTGCCAGACCGCTACCAAATCCTCCATCACCGGATTGGTTGAGAAGTGAGGGAACAAATAGAAGGAAATTTTTGTTGTTGTTGTGAGGGGCAGAGGTTAGCTGGTGGGAAGGTGCTGGATTACTGATCCTAAGGTTGAAGATTCAAGTCCCACAATCCACTATCACCTGGTCGTCTTCGTCGTTGTAATCCCGTCATCGTTGTCACCCACAGTCCCGTCCGTGCACTAACTGGGCAACCAAAGGCTGGCCGTGTCTCTCACTGTCTTTTGTGGAGGTTCATGTAAAAAATTTTCATCAAGAGGAGCTGCATAGCCGTCAGCGTGTTTTTGCCCTTCGATGGCCTGGCTAGTTGTCCGGGCTGTACTCTGTCGCCGCCCAGAGTCTGCTGAGATGGGCATTTCCCCCTGCGACCCTCTTCTTCTTCTTCTCCTCCTTTCGGCTTTTCCCTTCAGGGGTCGCCACAGCGAATCATCTGCCTATATCTCACCCTATCCTTTGCATCTATTTAGGATTAAATAATTCAAAAAGTGAATGAATGAATAATAATTCAATTTCATTTGTATTTGGGATTATTGAAATATTTATTGCAATTTAAATATTTTGCAATTATACTTTTTACTTCTATTTAATCACAGATAAGCTGATCACTAAAGACGGAGGGAGAACTAAACACCAGGCACTCAACACACTGAACAAGCTGGATGATCGCCATAATGCTAAAAACACCCCCTGCCCCACCCCCACTGACGTATACTTACATGTATATGTGTATATAATATCAACAAATACATTTTCAATGCTATTCATGCATATAATAACAATTCAACATAAAAAATGCATAAGATGTAAATAAAATATAAATACACACACACACATACGAAAGACGCGGAGGACATGTGTTCCCTCTGTCATCATGGGAAATGTCCGAGCGATTGCCAACAAGACCGAGGAGCTGGCGGCGCTGACCCGGCAGCAGAGGCAGTACCGGGACTGCAGCATCATGTGTTTCTCAGAGACGTGGCTGAATGAACTCACACCGGACTCTGTGATTTCTCTTAACGGATTTACACTCGCGCGTGCAGATCGGAGTGCAACGGAGAGCGGTAAGAAGAAAGGAGGGGGTGTGGCGGTCTATGTGAATGAACGATGGTGCCACCCGGCCAACGTGCACGTGAAGGAGCAGCTATGCACGCGGGACCTGGAACTGCTCGCGGTGAGCGCGCGGCCATATTATCTACCGAGGGAGTTTTCACACGTGCTTGTGTTTTGCGTGTACATTCCGCCCTCGGCTGATGCGGCGGCCGCGTGTGAGCGTCTCCACAGCGCCGTTAATCAGACACAGACTCATCACCCCCGCGCCATGATTCTGATCAGCGGGGACTTTAACCATGCCCCTCTCGCCGCCTCTCTCCCGGCGTTCACGCAATACGTGAAGTGCGCCACAAGAGACAATAAAACACTGGATTTGCTGTATGCAAATGTGAAGGACGCTTACAGCTCCACCCCCCTCCCCCCACTGGGACGATCAGACCACAACCTGGTCTACCTGCTCCCCCAATACACACCCAGGGTGCGAAAGGAACCTGCGCAGAAGAGGTCTGTGAAAGTGTGGACCGAGGAGACCAACGAGAGGCTTAGGGACTGTTTCCAGACCACAGACTGGAGCATGCTCTGTAACTCCTTTGGTGATGACATCGACGGCCTCACACACTGTATCACCGATTACATGAACTTCTGCGTGGACAGCACTGTGCCAACACGGAGGGTACGGTGCTTCTCCAACAATCACCCGTGGGTCACCCCTGAGCTTAATGTCCTCCTGAACCAGAAAAAGAGGGCTTTCATCTCGGGGGATAGAGAGGAGCAGAAGAAGGTCCAGCGTGAGCTCCAGTGGAGGATCAGGAGGGCAAAGAAGGATTATGGGAAGAAGCTGGAGGAGAAGCTGGCTCAGAACAACGTGCGGGACGTCTGGAGAGGACTAAAAACCATGTCTGGATTTGGGCAGGGTGTCAGAGGGACAGCTGATGGTGACCAGCGCTGGGCGGATGAACTAAACTGTTACTTCAACAGGTTTGATTCTCCCCCCTCCCCCTCTGCACCTCTCCCCGTTCCCCCCCTCTCTTCACACGTCTCCAGACCAGCAGACACCTCCCCCCTCCCCAGGCCAACTTCACTTGACTGCTACAGCCCGACAGACACATCCCCCTCCCTCTGCAGCCCACCCCAGCCCCCCCTCTCCCTCACATCAGACCAGGTGAGGAGACAGCTGAGGCGACTAAATCAGAGGAAATCTGAAGGACCAGATGGCATCAGCCCCAGGCTGCTGAGGACCTGCGCAGACCAGCTCTGTGAGGTACTATGCTACCTGTACAACCTGAGCCTCAGCCTGGAGAAGGTTCCCGTCCTGTGGAAAACCTCCTGTGTGGTTCCGGTTCCCAAAACAGCTCAAGCGAAGGAACCAGCCCACGACAGACCTGTTGCCCTGACCTCCCACCTCATGAAGACCATGGAAAGGCTCCTCCTCATACACCTCCGCTCTATGGTGAGCCCCACCTTAGATCCGCTGCAGTTTGCCTACAGGCCCAACATCGGAGTAGAAGACGCCGTCATCTACCTTCTGCAGCGGGCACTCACCCACCTGGAAATCGCTGGCAGCGCTGTGAGGGTCATGTTCTTTGACTTTTCCAGCGCCTTCAACACCATCAGACCAGCGCTTCTGCGGGGGAAGCTGGAGGACGTGGGAGTGGACGGGCACCTTGCTGCCTGGATCACTGACTACCTTACTAACCGTCCACAGTACGTGCGGCTACGCGGCTGTAAGTCAAAGGTGGCAGTCTGCAGCACGGGGGCACCGCAGGGCACCGTCCTCTCACCCTTCCTTTTCAGCATTTATACCTCGGACTTTAGCTATAGCACAGACAGCTGCCACCTCCAGAAGTTCTCGGACGACTCCGCCATCATGGGCCGTGTGTCAGAGGGGAACGAGATGGAGTACCGGTCGGTCATCGTTGACTTCGTGGACTGGTGTGAGCGCAACCACTTGTGCTTGAACACCAGGAAGACGAAGGAGATGGTGGTCAACTTCAGAAGAAGCACACTAACACACACACAATCACTAGTGAACGTCCAGGGACAGAACATCGAGATAGTGAACAGTTTCAAATACCTGGGCGTTCACCTTAACAATAAACTGGACTGGTCCCACAACACCAACGCCCTGTACAAGAAGGGCCAGAGTCGCCTCCACCTTTTGAGGAGACGCAGGTCCTTCGGAGTATGCAGACCTCTGCTCAGGACATTTTATGACTCTGTGGTAGCCTCTGCAATCCTCTACGCTGCCATCTGCTGGGCCCCGGGCAGCACAGAGCGGGACAGAAAAAGACTGAACAAGCTGGTCAGGAGGGCCAGCTCTGTCCTCGGCTGCCCACTGGACTCTGTGGAGGAGGTGAGTGAGAGGAGGATGGTAGCAAAGCTCACATCCATCATGAACAACAGCTCTCACCCACTTCACCAGACTGTAGAGAAGCTGAGTAGCTCCTTCAGTGGACGACTGAGACATCCTCAGTGCAGGAAGGAGCGCTACCGCAGGTCGTTCATTCCCACCGCTGTCAGACTGTACAACACCACTTTGTAACTGTCTGTGAAAATACCGATTATGTGCAATAAAAACCCCGTGCACTTTAATCAACCACATCTACCCCACTGACTGTGAACCATATCAACCCATCTACTCTGCACTCAGATACATTACACTTTAATATAGGCCAGTCGATAAAGTCGTCCCCTTCTTTTCTTTCTTTTATTGTTTATTAATTTATACTATTTATGTATCTATTTATTTATTTACTTATATAATATATATGTATGTGTGTATGTTTGTACTTGTATCTATTTTTGCACCCACTACTGATGGTACCTCAAGAGCCTGTAACAGTGAATTTCTCCATTGTGAGATTAATAAAGCTGTATCTATCTATCTATCTATCTATCTATCTATCTATCTATCTATCTATCTATCTATCTATCTATCTATCTATCTATCTATCTATCTATCTATCTATCTATCTATCTATCTATCTATCTATCTATCTATCTATCTATCTATCTATCTATCTATCTATCTATCTATCTATCTATCATACAGATGCGTGTGCACGCACTCAGATGCACACCTCAGAACAATGTAAGTAGTTTTGATGGGAGACTGGGTTGTTTTTTGTTTGTTGGTTTAGAGGGTTTTTTTTTTCACAATTTGCCTTGTTTTCGTGGCATTTCACCTAACTTTTCCCCCTATTGTTCCTTAATTTCCTTATTTTTTAATTCGATGAATATTTAAAAAAACAAACAAAAAACACGATGCACTGAAGCCCCATGAATTGAAATATATAGAAAGTGAGCAGATGCCAGAGGAATGGAGGAGAAGTGTGCTTGTGCCCATTTTTAAGAACAAGGGCGATGTACAGAGTTGTGGCAACTACAGCGGGATAAAGTTGATGAGCCATACAATGAAGCTATGGGAAAGAATAGTGGAAGCAAGACTAAGGGCAGAGGTCAGCATTTGTGAACAACAGTTTGGTTTCATGCCAAGAAAGAGCACCACAGATGCAGTGTTTGCTTTGAGGATGTTAACAGAGAAGTACAGAGAAGGTCAGAAGGAGCTGCATTGTGCCTTTATGGATCTGGAGAAAGCATATGACAGGGTGCCGAGAGAAGAACTGTGGTATTGTATGAGGAAGTCTGGAGTGACAGAGAAGTATGTTAGAGTGGTGCAGGACATGTATGATAGATGTAAGACAGTGGTGAGGTGTGCTGTCGGTGTGACAGAAGAGTTCAAGGTGGAGGTGGGACTGCATCAAGGGTCAGCTCTCAGCCCCTTCTTGTTTGCTATGGTGATGGACAGGCTAACAGATGAGGTTCGACAAGAATCTCCATGGACTATGATGTTTGCAGATGACATAGTGATCTGTAGTGAGAGCAGAGACCAAGTGGAGGAAAATCTAGAGAGGTGGAGGTATGCCCTGGAAAGGAGGGGATTGAAGGTTAGTCTTAGTAAGACAGAATACATGTGTGTGAACGACAAGGACCCAAGAGGAACTTTGAGGTTACAGGGGGCAGAGATAAAGAAGGTGGAGGATTTTAAGTACTTAGGCTCAACAATCCAGAGCAATGGAGAGTGTGGAAAAGAGGTGAAGAAGCGCGTGCAGGCAGGTTGGAATGGATGGAGAAAAGTGTCCGGTGTGATGTGTGATAGGAGAGTATCGGCAAGAATGAAGGGAAAAGTGTACAAGACGGTGGTGAGGCCAGCAATGTTGTATGGTTTAGAGACAGTGGCCCTGGGGAAAAGACAGAGATGAAAATGTTGAGGTTCTCTTTAGGAGTAACGAGGATGGATAGAATCAGAAATGAGTACATCAGAGGGACAGCACATGTTAGATGTTTTGGAGACAAAGTCAGAGAGGCTAGATTGAGATGGTTTGGACATGTACAGAGGAGGGATAGTGAGTATATTGGTCGTAGGATGCTGAGGTTGGAACTACCAGGCAAAAGGCCCAGAGGAAGACCAAAGAGAAGATTTATGGATGCAGTGAAGGCGGACATGAAGGTCGTTGGAGTAAGAGTAGAAGATGCAGAGGATAGGGAGAGATGGAGGCAGATCATTTGCTGTGGCGACCCCTGAAGGGAACAGCCGAAAGGAAAAGAAGATATATATATATATATATATATATATATATATATATATATATATATATATATATATATATATATATATATATATATACAAACTTGATAAAATCTCTTTACAGCAATGCCAAATCCACAGTTAGAATCTCGAATAAACTCAGTGAACCATTCTACCAACAACGCGGTGTCCGACAAGGCTGTATTATCAGCCCAATCATCTTCAACTTGTTCCTTCAGCATATCATCAATGAAGCAGCACTCAAAAATGCTGATGACAGAATTAAAATCCAGGGACACACAATCTGCTATCTCGCCTTCGCAGATGATATCGACAGCCTAGCAGACAACCCAGAGAGTTGTGGCCGCCAGACAACAAGATTGTGGAACACGGCTAGTGAATATGGTCTCAAGGTCTCCTTCACGAAAACAGAACACCTCGTCTCTGCAAAACACATCACCGCTGAGGACGACATTCTAAATCCCTTCGGACAGGCAATAAATAAAGTTTACAGCTTCAAATACCTCGGTCAAATGATCAGCTCAAATGGCTATCTCACACAGGAAATCAAAAAGCATTGTGCCGTTGCCCATGCCGCTGTCAACAATCTCATCAAAATCTGGGCCTACAACAAAGCCACCTATAGCAAAATGAGGATTTTCTCTAGCCTTATCCTCAGCATCCTTCTTTATGGCTGGGAAACCTGGCCTCTATCAAAGCACACAAACACATTATCAAAAGTTTCCAAGTGAAAAGCTACAGAAGAATGCTCAACATCTGTTTCACTCATCATATCACCAATGAGGAAGTAATGAGGCACATCTCTACAGCGACCAGTGGCCGTTTGCAACCTGCAATCAAAACAATCCTCAAAAGACAACTGCATTGGTATGGACACACGTTGAGGAATGACCATGATAGCCTCACAAAAGTCTCTCTTCTAGGCTTAGTCAGTGGCAGTAGAACCAGAGGCCGCCCCCGCACTTCATGGGTGGACTACCTTCTCCTGGAAACTGGAATAGCAAGGACAGAAGCGCGCAGTCTGGCACAAGATCGCAACCGGTGGAGGGCCTTCATCAGCAGGACCTTGGAGTCCTAAATGTTCATCCTGCATTGTTCCTTCCTGTTTCATTGACATTTTCTAATAATTGTCTTACTCTATGACAAATTTGCACTACTGTACCTTTTATGTTATGTTATGTCACCTGCTGCGGGTGGGATGTGCATCAGATTCCACTATCTCCTTTTCCCATATGCCTTCGTGTCCCTTTAATCTTTTAGGTAGAGACTTAATGTGTGTCTTGTCACTATCAATTGGCTTAATGGTTCCACTGTAACTATATGCTTGTCTGATGATGTACCCCCAGATATGTCATATTTATCTGGCTCTTTAGTCCAATACAATTTCGCTGCGGTCTCTCTTTCAGAGGGTTCTCTGTCCTCAACACTCTTCGTCCTAGACTGCTTCCCGTCACAACTCTCGGCTGAACATAAGTATGAGGTCAGGCTGGTTCACTGTGTCCCTTATGAGGCTACAGTCAAACAACCTAATCCTGTTTTTATAAAACAATATCCTCTTTCAAAGGATAAGTCTGTGTCAATTGATTCATTGCTCAAGGCTTTCCTTCTTCAGGGAATGGTCATACAATGTTCTAGTTCTTACAACACCTCAGTTAATCCTGTACCGAGATCTGACGGTGCCTGGTGTTTTACACAAGACTTGTGTAAAATTAATGACACAATAATGCCTGTGGCACCTGTGGTACCCGATGCTCCTTCTATTATGGTGTCAATACAATGTAATCATTCTCATTTTTCTGTGATTGATCTCTGTTCTGCCTTCTTCAGTGTTCCTGTTGAGGAGCAGACACAGCCATGCTTCGCTTTCATGCATAGAGGTAAGCAATACATGTGGACTAGATTGCCACAAGGCTTCATTGATTCAACTGCTGTCTTTTCAGCTGTTGTTAGGAATGCGCTCTTCGACCATATGCTTCCCCCGGGCTCAAACGTCCTCCAGTTCATAGTTGATCTTCTGGTGTCTGCTGAAAGCCAGGAGGCATGCTCAAACGCCTCCCTGGTCTTCCTCAAGCACCTGGCTGAACGTGGTTTGAAGATATCAAAGACAAAGTTGCAGTTTTCTAAGGGCAAAGTGAAATACCTGAGCTTCGAACTCTCACAGGGAACTAAGACTCTCCCCAAGGACAGACTCCAAATTATACTGGACGCTAAGCGTCCCTCAATGAAGCACTCATCGATGGCATTTCTGGGACTCATTAACTACTGCCGCCAATGAATTCCTGATTGCTCTTTTTATGATAAATGTCTCAGGTCTGATTTCTCACATACAGACCCTCCACAGCTGCCGTTAACATGGACTCCTGACATGCTGACCACTTATCATGCCCTGCACCATGCACTGTGTTCTGCACCAGCCCTGGGTCTTCCTGACTACACAAAAATCTTCCACCTCTATGCCTGTGAACACAAAGCCATGGCTACCACTGTGTTGGCTAAGGAGCATGGGGGAGGTGTGCGTCCCTGCGCTTTTTTTCCAAAACTTTAGATACTGTGGCTCAGGGTTTGCCTGCTTGTCTATGTGCAGTTACCACCTGTGCTGTGATAGTTCAAGGTGGTGTGGCACACCACCTGCCTAAGATAATTGCTTGGCATAAAGTGGCAAGACAAGATCCCAGACACAGAGGTGCTCACCCGAACAAACCTTCCCAGAATCTATACCATCCTGATGCAGACCCAGTTACGCTGGGCAGGCCAATTTGTTCCAATGCCTGACCATCGGCTCCCGAAGAAACTTTTGTTTGGAGAACTACAGCATGGTAAACGATCCCAAGGAGGACACAAGAAGCGCTTTAAAGACACCCTGAAAGCTTCACTGAATGAATTTAACATCAAGCACGTCTTTTGGGAGAAAGCAGCTATGGATAGGAATTCATGGAGAGCAGCTATATTCAAGGGTGCCGAGTCATACGAAACCAAAAGAATTGCTACAGCTGAGAAACGCAGGCAAGCCAGGAATAGCAGGTCTTCCAAGTCCCCAGCGGCAGCCATGATACCCTGCCCATACTGCACCAGAACTTTCCAAGCGCAGACTGGACTGACAAGCCATTTTCGCATCCACAAGTAGACGTTCCCAGTTCCTAGGATGATTAGATGGTCCTCGTCGACTTCGACAGACAAAGAGAGAGAGAGCGAGAGAGAGAGAGAGAGAGAGAGACAGAGATGGTTCAAGACACTGAAAAACATGTCCTTTCCTATCCTCTCGTCTTACATTCTTCACATCAGGTAACTCAGGTCCTGCAAAGTTTAAACGTACAACATATGACTGCACAGTGTCATTCTGGTTATGAGAACATTCTCCCAGCCACAGAAAATCTCTCTTTTCATTCTATTTCCTCTTTTGATGCTCTTGGTCATGCTCTAGCGCATCTCATTGGTTCTCAGGATGACACTATTTATGATGACACACATGATTGCTTCTCGGAAATCATTCACTCAACTATTATCCAACCTGATCTCTCCGCAAGCCCCCTGGGATTTGGGGATGAGCTGTTTGTTGACAGCTCGTGCGCTAAACCTCAGGATGGTGTGTTCCTCTGTGGCTACTGGGTGTGCGCTTTACACACCATTGTTGAGTCACATGACCTTCCATTTTCCTCTGCTCAGGCTGCTGAACTTTTCACTCTCACACGTGCCTGTAATGTCTCCTCTGGCAAGGATGCTACTATTTACACTGACTCTAGATATGCGTTTGACGTGGCTCATGACTTTGGACGCATTTGGCAATCATGTGGCTTCCAGTCTGCTGATGGAACGCCAATCTCCCACTCCTCTCTTGTCCAAGACCTTATCATTATCTTCCTTGTACTCTCGCTATAGTTAAAACCAAGGCACATTCCTCGAGGGACAATTACAATTCTTGGGGTAACTCTGGCTGACTGAATCACCAAACAGGTTGACTCTACATGCCCTACCTTTCTGTTGAATTGTACTTTTGAACATTGCGCACCTTTTTGCCTGTCGAGTGCTCTTATTCCTGTTCTAGACCTACACTCCATTCAAGCATCCGCTACACCATCTGATACTTCCTATTGGCAGACACGCCAAATGTGTATGTGGCTTCTGACGGTTTATGGTGCACCCTGTCTGGACAACTTTGTCTTCCCTCTCACTGTGTGCCTTTCCTCGTGTGCAAGTTTCATGGTGTTACACATCACACTCAAAGAGGGGTAAAAGAGAACATGAACAAACTTTTTTGTAACAGAAATTTGAATGCCACAATTGACTCAATCTGTTCAAGATGTCTAACATGCATATAAAACAATCATACTGGCACCACTACAAAACACGAAATACTTCCAATACTCACACACATGCCTACACTTTGGGTACATCAGATCTTAGGGTTCACATGGACGACTACTCTGCAGCCTTTCTTGACAAATTGCATGAATTATGGTCCAGAGTTAATGCATCTACCCTCCCTCTCCCTAGCACACCTACACATAGCTACAAACAGGGGGACAGAGTGCTAGTAAAAATATTTAACCGATCTGGACAATTGGGTGAACCCAAATATAGCAAACCTACGGAGATAATTGCCATCACCTGAACAGCTGAATTAACTGATCTCTTTCTACAGTGGATCCATGCAACAAGATTGAAGCTGGCCCCATCATGACGTCTCCTCCTTTGTGTGTGTTATTAATTATGTTTATGTCTCTTTTCAGTGTGTATCTCTTAAGTTCTCTTCCTAAGGCCCTGTCCAGTGGAGATGAGGCTTGACACCCTCCTCTCCTTCTCGCTCTGCTGAAACACTGATGATCAACCAACAGATAGCATGAGATTCTTTCACCTCCTTTCTATCCTTGGGAACCTGCTGATGACAAAATGATTACCCTCCCAAGCACACCTGCACAACAACACGTTCTGGCAATTTGCCAAATGGACCGCCAGACGTCATACGAAGAGCTCGTGCTACATTTGTCAACTCTTACCTTCTGCCTCCAAGACAATTTCCCTAACCCCCAACAAACATAATGCCACTAATGTACTGGATATGGCTTCTAAGATGTGTACTAGTGTACATTATATGAATAAGACCACTACTTGGCTTTATAGTAGTATTTTACATTCAAAGTATTGTAGACAGTCTGTAAACCTATTGCATGATGCAACATGGCTAAAGGTGCATATGAACGACAGCATTTCCAGCACCCACTTCTCCCAACAACATTCTGTCCTCCCATTTAAGCCTATTTTATTTCCTGAATTTAAGTTTTCTATATGCTTTTATGGCAATGGTACATCTGCTTTAGGTTTCCCATCCATTTATGTGGGCAATACCTCTTTATTGAATTGTGAGATCACATACTCCGAATATAATCCTGATGGTTCTTGCAATAGCAAGAACTGTTCTTTAACTCACCCTGGCTCCAAGCCACGGTGGAGAGCGTGGGATGACTGGTATTGATTTTGTGGTTTCAAGGTCTACAGACACCTTCCATATTCATGGAAGGGAGTCTGTACACTGACATAATTCAAATCCACTACTGTTATTCTTCTTCTTTTACTTTCGGCTGCTCCCTTCAGGGGTCGCCACAGCAAATCATCTGCCTCCATCTCACCCGATCCTCTGCATCTTCTTTTCTGACTCCAACGACGTGAAGGAAGACTAGAGGAAGACCTTCTGCCTGGTAGTTCCAACCTCAGCATCCTACTGCCAATATACTCACTATCCCTCCTCTGTACATGTCCAAACCATCTCAATCTAGCCTTTCTGACTTTGTCTCCAAAACATCTTACACGGGCTGTCCCTCTGATATACTCATTTCTGATCCTATCCATCCTCGGTACTCCCAGAGAGAACCTCAACATTTTCATCTTCGCTACCTCCAGCTCTGCCTCCTGCCTTTTCCTCAGCGCCACTGTTTCTAAGCCATACAACATTGCTGGCCTCACCACCGTCTTGTACACTTTTCCCTTCATTCTTGCTGACACTCTCCTATCGCACATCACACCGGACACTTTTCTCCAACCATTCCAGCCTGCCTGCACACGCTTCTTCACCTCTTTTCCACACTCTCCATTGCTCTGGATTGTTGCGCCTAAGTACTTAAAATCCTCCACCTTCGTTATCTCTGCTCCCTGTAACATCACCATTCCTCCTGGGTCCTTCTCATTTACACACATGTACAGTAAAACCTCCGCTGTGCGGAAGTGGTTTGTGTTTGATAGACATTTTGGACCATATTGAGTGTACTTTTGCTATTATGTGACTGAAAAAGACTCCACCACAGGCGGAGATCATTGAAAAACACGAACGAGGTGTGCGTTTGTGTGACTTAGCGTCCCAGTACCAGTACGCTAAGTCTACCATTGCTACCATCCTTAAGAACAAGGAAGCTATTAAGGGTGCGTGTGTGGCCAAGGGTGTTTCCAAACTCTCCTTCCAAACAGTAAGTCCCTCCCTCCCTCCTCCTCCCATTCCATTCCATCAAGCCATCAACTACCATCACAAAGGTAAATAAAACGACTTTATTATACAGTACAGTTTATTTCTTTAATTACAGTACAATAGCACATTTATTCTACATAAAATAAGGTATATTTAAGGCTTATTTAGTAGAAAATTATGTTTTATGGGGACCTGGGAACGGATTATTCTCATTTTAATGGTTTCTTATGGGAAATAAATGTTCGGAAGACGAACTTTTCGCCTTACACACACTTTCTGGGAACCAATTATGTTCATGAGCTGAGGTATCACTGTATTCTGATTTTCTGAGGCTAACCTTCATTCCTCTCCTTTCCAGGGCATACCTCCACCTCTCTAGATTTTCCTGCACTTGTTCTCTGCTCTCACTACAGATCACAATGTCATGTGCAAACATCATAGTCCATGGAGATTCTTGTCTCACCTCGTCTATCAGCCTGTCCATCACCATAGCAAACAAGAAGGGGCTGAGAGCTGACCCTTGATGCAGTCCCACCTCCACCTTGAATTCATCGGTCACACCGACAGCACACCTCACCACTGTCTTACATCTCTCATACATGTCCTGCACCACTCTAACATACTTCTCTGCCACTCCAGACGTCCTCATGCAATACCACAGTTCTTCTCTTGGCACCCTGTCATATGCTTTTTCCAGATCCACAAAGGCACAATGCAGTTCCCTCTGACCTTCTCTGTACTTCTCTATTAACATCCTCAAAGCAAACATTGCATCTGTGGTGCTCTTTCTTGGCATGAAACCAAACTGTTGTTCACAAATGCTGACCTCTGCCCGAAGTCTAACTTTCACTATTCTTTCCCATAACTTCATCATATGGCTCATCAACTTTATCCCTCTGTAGTTGCCGCAACTCTGCACATCTCCCTTGTTCTTAAAAAATGGGCACCAGCACACTTCTCCTCCACTCCTCCGGCAACTGCTCACTCTGTAGGACCTTGTTGAATGTACTTGTCAGAAAATCTACTGCTACATCTCCTCGACACTTCCATACCTCCATGGGTATATCATCAGGACCAACTGCCTTTCCATTCTTCATCCTCTTCAGTGCCCTTCTCACTTCACCCTTACTGATATTTGCTACTTCCTGCTCCTCAATGGTCACCTCTTCTATTCTTTTTTCTCGCTCATTTTCCTCATTCAAAATACTCTTTCCATCTTCCCAGCACACTTCTGTCATCAGTCAATACATTTCCCTCTCTGTCCTTTATCAATCTAACTTGCTGCACGTCCTTCCCATCTCTATTTCTCTGCTGTGCCAACCTGTATAGATCATTTTCTCCCTCTTTACTGTCCAACCTATCATACAAGTCATCATACTCCCTCTGTTTGGCCTTAGCCACTACTACTTTCGCCTTACGCTGTGTCTCCCTGTACTCCTGTTTACTCTCTTCGGTCCTCTCTATGTCCCACTTTTTCTTAGCTAACCTCTTCCTTTGTAAACACTCCTGCACTTCCTCATTCCATCACCAAGTCTCTTTATCTACTTTCCTTCCAGAGGACACACCAAGTACTCTCCTACCTGTGTCCCTGATCTCATTTGCTGTGGTTGCTGTGGCCAGTCATTTGGAAGCACTTCTTGGCCACCCAAAGCCTGTTTCAACTCCTCTTTGAAGACAACACGACACTCTTCCTTTTTCAACTTCCACCACTTTGTCTTCTGCTCTGCCTTTGCCTTCTTCACCTTCCTCACCATCAGCATCATCCTGCACACCACCATCCTATGCTGTTTGGCAACACTTTCACCCACTACTACTTTGCAGTCACTGACTTCCTTCAAATTACATCGCCTACACAAGATGTAGTCTACCTGTGTGCTCCTCCCTCCGCTTTTATAAGTCACCCTATGCTCCTGTTTCTTCTGGACGAAAGTATTCACCACAGCCATTTCCATCCTTTTTGCAAAATCTATCAACATCTGTCCTTCTGCGTTCCTGTCCTGGAGACCAAACCTGCCCATCACTTCCTCGTCCCCTCTGTTGCCTGCACCAACATGTCCATTGAAGTCTGCACCAATGACCACTCTTTCACCTCTGGGGGTACTCTGCATCACTTCATCTAACGCACTCCAGAATCTCTCCTTCTCTTCTAGCTCACATCCTGTTATTATCACCACCATTAATCACACCACACTCAGTAGACATCTCTCCACCCATCCATCCTTTCCACCACCCAAACATCAGTTAACATCACAATGGGGAAATTTTGGGGATGCCTTTTTTCCACAGTATGGCATCACACCGCTTTGGAATCAAGTAGAAGTTACCCATTATCACTTAGCCACGTTTGTTAATGAAACTCTCTTGGCGTTGAAAGTATTTGAAAAGAATTAACTGCGTTGGGTTTAACTACGATACAGAACCGCATGGTACTAGATATTCTCCTAGCTGAGAAAGGAGGGGTCTGCACTATAGTGGGGGATAGCTGTTGTACTTTAATTCCCGGGAATGACGAGGACAACGGTGAAACAGGGCGAGTAGTGCAGCAGATATGAGAAACTGCTAAAGCTTGAAGGCAGGACGAAGATGGAGGACAAATGTGGGGATGGGGATGGTTATCTGCTTATTCTTCTTCTTATCCGTGGTAAATGGACCGCATTATTCTCCATGGTTGTTCCCATTATTATTGTTATTTTATTACTCTGTATATTTGGACCATGGATTATTAGATGCATAACAGATTGCATGTTTGATGCAATGAACTCTGTGCATTATGCCACCCTAAGAAGAAATAATACTACCAATTATTATCCAGTATGACTTAGATCTCACCAGCGACGATGTTAATTTTGACGACCTTAAAAAGGGGATCGAGTGTGATACCATATTAATCTGGCATCAAAGAGAATGGAAGGAGTTTTCAGAGTTGCAGTAATTTCTATTTTTGTATTTGATCTCCTTTAACTATGTATTCACATTTATCTTCCGATGGAAAAACACAGTGTTCTCATAAGTATTGTAACCTCTGTTCCCTCTTAGCTGTGCGAGAGCAATTGTGCACTGGTGTTACGGTCTCCGTGCACAGACATTTTGCGCTGTGCACAAAAAATAGGAATCCCACCTGAAGTGTCAATAAAATAAACATATAACTATTCAGTCTGTGCTATTTTGGAACTTGATTCAATGAGTGAGGGGCAACTGGTTGCTCCAGCCAGTGATACGATTCACATACGTACTGACACACCAAATCGACGTGATTGACAATGACAGCATCCTTATGAGCCGCCTGCCACCTGTGTTTTTCGCTAGCCAAATGGTGACTACTGTAAATAGAAGAAGACACGTGAGATCCGATGATTTTGTTTAACCCTTTATAACAATGGCAAAATGAACAGGCATCAACACATCCCCTCATGAAGCAAAATTAAAAAAAAAAAATCAGTTATTTTAAGATGAAATGGCTGTCTGAGTTTGTGCAAACAGAAGAAAAAACATGAAACTGGGTGATAATTCTGAAAGGTCTGCTCTGCAAAGCATGTTGTGAAGCTAAAGTAGCAAGAAGTTTATAATCTATAGCGAGTTTATAATGAGGCAAAAAATTAAACAGGGGTCAATCAGCACTTTCTCAGATATGGTGGCTGCAACACTAAAATGTGAGGAGCTAAAAAAATCTCTCGGCTGGTGGATAGTTGTGCTACATTTCAAGCATCCATTGCAGATTGTGAAAGAGGCTTTAGTTTAATGAATCGTATCGAAACAGCATCCAGAAATCATCTTGGAGTGGCACATTTGGATCAGCTGATACGCATAAAGTCAAAGCTGCAAGGAGATGGTCAAGATGGCGCTTTCTAGATGGTGACATTGTGAAGTTTTTTGGAGTCAAATTGTTTCTTTGTTTGTTTCAAATGTTGTTTTTGTTCGTTTGTTTTTTTGCACGATGCTCGTCTATGAGCTCAGGCTAGTTACTGAGTCAGAGAGAGAGAGCAAGAGAGAGAGAGGTGGTTCCTGAACGTGTGTTTGGGCTGAACGTGTGTTTGGGAAGGTGCTTTGTGTGGAGGAGAAACTCCTCTTTTTTTTTGAATACCTGTTGCAAAAGGTCAATTATTAAAAAGGTATTAGTATTTGCTCTCGAGATATTTACTTTGCCGCCGAGCTTTCGGGGCAGGGAGAACATTTTTTCCCCTCCCATTACCGATTGATTGGTATTTAGCCTAAGTTCGCTAAGTCGCTAATCTGGTCAAACAAAAGCGACGTCAGGTATTTGGGAGGGTTTTTTCGGTCTCCCGTGAGCAAATTGAAATTAACCAACACGTTAAATAGTTAGCTAGGTAAGTGAATTGTAATATTAAAATAATATTCATTAAAAGCGGCTACTTTTTCCCTCAGGCTTTGTTTGGTACTCGACAGATTTCCGGGAAGTTCGCTTCGCTAGCGTCTCATAGCTAATCCAAAACCTGCTTTTGTTTCTCTCCGTGGGCTTATTGGTAAGCCTTTTGGTATATGGGATATTTTGGCGTTGCCTTCTGGCTGCTGTGTTCTGGTCTGCTTGGCGTTGCGTTGAGTGCAGGCGAACTCCTGATTTGACTTGTTTCTACCCCGTTAAAATTTAATTGTTAGCAGTAAGCCGGCCCCTGCAAAAGGCCATTTATTTGCTCTCCCCTGTTTTTATTGCGGCTGCTGCTCGGGTTCCCAGGTTTGTAATTTTTGGTTTTTGAGCTTCACTCTCGGCAGTTAAATACTTTTTAATTGCTTTTTAGGGTGTGATAGGTCATAGTTAGGGGTTCAAAAATGTGGCCAAAACTATGTGACGGTTGCGGAATGATCGCTCTTCTGGAGACGGATTTTCAGGGTGCGTTCATCTGCCACCGGTGCCAGCTGATTGCGCATCTGGAGAGCAAGATCCTTGGTCTTCAGGGCCAGTTGGCAGCACAACATAGTCCGCAATTGGTAGAGTTCCCAGAGGAACTGTGTACGTTGTTTAGGGAGATGGTGTGTACGCCACATCCGGGAAGGGGGGAGAGCCCAGAGCAGGCAGGGAGAGAAAGTTGGGTAACAGTAGGAAGGCAGCGCAGGAAAGGGCGTGCACACCGTACAGCGACAGCTTCTCCAGAGGTTGAGGTGTCCAATCGATTCCAGTCTCTTCAGGAACTCGACTTGGCCCCCGACCCTGAGAGTGAGGGGATTGAGGCCCAGGGCACCCTGGCCACCTCTTCCCCCCAAAAGAGGGAGTTGGTGATAGTGGGGGACTCAATTATTAGAGGAATAGATAGTGTAGTCTGTTCGGACGACAAGGAGTCTCGTATGGCATCTTGCCTGCCTGGTGCCCAGGTAGGAGACCTCCTGGAGCGTGCGGACAAGCTCCTGGCCAGAGCGGGGAGGGATCCAGTGGTCGTGGTCCACGTAGGGACCAATGACATAGGTAAGGGTAGGTTTGAGGTTCTGCAAGACAAATTCGTTGAATTAGCTGAAAAACTTAGGGGCAGATCCTCCACGGTAGTTTTTTCTGAAATTCTACCAGTACCACGTGCGAGCACAGGGAAGCAGAATCTTATCTGGAGGTTTAACACGTGGCTACGAACCTGGTGTAGGAAAGAGGGGTACAGGTTTATGGGGCACTGGAACTTCTTCTGGGGCAGGCGTGACCTGTTCAAGTTTGACGGCTTACACCTGAACCGAAGGGGCACCTTTGCATTGGGTCAGCGTATGTTGAGGGTAGCTCAGCCGTATTTAAACTAGTTTCTCGGGGGGCAGGGAGGTCAGAAGGTGTTGTGGATAGGGATATGCAGACTGCCGTGATGGAAGCTGACAAGGGCACGTGTAATGGTGATGTAACTTTTTAGAGAATAAAAGAATAGTGGAAGGCTCGGAGCAGCAGGCAGATGTAATCCAAATTGGTAAGTGTAGTCTAAATAGGCTGAAATGTTTTTATTTAAATGCTAGAAGCATAAAAATAAATTTCAGGAACTAGAAACTGTTGTTATTGGTGGGGCTATGACTTAGTTGGAATTACAGAGACCTGGCTTAGTGAAGAGGACGGAGATGAATATAATATAGAAGGTTATAAGCTTTTTAGGAGAGATAGACTCAATAGGAGGGAGGGGCGTGGCACTCTATGTAAAGGAAAACCTGGATGTGCATGAAATTACTGAGATGGGGCATGTCTTGCCCTGTGAGGATATTTGGGTTAGACTCATTGGCAAACAAGAGACTGGTTTAAACATAGGAGTGTGTTATCGACCGCCAGCTTCAGACAACACTTTGAATGAACTACTTTTCACGAGGATTAGGCAGTCTTGTAGTGGAGGTAAAACTTTAGTTATGGGAGACTTCAATTATCCTGCTATAGATTGGGATTTGGTGAAAGCGCAGGGTAAGGAGGAGGAAGCATTTTTAGATGCTATAAATGATAGTTTTCTGCTGCAGTATGTCAATAATCCTACAAGAGGGAATGCAGTTTTAGATTTGGTTCTCTGTAATGACCCTGATAGAATTCGCAATGTAGAGGTAAAGGAGCCACTTGGGACTAGTGATCATTATACTATTAGTTTTGATGTGTTATGGCAAGTTACAAACTTATCTTTGAAAAGCAAAATTTTCAATTTCAAGCGAGCCAAGTTTGACAGGATGCGTTCGTATTTAAGCAAAATAAACTGGACATTGCTCCTAGATTGTACAACTGTAAATGAAATGTGGGGTAGATTCAAGGGAGTTTTACTAGATGCTCAGAGCAAATTCATTCCAAAAGTGTGCAAGAGTAAGTTTAAAAGCGTAATCTCCAGTGGATGACCTCTGATATTCGTAGGAGCTTAAGGGAAAAAAGAATCTTTATAAGGCATACATGAGGGACAGAAATGAAAACACTAAGGCTGAATACTGTAATATGCGAGCTAAGGTCAAAAAGAACTGAGGAATGCTAGGAGGCAGTACGAAAGACAAATTGCAGAAGGAGCGAAATGTAATCCTAAGCGCTTTTTCAGTACTGTAACAGGAAAAGAGAAGGTAAAGTTGAAATCCAGTGCATAAAGAATGAAGATGGATCACTGCTGTATGAGAACAAGGACATAGTTGATACTCTTAATGGTTACTTTGTTGACAATTTCACTACAGAGGGGACTTTTATTTGGCCGGAGGAAATTGTCAATTCTCAAGCTCATTTGGCAGAAATTGAATTTGGAGAAAATGAAGTATTGGACAAGCTGCGTAAACTTACGACAAATAAGGCAGCAGGCCCAGATGGGTTATACCCTAGGGTGCTCAGGGAGGTTTGTGAGATCATCTCTAAACCACTGTTGGTTATTTTTAGGCAGTCATTAGTGACTGGAGAAATTCCAAATGATTGGAAACAGGGTATCATTATACCAATATATAAGAAAGGGGATCGTACAGAGCCAGGCAATTACAGGCCTGTCAGTCTTACTTGCATAGCATGCAAAATACTGGAATCTATCATAAAAGACAAGCTTGAGTCATTTCTTGAGCATAATAACATCTTGAAGGATAGCCAACATGGTTTTCGCAAGGGTAGGTCATGCCTGACAAACCTTTTGGAATTCTTTGAGGAGGCCACAAATACTTATGATCAGAGCAGGGCCTATGACATTATTTATTTGGACTTTCAAAAAGCATTTGATACAGTACCACATGAGAGACTAATTTTTAAAACGAGGTCAGTTGGAATTGTAGGAGGTATTCTGGAGTGGATTAAGAACTGGTTACAGGACAGAACACAGAGAGTTGTGGTTGGAGGGATTTCATCTGAGCAAGGAATTGTGGGAAGTGGAGTCCCTCAGGGATCTGTGTTGGGACCCTTGCTCTTCCTCATCTACATTAATGACCTTGATAGGGACATTGAGAGCACATTGGTGAAATTTGCTGACGATACTAAACTGGGCGGTTTGGCAAATAGTCTGGAGTCTACTAAGGTTATTCAGGACGATTTGGATAGACTTGAATTTGGGCAGATACATGGCAAATGAAATTCAATGTCGCTAAATGTAAAGTTCTACATGTAGGGAATAAAAACATTAGACAGGAGTATTTCATGGGAGGTTTAAAACTAGAATGTTCCTCTCAGGAAAAGGATCTGGGTGTGATGGTTGACCAGTCCCTCACTGGTACTAGCCACTGTGCGTTAGCAGTAAAAAGGCAAATAGGATGGTGGGTTACATAGCCAGGAGTATTGAGTATAGATCTAAAGATGTTGTCCTTCTCTTGTATAACACATTGGTTAGACCACATTTAGAGTATTGTGTACAGTTCTGGGGACCATACTTGAAAAAGACATCGAGACTCTCGAAAAAGTTCAGAGAAGAGCAACAAAGCTAATTCCGGGTATAAAAAGGAATCCTATGAGGAGAGGCTGAGGATCCTAAACCTTTTCAGTCTTCAAAAAAGGAGAATTAGAGGTGATCTGATTGAGGTCTTTAAGTATCTTAAGGGGATTAATAAAGTCAACTATGCCCGATTACTTAGGCCAAGTTCTGTAAGTAGAACTAGGGGTCATAAATGGAAGTTATTCAAGGGTAAATTTAGCACAAATATTAGGAAATATTTTTTCTCGCAGAGGGTAATTTCAGTGTGGAATAGATTGCCTAACCACGTTGTCGAAGCAGAAACCTTACAAGTCTTCAAAAGCAGACTTGATCTAGTGCTGGATACCATCTAGTCATGGTGCGTCTTTAAGGTTAGAGTCACTTTAGAATAGGACAATGGTGAGCTTAGTTGGGCTGAATGGCCTGTTCTCACCACTCATGTTATGTTATGTTATGTTATGTTATGTTATGATCATGCGACCCTACTACAGCTATGAGAGAACAGTCCTTTTTGACATTTAGAACTGAGCACGCTCATCTCCTATCCTGATCTAATATGCTACCGAAGCTCAATGCTAGCCGCACCCTGGATAACAATAAACCCGGGCGGAGACACGGCAGGTGAGGAGGGGCTGAACGACGACTCCGGCACTTGGTTAGCAGTGGAAGGTTAGCACTCCTGGTCATACTGCTTGAAAATGTTCAGTCTCTGCGAAACAAGATGGACGAGCTTCATGCTTGGATTGCAGCGCAGAGGGATCTACAGGACTGCTCCATGCTATGTTTCTGTGAAACATGGCTCGAGGAGAGTACACCCGATGAGGTGACCACACCAGTCGGCTACACGGCCTTCAGAGAGGACTGAGGCGCAGCGGCTAGCAACAAGACCCGAGGCAGAAGAACAGTGGATTCTCGTTAAATAAACCTGGTGTAAAGACTGACTGTAGATTATCTCTAGTCCTTGCTCTGAGAATGGAGAACATCTCACTTTGAAGTTGCGGCCATTTTATTTACCCAGAGAACTGTTCATTTTTTCCAACAAAACAATGGGCATATTGCAATATAAATATAATATAATATAATATAATATAATATAATATAATATAATATAATATAATCTTCTTCTTCTTCCTTTCCTTTCGGCTGTTCCCTTCAGGGGTCACCTCAGCGAATCATCTGTCTTCATCTCACCTTATCCTCTGCATCTTCTTCTCTTACACCAACTGCCTTCATGTCCTCCTTCACCACATCCATAAATCTTCTCTTTGATCTTGCTCTGGGCCTTCTGCCTGGTAGTCCAAACTCAGCATCCTACTACCAATATACTCACTATCCCTCCTCGGTAGATGTCCAAACCATCTCAATCTAGTCTTTCTGACCTTGTCTCCAAAATATCTTACATGTCCTATCCCTCTGATGTACTCATTCCTGATCCTATCCATCCTCATTACTCCCAAAGAGAACCTCAACATTTTCATCTCTGCTACTTCCAGCTCTGCCTCCTGTCTTTTCCGCAGTGCCACTTTCTATGCTGAATTTTTTCAGGAAATACTATTTGGCCACCTGCTGATTTCCTGTATTTTCGCACATTTGTCACAATACAGTGGTATCTTGACTTACGAGTGTCTTCTATAACAAATTTTTCATGACACGAGCTTTGATCCCACCAAAAATCTGCCCCATCCAATGAGCAAAATTTTGATATACAAGCTCTGCTGGGGAAATGGCATTTCCGGGCCGATTGCCTCGTATTCTTCTGCATGTATTCCTTCCCGCTCCGGGAATGCTTTGTGCAATGCGCAATGCTTCTCAATTATTTTCTGTACGCCCACTATAGGAAGACCCCCCCCAGTGTCCCGCACACAACTATAAATAGTGTTTACTGCACTTCGTTTCATTTGCTTGGTGCATTTTCCCAACACCACAGGGAACACAGTGAGAGCGCTACTTCCACCTACTGTTCCCCAGGGTCATACCCCCCAGGCATCACACTATTTGAGAAGCGCTGGCCTTGTGGGAGCTCACCATGAGCCTTTTGTCACTGGCATTCGTAGTGTACACATGCACAAAATTCTCTTCCTTCTCCTCCTCCTTCTCTGTTACACACCACCTCATGCCTGCCCACTTGACATCTTTACCACAGTCGATGATCAGAAGAGTTAGTTGACTTATTGTTTATTCTCGTTTTATTATTATTAGTTATTATTAATGTTAAGTACCTGTATTATTATCATTATGGTTATCTTTAATATATGAGGTCAAATATACGTGTTTGAGTCAGGTTATATGAGTTTGGGAGGGAATTGGAACGGATTAATTGGTTTTCTAATCTTTCCTATTGGAATTTTTGTTTTATATAACGGACATTTTGACTTACGAGCTCACCCTCGGAACGGATTAATTTTGTAAGTAACTGTATATGGTTTTAAATCTTTAAACTAACTGCAGTTTAAAATAATGAAGACACGAGAAAATGTTAAGTACCATTTTAAATGATCATTTCCTTTAAGTGAAAGGTTTATAGAACACATAGTTAATGTTGTAAAAACCCTTGTGTGTTATGTATAAAAACATCATATCAATAGTTAAACATAATGAACTTTATTGTTATTGGCAGGATTTTACACTTCCAAATCAGCTGCCGTGTCTCATTTTGTGAATGAATTGGGAAGATCCTGCCAATCACAATGAAATTCACAACCTATTTTACTGTTGCTATGATACTGTTATCTGGTGTAAGTGTGTGTATGTGTGTGGGTGTATAATATATACAGTCAGCCCTCTACTTACAAAATTAATCCGTTCCAGAGCCTTTTTCGTAGCCTGGAGTTTTCGTAAGTAGAGGCGCATTTTACATGTAAAACACGTGATTCATTCCAAGGCTCCCAAGACGACCCCATAAACCCTTTAAAAATGATAAAAGTACACCAATTTTGTATGAAATATGTATGAAATGTGTTCAAAGTAAAAATTATTTATTAAACCATTTAAACATTTTATTTTTTTTGTTGTTGGGTTTTTTTTTTTTTGTCTGCATGTTTTTTAGGGGGCAGATAGGGTGCTGGATCACTGAGCCAAAGATTGGGGGTTCAAGTCCCACTTTCCACAAGGTTGTCACTGCCCCCCCCCCCCCCAATCAGATGATTCGCTGTGGAAAAGCCGAAAGGAAGACAGACAGACATTAAACCATTTTATTAACATATTTATTAATTAAACCATTATTAAACATTTAACCAATTATTAAACATTATTAACCAATTTTTTTATTAACCAAACCAAACAATATTAAACAATATCAAATATCTGTGACGCGCGGCACCAAGTGTGGATGGCGTTGCGGCCGACACCGGAGCTTTTGAGACAGGACACGGCTTGTCCAGATCTCTGATCTGTCAAGCAGGCAAGTACGCTTTGAACACTTGTTTATTACTCAACATTCACTTGTTTGTTTGAGGGATCGGAGGTCCGGATAAGCCACGCCCCTTCTCGGGGGCTCCGGTGTCAGTTGCGACGTCGCCCACACTTTTGTGGCGCGCTCCGTGGTGCGCTCCACCGTGGACGCCGGACATTTTGAGACTCGGCGCGGCTTGTCCGGACCTCCGATCTGTCAAGCAGGTAAATGCGCTTTGAATACTTGTTTAGTACTCAACATTCACCTGTTTGCTTGAGGGATCGGAGGTTCAGATGAGCCATGTTTTGCCCACATCCGGTGGAGTGTGCCACATTTATTAAACCCTTACTAAATTGAACAACTTAAAAAAAAAAAAGGCTGCTATGAGCACTTTCAAAAAAATTCATGAGCCTACAGTACATCTCCTTTATGAGTGTGACAAACAAGCATTATAGGTACAGTACTATGGAGATTCAGCTCCCTCCTGGCCAATGGGAGGCCAGCGGGGTGGGATGTTGGGTGACAGCCAATGAGAGAGCAACTCATGCATTGTTTGAATGGCGCTTTTTAATGTTTGAATGGCATGTTTGAATTTTTGAATGCCGCGTTTGACACTTTTCGTAAGAAGTTGTTTTGTATACAGAGGACGAAAATGTTTTTCGTAACCTGGATTTTTCGTATTCAGAGGTTTTCATAAGTAGAGGGCCGACTGTATATAAAACAAGTTGATGCCACTGCCCGACCCAAGTGGAGGTACACAATCCAAAGAGCAAGCCAAGAGTTCAAAATCCAGAGGAGTGGAGGAGCGAGAGAAAAAAAGATGCTGCCAGAAGGAGGGGGCACTGTCTCAAAACCAAGCTTCACCATCTGCAGCCTTTATCTGCAGAGCCTGTATATCACGCATCGGTCTCTACAGCCACCAGCGGGCTTGCAACCCACCAACCCTTCCCTGATCTTCGTATGCCAAGAAACAGCCATCATATTCAATTCATACGGGGGGAAGGCGGGGTTCAAAGACCGGCCATGTCTCTCACTGTCTATGGTGTGAGGTTCATGTAAAAGAACCATTGCTGGTTTTCGACAAGAGTAGCTGTATAGCCAGCCATCAGTGTGTTTCCACCATACGATGGCCTGGCAAGCTGTCTAGGGTGTACTCTGCCCTCACCCAGAGTCAGCTGAGATGGGCACCTGCCTCCCTGCAACCCTAATTGGGATTAAGTGGGTCAGAAAATGAATAAGTAGAAGTAGTAATAGTAAGGAAGGTAGTTAAGTATTTTAGTAATCGTCCAAAGCACAACTAAAATAGTTATAAATACAATCACATAGTTCATTCATAACTGTGAAGATTTTTTTTCTTTGTCATCCTCAACAGAGCCAAGTGTGTTTAACTTGGATTAGACATATTACACTTGCTATTTTTACATATGTTCTAGTCTATTGTGGTGTGTTCTTGAGCTCAACAGATGTGGGAGAGGATAAAGTCAATCATATTTCTGATGATGATGGGAGGAGGATGTATGTCATGTGGAAGGTAGTGAGCCAGAGTCATCTCCCAGGCATCCAGCAGCTGCACGTCAAGTCCTCTGAACATGGAACGCAGCACTGCATTAAGCTGTAGAGAAAACCAATCACTGCCAAACAGAACGCTACTGAGACGTAATTTCTGCAGGTTGGGAGTGCGGATCATTACCAAAGTATCTGGTTCACGTGTCAGCAGACGAACAACCGCCTTTCGGATGTGCCTAAGGCGGCGTATATATATCTCAACACTAAAGGAGTTAAAGTGAGCCCATACACTAAAAAGAACTACAGTGTCTCGACCACCCTGAATTCTGTCAATCTCATTTGCCACATAATGCAGCTTTGAGGTAACTGCTGGTCTGGAGCGGACCGGTGGCGCATGAAGGCTGTACTGCATCATTATATTGTTTTTTCTGTCCATAGCCATGTATGGCCCCACATTTCTTGGGCTGTGAATGTTGAACTCTGCAGTTGAGCATAACAAAGAGAAAGATATATGTGTGTTATAGATGATTTCATGAAAAGTTATCTCAAATAAAATACAGTGGTACCTTGACTTAGCTCACAAGTCAAAATGTTCATTAGATAAAACAAAAATTCCCCATATGAAATAATAGAAAACCAATTAATTCGTTCCAAGTCCCTCCCAAACTTATATAACCTGACACTAACACGTATATTTGACCTAATATATTAAAGATAAACATGTAAAAACAATAAATATTTATTATTATTATTAATAATAACAATAATAATAATAATAATAATAATAATACATGTACATTAACGTTATACACGCTGAAGAAAACGAGGCTTATCAGCCCAGAAAAGCTATTTCCACAGCAGAGCAATTAAATCAATATTTTTCTGATTGGATGGGACAGATTTTTGGTGGGGATGGAAGCTTGTTATAAAAGACACTCAAAAATCAAGGTACTACTGTATATATAATGGACTAATGTTTAATATCTATTTAAAAGAGCTGAGAAATAATGCCCTCTTACCAGGAATAAATGCAGCAAGGTACTCAAACCATTGTCGGATTGTTGAATCTCCAAACATGTATAGAAACTTCCCTTGAAGACATCGTTTTATGGTTGCTGAGTTGGGAAACCGACGCATTACTGTACCATCCAGTGGTCTCCAGGTATCCTGATAGTAATATCCAGCAGCAGTGAGATTTAACACTTTTTGTCCTTTAGGAGAAGAACAAATTCAAACAGATGTCTGCTATAACATGACAAACTGCTGGAAAGGGTTTCTCAGTCAGAAGTCATGACTTGCTTTTTTAGAGATTCAAAGAGCATTACATCAGCAATAGACTGTAAACTACATCAATCTTCTTCTTCTTTTCCTTCTCTCACTATATCCTCTGCATCATCTACTCTTACTCCAACTACCTTTATGTCCTACTTCACCACATCCATAAATCTTCTCTTTGGTCTTCCTCTGGGCCTACTGCCTGGTCGTTTCAACCTCAGCATCCTACTACCAATATACTCCCGATCCCTCCTCTGTACATGTCCAAACCATCTCAGTCTAGCCTCTCTGACTTTGTCTCCAAAACCTCTAACATGTGCTGTCCCTCTGATGTACTCATTCCAGATCCTATCCATCCTTGTTACTCCCAGAGAAAAAAAGAGCATTTTCATCTCTACTACCTCCAGCTCTGCCTCCTGTCTTTTCCCCAGTGCCACTGTTTCGAGACCATACAACATTGCTGGCCTCAACACCGTCTTGTACACATTTCCTTTCATTCTTCCCAATACTTTCCAACCTTACAGGTTGGCACAGCAGAGAAATAGAGATGGGAAGGATGTGCAGCAAGTTGAATGAGCTGGTGAATGAGGAAAATGAGAGAGGAAAAAAAAAGAGTAGAAGAGGTGACCATTGAGGACCAGGAAGTAGCAAAGATTAGTAAGTGTGAAGTGAGGAGGACATTGAAGAAGATAAAGACTGGAAAGGCAGTTGGTCCTGATGACATACCGGTGGAGGTATGGAAGTGTCTAAGAGAGGTAACAGTAGATTTTCTGACAAGAACATTCAACAAGGTCTTAGAGCGTGAGCAGATGTCGGAGGAATGGAGGAGAAGTGTCTTGGTGCCCATTTTTAAGAACAAGGGAGATGTGCAGAGTTGTGGCAACTACAGAGGGATAAAGTGGATGAGCCATACGATAAAGTTATGGGAGAGAATAGTGGAAGCTAGACTAAGGGCAGAGGTCAGCATTTGTGAACAACAGTTTGGTTTCATGCCAAGAAAGAGCACCACAGATATGGTGTTTGCTTTGAGGAGGTTAATAGCGAAGCACAGAGAAGGTCAGTGGGAGCTGCATTGTGCCTTTGTGGATCTGGAGAAAGCATATGACATGGTACAGAGAGAGGAACTGTGGTATTGCATGAGGACGTCTTGAGTGGCAGAGAAGTATGTTAGAGTGGTGCAGGACATGTATGAGAGATGTATGACAGTGGTGAGGTGTGCTGTTGGTGTGACAGAAGAGTTCAAGGTGGAGGTGAGACTGCATCAAGGGTCAGCTCTGAGCCCCTTCTTGTTTGCTATGGTGATGGACAGGTTGACAGACAAGGGTAGACAAGATTCCCCATGGACTATGATGTTTGTAGATGACATTGTGATTTGTCATGAAAGCAGAGAACAAGTGCAGCAAAATTTGGACGAGGTGGAGGTATGCCCTGGAAAGGAGAGGAATGAAGCTTAGCCTCAGAAAATCAGAATACATGTGTGTGAATGAGAAGGACCTAGGAGGAACGGTGATGTTACAGGGAGCAGAGATAAGGAAGGTGGAGGATTTTAAGTACTTCGGCTCAACAATCCAGAGCAATGGAGAGTGTGGAAAAGAGGTGAAGAAGCGTGTGCAGGCTGGTTGGAGAAAAGTGTCCCGTGTGATGTGTAATAGGAAGGTATCGGCAAGAATGAAAGGAAAAGTGTACAAGACAGTGTTGAGGCTAGCGATGTTGTATGGTTTAGAAACAGTGGCCCTGGGAAAAAGACAAGAGGCAGAGCTGGAGGTAGCAGAGATGAAAATGTTGAGGTTTCTCTGGGACTAACGAGGATGGATAGGATTATGAATGAGTACATCAGAGGGCCAGCACATGTAAGACGTTTTGGAGACAAAGTCAGAGAGGCTAGATTGAGATGGTTTGGACATGTACAGAGGAGGGATAGTGAGTATATTGGTTGTAGGATGCTGAGGTTGGAACTACCAGGCAGAAGGCCTAGAAGAAGACCAAAGAGACGATTCATGGATGTGGTGAAGGAGGACATGAAGCCAGTTGGTGTAAGAGAAGAAGATGCAGAGCATAGGGTGAGATGGAGGCAGATGATCCCCTGTGGCGACCCCTGAAGGGAACAGCCAATTTTAGGCACATTGGTGCACTTTAAATTTTTGCAAGTGCTGATTAAAAAAATGTTAATGAAGTTTTTTGTTGTTGTTGTAAGTTGAACTATACGTTTTTGTTTTTAATGTTAATAAAGATACAATGTTATGCAGAGATGTACTAATAACAATTTTATAGACAAACAATGCTATTTAAAGTCGCTCACGGGGCAGTGGGGGACGTGAAATGTTTTTTTGTTCTGGGGGGGGGGGGGGGGGGGCACAGAAAATAATTGAAAAGCACTGCATTATGTGCATGTTATTTGAGTATGACCTACAAATTGAACTCAATGTACCTTTTTCTGAAGGTAATACAACCAGCTTCCCCGTCCCTGAAGGCTGTATAGGGACTTTGACATTCACACCACTGAAAAAAACAGATACGCCAGTAACTGAAAGGGAAAAGCTGATTTATTTACAGTTTTTATTTATTCAGTGATTCATTTTATAAGCCTCTTAATCCTAATTAGGAGAAGGGGAGGTTGGCACCCATCTCAGCTGACTCTGGACGAAGGAGGGGTACACCCTGAAAAGCTTGCCAGACCATTGCAGGGCGGAAACATGTTGATGGCTTGGTTTGAAAAATTAATAATAATAATAATGTTATTATTATTATTATTGTTGTTAATAATAATAATAATAATAATAATATTCATTTTCTGTAACCATTTAATCCTAATTAGGGTCCTGGGGAGGCGGGCGCCCATCCCAGCCAACTCTGGAAGAGGGCAGAGTACACCCTGGATGGCTTACCACGCCATCCCAGGGCAGAAACATGCTAACATGTAGCTGACATGCAGCTCCTCTTGTCGAAAGTTAGCAATGGTTCTTTTACGTGAACCTCACACCATAGACAGTGAGAGACATGGCTGGCCTTTGATAACCCAGTTAGCTGCACTGGGGGGTGGGGAGTGGGGGTGGGGGCAGTGACAACCTGTGGAGAGTGGGACTCGAACACCCAATCTTAGGATCAGTGATCGAGCACCTAACCACCAGGCCACCACTGCCTATTATTATTATTATTATTATTATTATTATTATTATTATTATAGAGAATTAAAGTTTAAGCTTTATAAAATATCCACAAACACTAAAACAATAACTCACCTCTTGAAGAACCCTTTTTCAAATTTCGTGCAAATGTTGGTTCTGTATCCACCATGTGCATGATCAAGTCGTGTGTCACATGTTAAGTTGTTAGGCTTGTAGCAGTACCAGGGTTCTCTGGTTATCGGATCAGTGTAGTTACAGAGGGGCTTTTTTTTGTTGAATGGCAGGCATACATTGCATTCGGTAGTTTCTGTGATGGCACCAGAGCGGAATTTGCTTCTAAAAAAAACCCTGTCGAGATGTTCTTTTTGCAATCTCTTGAGCACTACCACTGCCTCACTTGGGTGTACCATGGTGATTTGAACCTGAACTTCTCCAGCCCACAGCAGTGGGAACAGTACAGTGTAGTTCCCATTATTGTGGTCATGCACCTTCCCTGCAACACCAGCTTTGAGCTTGGGTGAATGCAACCGGGCTAACAGGAAATCTCCACCATGTTTCTTGGGAAGACCCAAAAAATTCCGCACATGGACTTCAACCACAAGCTGACCACCCACAAGCTGCTTTGATGAGCCCTGAATCACAAAGAAGCTCTTGGCAGGGCTGCTGCTCTGAGTTACAGAAAGACCTTGCACCAGTGGTCCTGGCCATGCAATAGAATTTAGCAGATGTTGCTCTTCTGTGGACTCTTCTGCTGTGGGCTCCTCAATCAGATGTCCGCAGAATGAATCTTTTTCTTTTGAGAGGCTCACATTTTGATGGAACTGAAAGGATGAATGGATGTTCTTTTGGATTTGGTTTAAGGCAGTTGTCACATGTCCACTCCAATTCTACAGGCAATAAAAAGAGAAATATTTGAATTACTCTATTGCTTTTTATTCATAACACTTCAGTGTTTCTATTATTATTTGATAGCATAGCTATGATTGTGGCGATGAGACAGTGCCACATTGTGGCTAAAAGATTGGATCCATTTTTTTTCTAAACAATTGAGGCACCTGAGGTTTACAAGGTAGCACAGCTGGTCTGACCCCCAGGTGCAACAATAATTTTGAAAAATATTTGACCCATATATTACCCAGGACAACTCTGTGATTCTTCAGGCACAGCAGAAAGCCTTGGAGAAATCATAGATAAGTGCCTGTCTTTCTGTTCTCATGGCACTAATATTTCTTGATCATGTCAATTTCTTATCTATAACATTCAAAGGATTCATCCATTTCTTTCAGTAAGGCCACCCAGATACTTATTTAATCCCTTGTCATCTCAAGACTAGATTACTGCAACTCACTCCTGGCAGGTCTACCATTGAGCACCATCTGACCTCTGAAAATGACCCAGAATGCAGCTGCACAACCTGTTGTAAACCGTCCACAAATTTTCCACCACCACACCATTACTATAATTTCTCCACTGGCTTCATCACTGCTCACAACATTTGGTTCAAAACACTAATGCTTGCCTAAAAGCCAAACATGGACCTGAATCGTTTTACATCAAAGCACTGATCACACTTCGCACTGCACAGCATTCTCTCAGATCCTCCAGGACTGCAAGACTGATCCCTCCTCTACCAAGGGACAAGAGAAAATCACCTTGCTTTAAGTAATGTGATCTCACCAAGATGGCCCCGCTTCAGAACTGAAACAGTAATAATGTCCAATCTATTTTTTTTCTTTTCTTTTGATGATCAGTGATTGGTGGAAACAGGTGGAAGGTGTGGCTATTGTTTGGTTGAAGTGAAAACCTGCGCCCCCACCGGCCCTTTGCGGATAAGATTGCCCACCCCTGGTCTAAACTCTTCCCTGTTCTGGCTCCAAGCTGGTGAAATGAACTTCCTCTGGATATCTGGACAGCTGAGTCATTGGGCATCTTCAAACAACGACTGAAAACTTACCTTTTTCAGCAGTACTTAGATGAAGCACCATGCTGTACAAATACACAGACAAAAAAAAAAAAAAACCCTACACAACACCTACCGACTAAGTTTGACTGATGGTACAGTGGTATGAAAAAGTATCTGAACCTTTTGGAATTTCTCACATTTCTGCATGAAATCACCAGCAAATGTGATCTGAGCTTTGCCAAAATCACACAGATGAAAAAACAGTGTCTGCTTCAACTAAAACCACCCAAACATTTATAGGTTTTCATATTTTAATGAGGATAGCATGCAAACAATGACAGAAGGGGGAAGAATAAGTAACTGAACCCTCTGCCTAAGGAGAATTAAAGAGCAATTGAAACCAATTTTTACCAAACAATTTAAGTCAGGTGTGTGCACAATCACTGATGAGTGGCTTAAAGCTGCCCTGCCCACTATAAAACACACACCTGGTAAGAATTGTCTTGATGAGAAGCATTGTCTGATGTGCACCATGGCTCGCTCAAAAGAGCTGTCTGAAGACCTGCCATCAAGAATTGTTGATTTGTATAACGCTGGGAAAGGATACAAAACCATCTCTAAAAGTCTGGATGTTCATCAATCGACAGGCAGAGAAGTTGTCTACAAATGGAGAGAGTTTGGCACTGTTGATTCTCTCCCAAGGAGTGGCCGTCCACCAAAGATGACGCCAAGAGGTCAGCGCAGAATACTCAGAGAGGTAAAAAAAAAAACCCTAGAGTGTCTGCTAAAGACTTACAGAAATCACTGGCACAGTCCAATATCTCTGTGCACACATCAACTATATGTAAAACAATGGCCAAGCATGGTGTTCATGGGAGGACTCCAAGGAGGAAGCCACTGCTGTCTAAAAAAAAAAACATTGTTGCTCATTTAATGTTTGCAAAAAGGCACTTGGACACTCCACAGAAGTTTTGGCAAACTATTTTGTGGACTGATGAAACCAAAGTTGAATTGTTTGGGAGGAACACACAATGTCATATGTGGAGGAAAAATGGAACAGCTCACCAACATCAACATCTCATCCCCACCGTGAAGCATGATGGAGGGTGCATCATGGTTTGGGGCTGTTTTGCTGCCTCGGGGCCTGGACAACTTGCAATCATTAAAGGAAAAATTAATTCAAAAGTTTATCAGGATGTTTTTCAGGAAAACCTGAGGCCACCTGTCACACAGTTGAAGCTAAAAAGAGGATGGATGCTGCAACAAGACAATGATCCAAAACACAGAAGTAAATCAACTTCAGAATGGTTTCAGAACAAAATACACGTTCTGGAGTGGCCAAGTCCAGACTTGAACCCCATTGAGATGCTGTGGCATGACCTCAAGACAGCGATTCATGCCAGACATCCCAGGAATCTGACTGAACTACAGCAGTTTTGTAAAGAAGAATGGGCCAAGATTAGTCCTGATCGATGTGCCACACTGATCTGCAGCTACAGGAAGCGTCTGGTTGAAGTTATTGCTGCCAAATGGGGGGGCCCACAAAATATTAAATGTTATGGTTCAGTTACTTATTCCTCCCCCTTCTGTCATTGTTTGCATGCTATCCTCATTAAATATGAAAACCTATAAATGTTTGGGTGGTTTTAGTTAAAGCAGACACTGTTTATTTATCTGTGTGATTTTGACAAAGATCAGATCACATTTGATGGTGATTTTATACACAAATGTGAGAAATTCCAAAAGGTTCAGATACTTTTTCATACCACTGTATGCTTAATCTTTGAACAAACCAGGACACGAATATATTCACTGATCGTGATGTTAAGACACTTCTGTAAGTCTCTCCGGATAAGAGCTTCTGATAAATGCTATAAATGTAAATGTAAAGCAGGGTGTGGGTTCTATATTGGTCGTTGTATGTGTGAATGGGGCTGAAGTGGCCATGGGGACTGGGTTTGGTTGTTGGACTACTGAGCTATCAGAGTGTTTGGTATCAAACTGGACCATTAATTTCCAAAATACAGGTTGAATATAAAGGGTTGCACCAGGAACACAAACATACTGGACCGCTGTTACAATGCGTTAAAGGACACTGGTCATGCTATTCCCTGTGCAGCTTTAAGCCTCTCTAATCACCATCTGCTCAATTTCATCCCAACATACAGACAGAAGTTTAAAAACTTGCAAGCCTGTTATGTTAAGCCTGTTCTTTCTTGCATGGAGCACTAGTGTTTGTGTTTATGCAATTTATATCCTGTCCTCTGAATTTTTAAAGAGAAACTTATTCTCTTCTCTTCACATCGGCACAAGCTGCAGATATGGTTGAACTCACCAGTGCATGTGCACTCATTAAATTCAAACTTGCCACAATATACACTGGTTAAAGTTACGCTTTGTGGTAAACCATGATTTTAGTAAAATAATGAAGTGGTTTTGAAACAGCTGAGGGTAAAATGACTTTGAATAGGGCTGTGGCCTGGTGGTAAGCTAGATTACCGATTCTAAGGTTGGGGGTTCAAGGACCACTCTCAATAAGTGTCCCCCAGTGCAACTAACTAGGTTATAAAAGGCCAGGTATGTCTCTCACTGTCTGTGGTGGAGTTTCATGTAAAAGAATCATTGCTGACTTTATATACATACATACAGACACTCCCCGACTTACATTTTTATTTGGTTCCGGACGGCCGAACGTAAGTTGAAAGTGAACGTAAGTTGTTACAGTAACGTATGACGCGTGACGCTCATACTGTACTATACCTCCATAAATACCATTACCATTTCTCATAAAAAACATCCGTAAATCAATTATTATAAACATAACATTGTAAAATTATATCAAATATATCAAATAATATAAACATTAATTTCAAATAAGTCACTTATTTATACCGAGTTACTTTACATGAAGCTTAAAACAGAGCTGAGTGAAGACCACAGCTTCGGTACAAGGATGTGTGCAAGCGGGACATGAAATTATCTGGCATCGACATCAACACCTGGGAAGGCACTGCTGAAACACGCCAGCTCTGGAAGACCACTGTCAACGAGGGGATCAACAAAGCTGAAACTAACAGAATAAACAAGCTAGCTGAGAAAAGAGCAAAGAGGAAAGAAAGGGCAGCCCCCATGGCTCCTCAAAGCCCTTTTGTATGCAATAATTGCTTAAGAAACTGTCACTACCGCAAATGCCTACCATAGCGCTACACCATCGTCTCTCGAGGCGTACGGCTGCCGCCGCCGCCGCCGCCGATAGATAGGGCGATAAAGTATGCTGTATAATGTTTATATATATTATTACTAAATATCACAGTACAAAATTTCAAAGTTTTTCTTAATCATGACTTCATTTTACTACATTAATACTGTATTAATGAGTAAAACTGTCTGTAGAATGAGTTTAAGAAGCATATTTTAGCGCATGTAATAGATTGCCTGCTCATTCGCGCATGTGACGTCATACATGGGGTTTTACTTCCGGGTACAGAACTTGCAGATTATCGCGATTTGCGGGAAGGCCTGGAACCATACCCCCCCGCGAAAGTCAAGGGCCTACTGTACTTCAACTGGTACCCATTTATACTGCTACGTGAACAGAGGCACACGTATGGTTGAGACCTTGCCCAGGGGTCTTAGCACAGTGGGAGTCGAACTGGAATTTGAACACACAACCTCCTGCTCATGAGCACAGCACCCTAACGACTACGCCACCGGCCCTACTCCCTGCAGCGTAATAGTTAACATGAAACTTGATCTGACATGGTCTGTCCTGGGTTCATTTTTTTCACATTGCAGTGACTCCATACTTTGTAAGTAGTGGATACAGTAGCGATAGCCACTGTGTGGTTTGAGAAAAACAATCAGAGGCAGTGTGATCATTGGTCATGTTTAACACGCAAAAATAGTGTACTTACTTCTAGAGATGTGATGTTGTAGACAAGGAATATAATCCCTATTATTGCCAGAAGCATTAAGATGACCACAGATCTTGACAGGTGTCCCCCCATGGCCAGGAGATCAGCTATTAAAACACAGCACCTGTTAGCACTCAGCAGAAAATGATGATGCTTCTCATGTCAAAAGAGAATCTTTACATATCTCGGCTGTTCAATCCTGAGATCCGGTTTGTTTATCTGGAAAGTTTCAAAGCTATACAAAAAAAGAACATGTGAACATGTGTTTAACTCCATCTTAATTAGGGTGTTGAGTTTAAGATTTCAGTTTTTTTAACTATTAGCATAACTGATTCAGTAGAATATTTTTGATGCTTAATTGAGTTGTTGAAACCTTTAAACAAGATGAATAAAAGGATGAGTGAAGAAATGAGCCTTACCTGCTAGAAAAGCAGACTTCTCCAAGGTGTGAGCTAGCTGGTGAGAAACCTGTTTAAAATCACATTGGGTGTTAACATGCAAATTTCGCAAGTACTTTACATTAAAAAAAACATCACGCGTGCACACACACACACACACACACACACACACACACACTCACATATATATATATATATATATATATATATATATATATATATATATATATATATATATATATATATATATATAAAATAAAAATAAAAGGACAGGACAAAGACTTTCTATTTAAACTCCATTTATCACGACAGATCTGTTTTGAGGGTGGTGAAACCATCCTCTCTCTTCAGGTGATTAAAGTAGAATCTATATTTTTATTGTTATTTGCTCTACCAAAAAGTATTGAGCACTCTCCTACGGAAGGATCTACTCAGAAAATCCTCTCTCTCTCTCTCTCTCTCTCTATATATATATATATATATATATATATATATATATATATATATATATATATATATATTCAGACAAACTCGCTCAAAACACACACAAACACACACGTACAGACAAACTCGCTCACACACACACACACACACACACACACACACACACACACACACACACACACACACACACACCTTCTTCTTCTTCTTGTCCTTTCGGCTTTTCCCTTCAGGGGTCGCCACAGCGAATCATCTGCCTCCATCTCACCCTATCCTCTGCAGCTTTTTCTCTTACACCAACTGCCTTCATGTCCTCCTTCACTACATCCATAAATCTTCTCTTTGGTCTTCCTCTAGGCCTTCTGCCTGGTAGTTCCAACCTCAACATCCTACTACCAATATACTCACTATACCTCCTCTCTATATGTCCAAACCATCTCAATCTAGCCTCTCTGACTTTGTCTCCAAAACGTCTTATATGTGCTGTCCCTCTGATGTGCTCATTCCTGATCCTATCCATCCTCGTTACTCCCAAAGAGAACCTCAACATTTTCATCTCTGCTACCTCCAGCTCTGCCTCCTGTCTTTTCCCCAGGGCCGCTGTTTCTAAACCATACAACATCGCTGGCCTCAACACCGTCTTGTACACTTTTCCTTTCACTTTTGCCGATACCTTCCTATCACACATCACACCGGACACTTTTCTCCAACCATTCCAACCTGCCTGCACACGCTTCTTCACCTCTTTTCCACACTCTCCATTGCTCTGGATTGTTGAGCCTAAGTACTTAAAATCGTCCATCTTCCTGATCTCTGCTCCCTGTAACGTCACCGTTCCTATTGGGTCCTTGGCATTAATACACATGTATTCTGTTTTACTGTGGCGAACCTTCATTCCCCTCCTTTCCAGGGCATACCTCCACCTCTCTAGGTTTTCCTGCACTTGTTCTCTGCTCTCACTGCAGATCACAATGTCATCTGTAAACATCATAGTCCATGGAGATTCTTGCCTAACCTCGTCTGTCAGCCTCTCCATCAGCATGCAAACAAGCATACAGTCATACTCTGCACTTCTCTATTAACATCCTCAAGGCAAACACTGCATCTGTGGTGCTCTTTCTTGGCATGAAACCAAATGGTTGTTCACAAATGCTGACCTCTGTCCTTAATCTTGCTTCCACTATTCTTTCCCATAACTTCATCGTATGGCTCATCAACTTTATCCCTCTGTAGTTGCCACAACTCTGCACATCTCCCTTGTTCTTAAAAGTGGGCACCAGCACACTTCTCCTCCATTCCTTTGGCATCCTCTCACTCTCTAAGACCTTGTTGAATGTCCTTGTCAGGAAATCTACTGCTTCCTCTCCAAGACACTTCCATACCTCCACCGGTATGTCATCAGGGCCAACTGCCTTTCCATTCTTCATCCTCTTCAATGCCCTCCTCACTTCACCCTTATTAATCTTTGCTACTTCCTGGTCCTCAACAGTCACATCGTCTACTCTTTATTCTCTCTCTCATTTTCCTCATTCATCAGCTCTTCAAAGTACTCTTTCCATCTTCCCAGCACACTTCTGTCATCAGTCAATACCTTTCCGTCTCTGTCCTTAATCACTCTCACTTGCTTCACGTCCTTCCAATCTGTATTTCTCTGCTGTGCCAACCTGTATAAATCATTTTCTCCCTCCTTACTGTCCAGCCTATCATACAAGTCATCATACGCATTCTGTTTGGCCGTTGACACCGCTACCTTCGCCTTACGCTGTGTCTCCCTGTACTCCTGTTTACTCTCTGTTCCATTCTTCATCCTCTTCAATGCCCTCCTCACTTCACCCTTACTAATCTTTGCTACTTCCTGGTCCTCAACAGTCACCTCTTCTACTCTTTTTTCTCTCTCATTTTCCTCATTCATCAGCTCTTCAAAGTACTCTTTCCATCTTCCCAGCACACTTCTGTCATCAGTCAATACATTTCCCTCTCTGTCCTTTATGAATCTAACTTGCTGCATGTCCTTCCCAACTCTATTTCTCTGCTGTGCCAACCTATATAAATCATTTTCTCCCTCCTTACTTTCCAACCGAGCATACAAGTCATCAAACGCGCTCTGTTTGGCCTATGACACTGATACCTTTGCCTTCCGCTGTGTCTCCTTGTACTCCTGTTTACTCTCTTCGGTTTTCTCAATGTCCCACTTGTTCTTAGCTAATCTCTTCCTTTGTACACACTCCTGCACTTGCTCATTCCACCACCAAGTCTCCTTATCTACTTTCCTTCCAGATGACACACCAAGTATTCTCCTACCTGTCTCCCTGATCACATTAGCTGTAGTTGTCCAGTCATCTGGAAGCACTTCCTGACCACCCAAAGCCTGTTTCAACTCCTCCTTGAAGACAACCTGACACTCTTCCTTTTTCAACTTCCACCACTTTGTCTTCTGTTCTGCCTTTGCCTTCTTCACCTTCCTCACCATCAGCATCATCCTGCACACCACCATCCTATGCTGTTTGGCAACACTCTCACCCACGATGACTTTGCAGTCACTGACTTCCTTTAAATTACATCGCCTACACAAGATGTAGTCTACCTGTGTGCTCCTACCTCCACTTTTTTAAGTCACTCTATGCTCCTCTCTCTTCTGGAAGAAAGTATTCACCACAGCCATTTCCATCCTTTTTGCAAAATCTACCAACATCTGTCCTTCTGCGTTCCTGTCCTGGATACCAAACCTGCCCATCACTTCCTCGTCCCCTCTGTTTCCTGCACCAACATGTCCATTGAAGTCTGCCCCAATGACCACTCTTTCACCTCTGGGTTTACTCTGCATCACTTCATCTAACTCACTCCAGAATCTCTCCTTCTCTTCTAGCTCACATCCTGTCTGTGGGGCATAAGCACTAACAACATTGACCATCACGCCTTTAATTTCTAACTTGAGACTCATCACTCTGTCTGACACTCTTTTCACTTCTAGAACATTCCTGGCAAACTCCTCCTTCAAGATGACTCCGACTCCATTTCTCTTCCCATCCACACCGTGATAGAACAGCTTAAACCCTGCTCCTATGCTTCTAGCCTTGCGACCTTTCCACCTGGTCTCCTGAACACACAGTATGTCCACCTTCCTCCTCAGCATCATGTCAGCCAGCTCTCTACCTTTTCCTGTCATAGTTCCAACATTCAAAGTCCCTACTTTCAATCCTAGACTCATGCCTTTCCTCTTCTCTCTCTCTGGCAACGGACACGCCTCCCGCCTCTCCTTCTTCGACGTCTTCGACCAACAGTAGTCCAATTTCCATCAGCACCCTGTTGGTTGACGGCACTGATGGCGGTCGTTGTTAACCCGGGCCTCGACCGATCCGGTATGTGGTTCTTTCTTGTGATTCGCATAGTTTATTTGGCATTTGTTTTACGCCGGATGCCCTTCCTGACGCAACCCTCTGCATTTATCCGGGCTTGGGACCGGCGTGAGGGAGAGACACTGGTTTGTGCCCCCCCCCTCACGGCTGCATTATATATATATTTATCATATACGTATATATATATATATATATATATATATATATATATATATATATATATATATATATATATATATATATATATATATATATATATACATATGAGGTGGGGATACAAACAATCATTCATGCTTTTATTAACAGCTCTGGGGAATTTAGAGTAGTCAGTTAGTCTAGTGTGCATGGTTTCACACTGTGGAAGGAAGCTGGAGTATGTGGAGGAAATCCGCACAAGGACACCATTCACTCCATTTCAAGAGCCAAACCTAGAACCTTCTCATTTGAAGGCACAGTGATAACAACTGAGCCATCAAAGTTAATGAGTCTAATCTGCTTAATTGAGGACATTGGATTCCAGTTTTATGGTCTTCAATATGTAATAGATAGGGGGCAGTGGTGGTCTAGTGGATAGGCCGCAGGATCGCTGATCCTAAGGTTGGGGGTTCGAGTCCCAACAGGGTTGTCACTGTCCCTCAAGTGCAGCTAACTGGGTTATCAAAGGCAGGCCATGTCTCTCACTGTCTATGGTGAGAGGCATGTAAAAGAACCATTGCTGACTTTCGTAAAGAGTAGGCGGCTACAAAGCCGTCAGCGTGTTTCTGTCCCTTGCTAAAGGGTTGTGATAGGAAGGGCATCCGATGTAAAAACCTGTGCCAAATCAAATGTGCGAATCAGATGATTCACTGTGGCGACTACTGAGAAAGGGAAAAAGCCAAAAGGAAGGAAGGAATATGTCATGGATAGGTGTTTATGAAGGTGTGTGTGTGTGTGTGTGTGTGTGCGTGGGCGTGTGTGCGTGTGTGTGTGTGTGGATGTTTTTCCAGTTTCTGTTTCTAGTTTGTTTAAATTATGGGCCGGTGATGTAGGTGGTGAGGTTGCTGGGCTCATGCTCATGCTGGATCATGGGTTCAAATCTTAGTTAGAGCACCACTGTGCTAACACCCTTGAGGAATATCTCAACCACAAGTGTATGCACTAACCCTGATCGATTTCTACATTATATTACGCGTGATAACTTTGTGGTGCAATGCAGGTTTCTAGAAAATCTGAGCTCAATTAGCTCCCATAGACTCATGACCATGGAACAGCCGTCACATTAAGAAACAGAGCTTTTTAATCAAAAATTAAAAAGTAAATTAAAAATTATTTTTGAAAATAGTTGAATGACTGGATTTGTAGAATTTCTTTAATAAACTAATTTGTTGTGTAAATTTTTTGATTTGTTTTTTCATAATCAAGTTAAATGGTGCATTATAAACTTGTAAAGTAAAAACGTATCAATAATAGTATTATTACAGTCATACTTTATTTATTCTATTACAGTAAGTATTGATTCATTTCTATTTCTTGAGTTTTAATATTTTATAATTCACTATAGTTAGTGGGGCAGTGGTGGTCTAGTGGATAGGGTGCAGGATCGCTGATCCTGAGGTTGGGGGTTCGAGTCCCCACAAGGTTGTCACTGTCCCCCCAGTGCAGCTAACTGGGTTATCAACGGCGGGCCATGTCTCTCACTGTCTATGGTGCGAGCATGTAAAAGAACCATTGCTGACTTTCGTAAAGAGTAGGCTACAAAGCCGTTTTCGTGTTTCTGTCCCTTGCTAAAGGGTTGTGACAGGAAGGGCATCCGACGTAAAAACCTATGCCAAATCAAATGTGCGAATCAGATGATTTGCTGTGGCGACTCCCGAGAAAGGGAAAAAGCCGAAAGAGAAGAAGAAGATATATATATATATATATATATCTTCTTTTCCTTTCGGCTTTTCCCTTCAGGGGTCGCCACAGCGAATCATCTGCCTCCATCTCACCCTATCCTTTGCATCTTCTTCTCTTACACCAACGACCTTCATGTCCTCCTTTACCACATCCATGAATCGTCTCTTTGGTCTTCCTCTAGGCCTTTTGCCTGGTAGTTCCAGCCTCAGCATCCTATTACCAATATACTCACTATCCCTCCTCTGTACATGTCCAAACCATCTCAATCTAGCCTCTCTGACTTTGTCTCCAAAACGTCTTACATGTGCTGTCCCTCTGACGTACTCATTCCTAATCCTATCCATCCTCGTTACTCCCAAAGAGAACCTCAACATTTTCATCTCTGCGACCTCCAACTCTGCCTCCTGTCTTTTCCCCAGGGCCACTGTTTCTAACCCATACAGCATCGTTGGCCTCAACACCGTTTTGTACACTTTTCCTTTCATTTTTGCCGATACCCTCCTATCACACATCACACCGCACACTTTTCTCCACCCATTCCAACCTGCCTGCACACGCTTCTTGACCTCTTTTCCACACTCGCCATTGCTCTGGATTGTTGAGCCTAAGTACTTAAAATCCTCCACCTTTCTTATCTCTGCTCCCTGTAATCTCACCGTTCCTCTTTGGTCCTTGGCATTCATGCACATGTACTCTGTCTTACTGAGGCTAATCTTCATTCCCCTCCTTTCCAGGGCATACCTCCACCTCTCTAGATTTTCCTGCACTTGTTCTCTGCTCTCACTACAGATTACAATGTCATCTGCAAACATCATAGTCCATGGGGAATCTTGTCTAACCTCGTCTGTCAGCCTGTCCATCACCATAGCGAACAAGAAGGGGCTGAGAGCTGACCCTTGATGCAGTCCCACCTCCACCTTGAACTCTTCTGTCACACCGACAGCACACCTCACCACTGTCTTACATCTCTCATACATGTCCTGCACCACTCTAACATACTTCTCTGCCACTCCAGACTTCCTCATGCAATACCACAGTTCTTCTCTCGGCACCCTGTCATATGCTTTCTCCAGATCCACAAAGGCACAATGCAGCTCCGTCTGACCTTCTCTGTACTTCTCCATTAACATCCTCAAGGCAAACACTGCATCTGTGGTGCTCTTTCTGGGCATGAAACCAAACTGTTGTTCACAAATGCTGACTTCTGCCCTTAGTCTAGCTTCCACTATTCTTTCCCATAACTTCATCGTATGGCTCATCAACTTTATCCCTCTGTAGTTGCCACAACTCTGCACGTCTCCCTTGTTCTTAAAAATGGGCACCAGCACACTTCTCCTCCATTCCTCTGGCATCCTCTCACTCTCTAAGACCTTGTTAAATGTTCTTGTCAGAAAATCTACTGCTACCTCTCCTAGACACTTCCATACCTCCACCGGTATGTCATCAGGACCAACTGCCTTTCCATTCTTCATCCTCTTCAATGCCCTCCTCACTTCACCCTTACTAATCTTTGCTACTTCCTGGTCCTCAACAGTCACCTCTTCTACTCTTTTTCTCTCTCATTTTCCTCATTCATCAGCTCTTCAAAGTACTCTTTCCATCTTCCCAGCACACTTCTGTCATCAGTCAATACATTTCCCTCTCTGTCCTTTATCAATCTAACTTGCTGCACGTCCTTCCCATCTCTATTTCTCTGCTGTGCCAACCTGTATAAATCATTTTCTCCCTCCTTACTTTCCAGCCGAGCATACAAGTCATCAAACGCACTCTGTTTGGCCTTTGACACTGCTACCTTTGCCTTACGCTGTGTCTCCCTGTACTCCTGTTTACTCTCTTCGGTTTTGTCAATGTCCCACTTCTTCTTAGCTAATCTCTTCCTTTGTACACACTCCTGCACTTCCTCATTCCACCACCAAGTCTCCTTATCTACTTTCCTTCCAGATGACACACCAAATATTCTCCTACCTGTCTCCCTGATCACATTCGCTGTAGTTGTCCAGTCATCTGGAAGCACTTCCTGACCACCCAAAGCCTGTTTCAACTCCTCCTTGAAGACAACCCGACACTTTTCCTTTTCAACTTCCACCACTTTGTCTTCTGCTCTGCCTTTGCCTTCTTCACCTTCCTCACCATCAGCATCATCCTGCACACCACCATCCTATGCTGTTTGGCAACACTCTCACCGCTACTACTTTGCAGTCACTGACTTCCTTTAAATTACATCGCCTGCACAAGATGTAGTCTACCTGTGTGCTCCTACCTCCGCTTTTATAAGTCACCCTATGCTCCTCCTCTCTTCTGGAAGAAAGTATTCACCACAGCCATTTCCATCTTTTTGCAAAATCTACCAACATCTGTCCTTCTGCGTTCCTGTCCTGGATACCAAACCTACCCATCACTTCCTCGTCCCCTCTGTTTCCTGCACCAACATGTCCATTGAAGTCTGCCCCAATGACCACTCTTTCACCTCTGGGGTACTCTGCATCACTTCATCTAACTCCCTCCAGAATCTCTCCTTCTCTTCGCTCACATCCTGTCTGTGGGGCATAAGCACTAACAACATTGACCATCACACCTTTAATTTCTAACTTGAGACTCATCACTCTGTCTGACACTCTTTTCACTTCTAGAACATTCCTGGCAAACTCCTCCTTCAAGATGACTCCGACTCCATTTCTCTTCCCATCCACACCGTGATAAAACAGCTTAAACCCTGCTCCTATGCTTCTAGCCTTGCGACCTTTCCACCTGGTCTCCTGAACACACAGTATGTCCACCTTCCTCCTCTGCATCATGTCAGCCAGCTCTCTACCTTTTCCTGTCATAGTTCCAATATTCAAAGTCCCTACTTTCAGTCCTAGACTCATGCCTTTCCTCTTCGCTCTCTGGCAGCGGACACACCTCCGCCTCTCCTTCTTCGACGTCTTCGACCAACAGTAGTCCAATTTCCATCAGCACCCTGTTGGTTGACGGCACTGATGGCGGTCGTTGTTAACCAGGCCTCGACCGATCCGGTATGTCATTCTTTCTTGTGATTCGCATAGTTTATTTGGCATTTGTTTTACGCCGATGCCCTTCTTCTGCAACCCTCTGCATTTATCCGGGCTTGGGACCAGCGTGAGGGAGAGACACTGGTTTGTGCCCCCTCACGGCTGCATTATATATATATATATATATATATATATATATATATATATATATATATATATATATATATATATATATATATATATAATATAATGCAGCCATGAGGTGGGGGGCACTAACCAGTGTCTCTCCCTCTCATGCCGGTCCCAAGCCCGGAGAAATGCAGAGGGTTGTGTCAGGAAGGGCATCCGACGTAAAACCAATGCCAATTATTGATGATGCAAATCAAAAGTATTACCTCCATACCGGATCGGTCGAGGCCCCGGTTAACAACGACCGCCATCAGTGCTGTCAATCAACAGGGTGCTGATGGAAATTGGACTACTGTTGGTCGAAGACGTCGAAGAAGGAGAGGTGGGAGGCGTGTCCGTAGGCAGAGAGAGAAGAGGAAAGGCATGAGTCTAGGACTGAGAGTGGGGACTTTGAATGTTGGAACTATGCACAGAAAAGGTAGAGAGCTGGTTGACATGATGCAGAGGAGGAAGGTGGACATACTGTGTGTTCAGGAGACCAGGTGGAAAGGTAGCAAAGCTAAAAGCTTAGGAGCAGGGTTTAAGCTATTTTATCACGGTGTGGATGGGAAGAGAAATGGAGTCGGAGTCATCTTGAAGGAGGAGTTTGTCAGGAATGTTCTAAAAGTGAAAAGAGTGTCAGACAGAGTGATGAATCTCAAGTTAGAAATTGAAGGTGTAATGCTCAATGTTGTTAGTGCTTATGCCCCACAGGCAGGATGTGAGCTAGAAGAGAAGGAGAGATTCTGGAGTGACTTAGATGAAGTGATGCAGAGTACCCCAGAGGTGAAAGAGTGGTCATAGGTGCAGACTTCAATGGACATGTTGGGGCAGGCAACAGAGGGGACGAGGAAGTGATGGGCAGGTTTGGTATCCAGGACAGGAACGCAGAAGGACAGATGTTGATAGATTTTGCAAAAAGGATGGAAATGGCTGTGGTGAATACTTTCTTTGAGAAGAAACAGGAGCATAGGGTGACTTATGAAAGCGGAGGTAGGCGCACACAGGTAGACTACATCTTGTGTAGGCGATGTAATTTGAAGGAAGTCAGTGACTGCAAAGTCATCGTGGGTGAGAGCGTTGCCAAACAGCATAGGATGGTGGTGTGCAGGATGACTCTGATGGTGAGAAAGGTGAAAAGGCAAAGGCAGAGCAGAAGACAAAGTGGTGGAAGCTGAAAAGGAAGAGTGTCGTGTTGTCTTCAAGGAGGAGTTGAAACAGGCTTTGGGTGGCCAGGAAGTGCTTCCAAATGACTGGACAACCACAGCAAATGTGATCAGGGACACAGGTAGGAGAGTACTTGGTGTGTCCTCTGGAAGGAAAGTAGATAAGGAGACTTGGTGGTGGAATGAGGAAGTGCAGAAGTGTGTACAAAGGAAAAGGTTAGCCAAGAAGAAGTGGGACATTGAGAGGACCGAAGAGAGTAAACAGGAGTACAGGGAGACACAGCGTAAGGCGAAAGTAGCAGTGGCTAAGGCCAAACAGAGGGCATATGATGACTTGTATGATAGGTTGGATAGTAAAGAGGGAGAAAATGATCTATACAGGTTGGCACAGCAGAGAAATAGAGATGGGAAGGACGTGCAGCAAGTTAGATTGATAAAGGACAGAGAGGGAAATGTATTGACTGATGACAGAAGTGTGCTGGGAAGATGGAAAGAGTATTTTGAAGAGCTGATGAATGAGGAAAATGAGAGAGAAAAAAAGAGTAGAAGAGGTAACCATTGAGGAGCAGGATGTAGCAAAGATCAGTAAGGGTGAAGTGAGAAGGGCATTGAAGAGGATGAAGAATGGAAAGGCAGTTGGTCCTGATGATATACCTGTGGAGGTATGGAAGTGTCTAGGAGAGGTAGCAGTAGATTTTCTGACAAGAACATTCAACAAGGTACTAGAGAGTGAGCAGATGCCGGAGGAGTGGAGGAGAAGTGTGCTGGTGCCCATTTTTAAGAACAAGGAGACGTGCAGAGTTGCAGCAACTACAGAGGGATAAAGTTGATGAGCCATACGATGAAGTTATGGGAAAGAATAGTGGAAGCTAGACTAAGGGCAGAGGTCAGCATTTGTGAACAACAGTTTGGATTCATGCCAAGAAAGAGCACCACAGATGCAATGTTTGCCTTGAGGATGTTAATAGAGAAGTACAGAGAAGGTCAGAGGGAGCTACATTGTGCCTTTGTGGATCTGGAAAAAGCATATGACAGGGTGCCAAGAGAAGAACTGTGGTATTGCATGAGGAAGTCTGGAGTGGCAGAGAAGTATGTTAGAGTGGTGCAGGACATGTATGAGAGATGTAAGACAGTGGTGAGGTGTGCTGTCGGTGTGACCGATTTAATTTAAGGTGGAGGTGGGACTGCATCAAGGGTCAGCTCTGAGCCCCTTCTTGTTTGCTATGGTGATGGACAGGCTGACAGACGAGGTGAGACAAGAATCTCCATGGACTATGATGTTTGCAGATGACATCGTGATCTGTAGTGAGAGCAGAGAACAAGTGCAGGAAAATCTAGAGAGGTGGAGGTATGCCCTGGAAAGGAGAGGAATGAAGGTTAGCCTCAGAAAATCAGAATACATGTGTGTGAATGAGAAGGACCCAGGAGGAATGGTGATGTTACAGGGAGCAGAGATAACGAAGGTGGAGGATTTTAAGTACTTAGGCTCAACAATCCAGAGCAATGGAGAGTGTGGAAAAGAGGTGAAGAAGCGTGTGCAGGCAGGCTGGAATGGTTGGAGAAAAGTATCCGTGTGATGTGCGATAGGAGAGTGTCAGCAAGAATGAAGGGAAAAGTGTACAAGATGGTGGTGAGGCCAGCGATGTTGTATGGCTTAGAAACAGTGGCGCTGAGGAAAAGGCAGGAGGCAGAGCTGGAGGTAGCGGAGATGAAAATGTTGAGGTTCTCCCTGGGAGTAACGAGGATGGATAGGATCAGAAATGAGTATATCAGAGGGACAGCCCACGTAAGATGTTTTGGAGACAAAGTCAGAGAGGCTAGATTGAGATGGTTTGGACATGTACAGAGGAGGGATAGTGAGTATATTGGCAGTAGGATGCTGAGGTTGGAACTACCAGGCAGAAGGCCTCGAGGAAGACCGAAGAAGAGATTTATGGATGTGGTGAAGGAAGACATGAAGGTCGTTGGAGTCAGAAAAGAAGATGCGGAGGACAGGGTGAGGTGGAGGCGGATGATTTGCTGTGGCGACCCCTGAAGGGAGCAGCCGAAAGTAAAAGAAGAAGAAGAAGATATATATATATATATATATCGAGCTTCTTTTCTTCCTTTCTTTTCGACTTTTCCCTTTCAGCGGTTGCCACAGGAAACCATCCGCTTCCATCTCACCCTATCCTCTGCATCTTCTACTCTTACGCCAACGACCTTCATGTCCTCCTTCACCACATCCATAAATCTTCTCTTTGGTCTTCCTCGAGGACTTCTGCCTGGTAGTTCCAACCTTAGTATCCTACTACCAATATATTCACTATCCCTCCTCTGTACATGTCCAAACCATCTCAATCTAGCCTCTCTGATTTTGTCTCCAAAACCTCTTACATGTGCTGTCTATTCCTCTTGGGTCATTGTCGTTCACCCACATGTATTCTGTCTTACTGAAGCTAACCTTCATTCCCCTCCTTTCCAGGGCATACCTCCACCTCTCTAGATTTTCCTCCACTTGTTCTCTGCTCTCACTACAGATCATAATCATCAGTTCATTATTCAGTTCATTTTCTGGAGGCTGGCGCTCATCCCAGCCAACGTTGGGCGAGGGCAGAGTACACCCTGGACAGCTCGCCAGGCCATCGCAGGGCGGAAACACACCGACGACTTTGCAGCCTACTCTTGTCGAAAGTCAGCAATGGTTCTTTTACATGCCTCACACCATAGACAGTGAGAGACAAGGCCGGCCTTTGATAACCCAGTTAGCTGCACTGGGGAGGACAGTGACAACCTTGTGGAGAGTGGGAATCGAACCCCCAACCTTTGGATCAGCGATCCAGCGCACTATACCACTAGACCACCACTGCCCCTACAGATCACAATGTCATCTGCAAACATCAAATTCCATGGGGAATCTTGTCTAACCTCGTCTGTCAGCCTATCCACCATCATAGCAAACAAGAAGTGGCTCAGAGCTGACCGTTGATGCAGTCCCACCTGCACCCTGAACTCTTGTCACACCAACAGCACACCTCACCACTGTCTTACATCTCTCATACATGTCCTGCACCACTCTAACATATTTCTCTGCCATTCCAGACTTCCTCATGCAATACCACAGTTCCTCTCTCGGCACCCTGTCATATGCTTTCTCCAGATCCACAAAGGCACAATGCAGCTCCTTCTGACCTTCCCTGTACTTCTCTATTAACATCCTCAAGGCAAACACTGCATCTGTGGTGCTCCTTCTTGGCATGAAACCAAATGGTTGTTCACAAATGCTGACCTCTGCCCTTAGTCTAGCTTCCACTATTCTTTCCCATAACTTCATCATATGGCTCATCAACTTTATCCCTCTGTAGTTGCCACTACTCTGCACATCTCCCTTGTTCTTAAAAATGGGCACCGTCACACTTCTCCAAACCGCTGGTATCCTGATTATGAAGTCAGTGACTGCAAAGTAGTAGTGGGTGAGAGTGTTGCCAAACAGCATAGGATGGTGGTGTGCAGGATGACGTTGATGGTGAGAAAGGTGAAAAAGGCAAAGGCAGAGCAGAAGACAAAGTGGTGGAAGCTGAAAAAGGAAGAGTGTCATTTTTTCTTCAAGGAGGAGTTGAAACAGGCTTTGGGTGGCCAGGAAGTGCTTCCAGATGACTGGACAACCATAGCCAGTGTGATCAGGGAGACCGGTAGGAGAGTACTTGGTGTGTCGTCAGGAAGGAAAGTAGATAAGGAAACTTGGTGGTGGAATGAGGAAGTTCAGGAGTGTGTACGAAAGAAGAGGTTAGCCAAGAAGAAGTGGGACATTGAGAGGACCGAAGAGAGTAAACAGGAGTACAGGGAGACACAGCGTAAGGCGAAGGTAGCGGTGTCAAAGGCCAAACAGAGGGCGTTTATACAGGTTAGCACAGCAGAGAAATAGAGATGGGAAGGATGTGCAGCAAGTTAGAGTGATAAAGGACAGAGAGGGAAATGTATTAACTGATGACAGAAGTGTGCTGGGAAGATGGAAAAAGTACTTTGAAGAGCTGATGAATGAGGAAAATTAGACAGAGAAAAAAAGAGTAGAAGAGGTGACTGTTGAGGAGGAGTGTTGCTCCAGCTTATTCCATCATCAGTTTGGCGGTGACCTGGTCAAATAGCAATGACTCAGTTATGTGAGGATGGAGAGCAGTCAACATGATGTTTGTATTGCTTCCCTGCACCGTCTGCAAAGTCATCGGTCAGAAAGAAGGATTCTGTATACAAATTGTAGATAATGGCCTGCTAAGGAGGATGGCAAAGTAGAGCAGAGCGACTAGAGTAAAGTATGCATTAACTCATGACTTTTGAAACATCAACGTGATGCAACTCTAACCTTAAGACACATACATATTCACCTGGGCCACTGTGGAAGAAACCACACATTGGCTGTATATGCTAAAAAAAATATATTAGCTAAAAGGTTAATAATGGGCTAATTCAGCCATAAGGACACTAATATCTGAATGCAGTCGTGAGGGGGGCACAAGCCAGTTTTTTTTTTTCTCATGCCGGTCCCAAGCCCGGATAATTGCAGAGGGTTGTGTCAGGAAAGGCATCTGACGTAAAATATGTGCCAAAATTTGCAACGCAAGTCATAAAAACGAAATTCATACCAGATCGGTCTTAGCCTGGGTGAACAACGACCACCATCAGTGCTGTTAACAAACATGGTGCTGGTAGAAACTGGGCTACTGTTGGTTGAAGAAGGAGAAGCGGGAGGCGTGTCCATAGGCAGTGAGAGACAAGGAAAGGCATGAGGCTAGGACTGAGAGTAGGGACTTTGAATGCTGGAACTATGACAGGAAAAGGTAGAGAGATGGCTGACATGCTGCAGAGGAGGAAGGTAGACAAACTATGCGTTCAGGAGACCAGGTGGAAAGGTAGCAAGGCGAGAAGCTTAGGAGCAGGGTTTAAGCTGTTTTTCTCATGATGTGGATGGGAACAGAAATGGAGTCGGAGTCATCTTGAAGGAAGGGTTTGTCAGGAATGTTCTAGAAGTGAAAAGAGTGTCAGACAGAGTGATGAGTTTCAAGTTAGAAATTGAAGGTGTGATGTTCAATGTTGTTAGTGCTTGTGCCCCGCAGGCAGGATGCGAGCTAGAAGAGAAGGAGAGATTCTGGAGTGAGTTAGATGAAGTGATGCAGAGTACCCCCAGAGGTGAAAGATTGGTCATTGGTACAGACTTCAATGGACATGTTGGTGCAGGCAACAGAGGGGACGAGGAATTGATGGGCAGGTTTGGTATCCAGGACAGGAACACAGAAGGTCAGATGTTGATAGATTTTGCAAAAAGGATGGAAATGGCAGTGGTGAATACTTTCTTCCAGAAGAGACAGGAGCAAAGGGTGACTTATAAAAGCGGAGGTAGGAGTACACAGGTCAAGGGCGTAGGCTGGGGGGTGCACACATAGGCTGGGGGTCCCCCCACAGCAGGAGTTGCGTTCCGCTGGACAAAAAATTATGTGTATTCATAATCTTATAAATAAACTTAATGACTGTAATTGAAGAGAAAGTCGGAGATAAATTCAGCATGCAGTAAACCAGAAACCGGAAGTTAACACCGAAGTTAACGTGTAACGGGCACTGCGCATGTGCAAGCCCGAGTTGACCAATCAACAATCAATGACAAGTGCCTATCGGTGGAACACCTCACATATTATCAGGAAGCAATAACAGCTAAACACTGTAACTCAAACAAAGTGCGAATGTGAGACTAAAGAAAAGTTTGTTAGTAGCGCTTCCGGTTCCTGCACATGTGTGAGAACACATACATTGATGCACAGAGAATGAATGGCTAAAATAATCATAAGCCATTCTGTATCTGTAGCCTAATGGTCAGTCCTTTTATAAAATTCATAGCATGTCTTTGTGCAGTAAATATGCATTAATATTTGTTTGTGCTTTTGAATAGATAAATAACTTTAGCTCAATTTGTATTTATTTAGCACATGTACTTGCACATGTAGTTTGAAATATATTTGAGAATGTTTTTGGTTGAACTATAATAATTGATTGCAGTTCACCCCTGTATAGATAGCCATTTTTTAAAGTTTAAAAACACCTGTGGATGTACCTGGTCTCCCCAAAGTGCTCAGTAAAATAACTCATAAAATTTCTAAAATTATGTGAAAGATTATGTGAGAGTGTTTGTAAAGTGCAAAAGTTGTCAAATAGATTTAATTGTTTTTGTAATTGTAGTATATCTTTGTTAAATTGTAGTGTGTGGTGTAACTCTGGTGCATTGAGATCCATTAGTGATGTATAATTGTATAACATCATTTATAAGACCTCCACGGCAATTTTAATTATGACCCAAATTATGTATATAATTAAACCAGTCTGGTGTTCAATTTGTTCTTGTGTGTCTCTATAACCCTTTAAGGCTTAGGCCTCCAGCCCCTGGAACTCGAGTTCTGGTCAATCAAGATCTGCACGCCCCATGGTCGGACCAGCCTACGTCCTTGCAGGTGGACTACATCTTGTGTAGGCGATGTAATTTGAAGGATGTTAGTGACTGAAAAGTAGTAGTGGGTGAGACTGCTGCCAAACAGCATAGGATGGTGGTGTGCAGGATGACACTGATGGCGAGGAAGGTGAAGAAAGCAAAGGCAAAGCAGAAGACAAAGTGGTGGAAGATGAAAAAGGAAGAGTGTTGTGTTGCCTTCAAGGGGGAGTTGAAACAGGCTTTGGGTAATCAGGAAGTGCTTTCAGATGCTTGGACAACTAAACTTAATGTGATCAGGGAGACAGGTAGGAGAGTACTCGGTGTGTCACCTTGAAGGACAGTAGATAAGGAGACTTTGTGGTGGAATGAGGAAGTGCAGGAGTGTGTACAAAAGAAGAGGTTAGCTAAGAAGAAATGGGACAGTGAGAGGACTGAAGAGAGTAAACAGGAGTACAGGGAGACACAGCGTAAGGCAAAGGTAGTGGTGTTAAAGGCCAGAGTGCGTAAGATGACTGGTATGCTCGGTTGGATGGTAAGGAGGGAGAAAATGATTTATACAGGTTGGCACAGCAGAGAAATAGAGATGGGAAGGACGTCTAGCAAGTTAAGGTGATAAAGGACAGGGTGGGAAATGTATTGACTGCTGACAGAAGTGTGCTGGGAAGATGGAAAGAAGACTTTGAAGAGCTGATAAATGAGGAAAATTAGACAGAGAAAAAAAGAGTAGAAGAGGTGACTGTTGAGGAGGAAATCATAATGGAAGCTAGACTAAGGGCAGAGGTCAGCATTTCTGAAAAACAGTGTGGTTTCATGCTAAGACAGAGCACCGCAGATGTAATGTTTGCTTTCTGGATGTTAAGGTGGGAGGTGGGACTGCATCAAGGGACAACTCTGAGCCCCTTCTTGTTTGCTACGGTGATGGACAGGCTGACAGACGAGGTGAGACAAGAATCTCCATTCTCCATGGATTATAATGCTTGCAGATGGCATTGTGATCTGTAGTGAGAGCAGAGAACAAGTGCAGTAAAATCTAGAGAGGTGGAGGTATGCCCTGGAAAGTAGAAGTATGAAGGTTAGCCTCAGTAAGACAGAATACATGTGTGTGAACGTCAATGACTCAAGAGGAATAGTGAGGTTAAAGGGAGCAGAGATAAAAAAAGGTGGAGGATTTTAAGTACTTAGGCTCAACAATCCAGAGCAATGGAGAGTGTGGAAAAGAGTTTAAGAAGCGTATGCAGGCTGGTTGGAATGGTTGGAGAAAAGTGTCCGGTGTGATGTGTTGTAGGAAGGTATCGGTAAGAATGAAAGGAAAAGTGTACAAGACGGTGTTGAGGCCAGCGATGTTGTATGGTTTAGAAACAGTGGCGCTGAGGAAAAGACAGAAGGCAGAGCTGGAGGTAGCAGAGATGAAAATGTTGAGGTTCTCTTTGGGAGTAACGAGGATGGATAGGATCAGGAATGAGCACATCAGAGGGACAGCAGACAAAGTCAGAGATGCTACAGGACATGTACAGAGGAGGGATAGGGAGTATATTGGTAGTAGGATGCTGAGGTTGGAACTACCAGGCAGAAGGCCGAGAGGAAGACCAAAGAGAAGATTTATGGATGTGGTGAAGGAGGACATGAAGGGACTTGGAGTAGGAGTCAAAGATGCAGAGGATAGGGCGAGATGGAGGCAAATGATTCGCTGTGCTGACCCCTGAAGGGAACAGCCGAAAGGAAAAGAAGAAGAAGGAGGTTGGTTCATTTCTGAGGTTGGAACTACCAGGCAGAAGAGACGATTTATGGATGGAGTGAGGGAGGACATGAAAGTATTTGGAGTAAGAGAAGAAGATGCAGAGGATCGGGTGAGATGGAGCAGCCAGCTATAAATGGGCACGGCTCGCTTCCCGCCAATGTCAGAAGATTGGTTTCCCCGTGACTCTGCTCCTCGGCTTTCTCTCTGACTCCTGGTTCTTACTTCGTGCTCGACCAGTTCTCTCGAATTAGTATTCCAGTGATTGACAGTTCCTCATATTAAATAAATCCTTTGAACCTTCTTTTGGTCTCCTGTATCTCTGTGTTCTACGCATACACTCCAGGAATAACAAGAAGAGGCCAGGTTGCTGATATGCTGTCTGACAATGGCACTAATTTTTTTGGGTCCGAGAGAGAATTGCATGAGGCTGTTGCAAAGTTAAATCACAGCGAGATCCAGGGGGTATTGCTTCAACATGGAGTCTTCCAAGTTTCAACACATATGCAGCATCTCATCAAAGTGAAGTTTCGGAGTGAGTTACTTGAGCGATCAGAGGATTCAAGAGACGATATTGTCATTATATTCACACAATGAAATTGTGCATGAGACTCTCAGCTTTAAAAGATGCAAACAAGTCAATAAACTACAATTAACACTGTCAGGAGCAGAATATACAACCGCTGGCAAAAATTATGGAATCACCAGAGGATGTTCATTCAGTTGTTTAATTTTTCATTGCATGATAAATTTACCTTCTTTAAGAAGTTTTATGATCCTCTCCTTTGTTTCAGTTGACATCTCTCATGTTGGAGCCATGATTCATGTCAGTTCACTTGTTGCAACAGCTCTCCAGGGTGTGATCACTCCTGTTTAACTGCAGACTAACGAACTGATCTAGTCTGATAAAGGTGTTAGATTTGGGAATGGACATTTACAGGGTGATTATTTATTTCCCCTGCTTGGTCTCAATAAGTAACTGTTACTGACTATCACATTCCCCCCCCCCTTGATTTCTTATTAGATTATTAGATTAGATTCAGTTAGTGTGCTGTAAACAGTGGTATGACTCAACGGTTTGGGTCTGGAATTTTCCATCAGGGGACCTAGTTGCGCATACGCCCTGGTGGCAGGTCAGGTGATGTGGAATTTTCTAGAATGGAACTTTCCCGAACTTTAGGGAATCTATATTAAGGGCCTGTTGCCGACTGGCTACAGTCTATTCGGGCAGATCATTTAAGGAAACTCATCGCGGCGGATCACCAAAAGGGGAAGTCATCCAAGGCGGATCATGGAACGCGCTTCAGCCAAGTATCATCATTCAGGACTTCATTGCCATAGTCCATCATCCACGTTCACCGACTGCCCACGCGAGGATGTTTGTCAGTTGTTTCGTTCATCATTTGTTTATTTCAACACGTGGGATTCCAAGCCTTTCCCCGCCACCATGCGTGCAGTCTCCAAACTTACCCTTCTGCAGGTGCTTGGTGACTATGGGACCCTTTGTTTAATTTGTATTTTGTTTAGCTCTAAGATGTAAGTTATTATTTCGTCTTAATTTGTTCATATTATTAAACTGTATCTAGTTTATGTTGTGGTCTGTCATGCTTTGCTGGTTTCACGGGGCAATTTCCATCCTCTAAATTTTCCTATCCGTAACATTCTTAAAGCCAGAAAGTTGGCATTTGAAATGACTTTAGTTTTGTGTCATGTCTGCGATCTGCTTTTTTTCTGCAAAATTAACAACTGAATGAACATCCTCCGAGACTGGTGATTCCATAATTTTTGCCAGGGGTTGTTAAATACAAGCTTTAAGTAAAAATATATAATAGAAATATAAAATTAACACATATGCATGAAAACTGAACATTGGGATATACAGTATGTGCATTGTGGAATGAAATAAATAAATAAATAAATACATAAATAACAGCAGCAATGTGGGTGAACTAAAATGTAAATTTACAGTAAATAGAAAAAAGTAAAATGGGACAGTGCAAGACAGTTTGATGACAGAGATTGTGGATTCAGGGTCCTTTACAGAGAGCCGATGTCGGAGGAGGGTGTGTGTGCACCAAGCTGTGCTTAATAAATCAACAAAACTAAAACAATAAGTGTGGACACTAAGTAAGCCTCGGCACTTTGTTTCTGGCTTTGTTCCTGAATAAACCAGAAGATGAACAAGAAGTACCAATGGCGCAAAAGCAGTAAACAAAGGGATAAAGAAAGGCAGCTGGGGAATGTAAGAGATCCAGGCGAGGCTGCATGGCGGTGAGCTAGCTGTGGATTTCTGAAAAGATTCATCACATTGACAAATATGCCTTATTTCCCTAAAGTATTTATTTATTTATTTCAAGAAGAAAATCCTGCTCAGTTGAGTGATTGTCATGATAATAGATGCATCGTTTTGCAGATTACTCTATGATGTTCATGGAATTAAAACTGGTATCTATATACAGATATATCATAATATATTTGTATAAAAGAAATAATGAACTTGTTCAATATTCTACAGTCTATAGGTCTTCTTCTTTTCTTCTTCTTTTCCTTTCGGCTGTTCCCTTCAGGGGTCGCCACAGCAAATGATCTGCCTCCATCTCTCCCTATCCTCTGCATCTTCTACTCTTACTCCAACGACCTTCATGTCCGCCTTCACCGCATCCATAAATCTTCTCTTTGGTCTTCCTCTGGGCCTTTGCCTGGTAGTTCCAACCTCAGCATCCTACGACCAATATACTCACTATCCCTCCTCTGTACATGTCCAAACCATCTCAATCTAGCCTCTCTGACTTTGTCTCCAAAACATCTAACATGTGCTGTCCCTATGATGTACTCATTTCTGATCCTATCCATCCTCGTTACTCCCAAAGAGAACCTCAACATTTTCATCTCTGCTACCTCCAACTCTGACTCCTGTCTTTTCCCCAGGGCCACTGTCTCTAAACCATACAACATTGCTGGCCTCATCACCGTCTTGTACACTTTTCCCTTCATTCTTGCTGATACTCTCCTATCACACATCACACCGGACACTTTTCTCCATCCATTCCAACCTGCCTGCACGCGCTTCTTCACCTCTTTTCCACACTCTCCATTGCTCTGGATTGTTGAGCCTAAGTACTTAAAATCCTCCACCTTCTTTATCTCTGCCCCCTGTAACCTCAAAGTTCCTCTTGGGTCCTTGTCGTTCACACACATGTATTCTGTCTTACTAAGACTAACCTTCAATCCCCTCCTTTCCAGGGCATACCTCCACCTCTCCAGATTTTCCTCCACTTGGTCTCTGCTCTCACTACAGATCACGATGTCATCTGCAAACATCATAGTCCATAGAGATTCTTGTCTAACCTCGTCTGTTAGCCTGTCCATCACCATAGCGAACAAGAAGGGGCTGAGAGCTGACCCTGGATGCAGTCCCACCTCCACCTTGAACTCTTCTGTCACACCAACAGCACACCTCACCACTGTCTTACATCTCTCATACATGTCCTGCACCACTCTAACATACTTCTCTGTCACTCCAGACTTCCTCATACAATACCACAGTTCTTCTCTCGGCACCCTGTCATATGCTTTCTCCAGATCCACAAAGGCACAATGCAGCTCCCTCTGACCTTCTCTGTACTTCTCTATTAACATCCTCAAAGCAAACACTGCATCTGTGGTGCTCTTTCTTGGCATGAAACCAAACTGTTGTTCACAAATGCTGACCTCTGCCCTTAGTCTTGCTTCCACTATTCTTTCCCATAGCTTCATTGTATGGCTCATCAACTTTATCCCTCTGTAGTTGCCACAACTCTGTACATCTCCCTTGTTCTTAAAGATGGGCACAAGCACACTTCTCCTCCATTCCTCTGGCATCTGCTCCCTTTCTCAGACCTTGTTGAATATTCTTGTCAGAAAATCTACTGCTACCTCCCCTAGACACTTCCATACCTCAACTGGTATGTCATCAGGGCCAACTGCCTTTCCACTCTTCATCCTCTTCAATGCCCTCCTCACTTCTCCCTTACTAATCTTTGCTACTTCCTGCTCCTCAACGGTCACCCCTTCTACTCTTTTTTTCTCTCTCATTTTCTTCGTTCATCAGCTCTTCAAAGTACTCTTTCCATCTTCCCAGCACACTTCTGTCATCAGTCAATACATTTCCCTCTCTGTCCTTTATCACTCTAACTTGCTGCATGTCTTTCCCATCTCTGCTGTGCTAACCTGTATAGATCATTTTCTCCCTCCTGACTGTTCAACCTATCATACAAGTCATCATACGCCCTCTGTTTGGCCTTTGACACTGCTACCTTCGCCTTACGCTGTGTCTCCCTGTACTCCTGTTTACTCTCTTCGGTCCTGTCAATGTCCCACTTCTTTTTGGCTAACCTCTTCTTTTGTACACACTCCTGCACTTCCTCATTCCACCACCAAGTTTCCTTATCTACTTTCTTTCCAGAGGACACACCAAGTACTCTCCTACCGGTCTCCCTGATCACATTGGCTGTGGTTGTCCAGTCCTCTGGAAGCACTTCCTGACTACCCAAAGCCTGTTTCAACTCCTCCTTGAAGACAACACGACACTCTTCCTTTTTCAGCTTCCACCACTTTGTCTTCTGCTCTGCCTTTGCCTTTTTCACTTTTCTCACCATCAGTGTCATCCTGCACACCACCATCCTATGCTGTTTGGCAACACTCTCACCAACTACTACTTTGCAGTCACTGACTTCCTTCAAATTACATCGCCTGTACAAGATGTAGTCTACCTGTGTGCTCTTACCTCCGCTTTCATAAGTCACCCTATGCTTCTGTTTCTTCTTGAAGAAAGTATTCACCACAGCCATTTCCATCCTTTTTGCAAAATCGATCAACATCTGTCCTTCTGTGTTCCTGTCCTGGATACCAAACCTGCCCATCACTTCCTCGTCCCCTCTGTTGTCTGCACCAACATGTCCATTGAAGTCTGCTCCAATGACCACTCTTTCACCTCTGGGGTATTCTGCATCACTTCATCTAAATCACTCCAGAATCTCTCCTTCTCTTCTAGCTTACATCCTGCCTGTGGGGCATAAGCACTAACAACATTGACCATCACGCCTTCAATTTCTAACTTGAGACTCATCACTCTGTCTGACACTCTTTTCACGTCTAGAACATTCCTGACAAACCCCTCCTTCAAGATGACTCCTACTCCATTTCTCTTCCCATCCACACCATGATAAAACAGTTTAAACCCTGCTCCTAAGCTTCTAGCCTTTCTACCTTTCCACCTTGTCTCCTGAACACACAGTATGTCCACCTTCCTCCTCTGCATCATGTCAGCCAGCTCCCTATCTTTTCCTTGCATAGTTCCAACATTCAAAGTCCCTACTCTCAGTCCTAGGCTCACACATTTCCTCTTCTCTCTCTGCCTACGGACACGCCTCCCGCCTCTCCTTCTTCGACGTCTTCGACCAACAGTAGTCCAATTTCCATCAGCACCCTGTTGGTTGACAGCACTGATGGCGGTCGTTGTTAACCCGGGCCTCGACCGATCCGGTATGAATTTCTTATTGATCATTTGCATTTTTTAAATGTGGCAGAAGTTTTACGCCGGATGCCCTTCCTGTCGCAACCCTCTGCATTTATCCGGGCTTGGGACCGGCATAAGGGGGAGAGACACTGGTTCGTGCCCCCCCCGCCTCATGGCTGCATTTTTCTACAGTCTATAGGTATTAAATAAAATAACACATCATAAATAATAGATTATTACTATACATTTTTAAAATGTCTGTAATGTTAAAAAGTTTTGTAAATGGTTATAATTAAACAGACTTGGGGCCGGTTGTTCAAAACACGGTTATTTTTTAACCACTGGTTAAGTAGAGTTAACCAACCGTTAAATTTAATGCTGCCGTTATCTTGTTGTTTAAAACTCGGTTAACTTAAACCGAGTGTTAACTCGATGTTAAACTGAACACACCTATGGACCGCCGTTAAATTTTTAACAGTGTGGTTAACTTGCAAGATGGCGTTCATGGCTATCGCTGCATTCATGATGCTGCATCAGCGGGGGTGGATTCTTATAAATACTATTAATATTATAGTTCAACCAAAAACATTTTCAAATATATTTCAAACTACATCTGCAAGTACATGTGCTAAATACATTTCCAAATTGAGCCAAAGTTATTTATCTATTCAAAGGCACAAAGAAATATGAATACATATTTACAGCACAAAGACATACTATTTATTTATATATTTTATTATTTTTATTTATTATATTTTTTATATACGTTACTAAAATTAATTTTAATTAGGCTGAGATACAGGCTGGATGGCTTATGATTATTTTATCCATTCATTCTCTGTGCATCAATGTTTGTGTTCTAACACATGTGCAGGAGCCAGAGGCGGTACTAAGAAACTGTGCTTTATTCTCACACTCGCACTTTGATTGACAGTGTTCAGCTATTATTGCTTCCTGATAATATTATGTTTGTTGATTGGTCAGCTCGGGCGTGCACATGCGCAGTGCCGGTTACACGTTAACTTCCGGTTTACTTCCTCACTCTAGTCATGCGGAACTTATCGCCGACTTTCTCTTCAATAACAGTCATTAAGTTTATTTATAAGATTGTGAATACATATTTTTTGTAAAATTACATTTTATTAATATTATGTCATCAACTGATGTTAATGCAATCCGAAACCTATGCTTATTTCTTATCCATGTTAAGAAAATCAGAAATTCAACTTGTCTCCAACAATAGTTCATGCTTTAATTTTTTTCATTTTGTCTGTATTTTGAGATAAGGAAGGTGGAGGATTTTAAGTACTTAGGCTCAACAATCCAGAGCAATGGAGAGTGTGGAAAAGAGGTGAAGAAGCACGTGCAGGCAGGTTGGAATGGATGGAGAAAAGTGTCCGGTGTGATGTGTGATAGGAGAGTATCGGCAAGAATGAAGGGAAAAGTGTACAAGACGGTGATGAGGCCAGCGATGTTGTATGGTTTAGAAACAGTGGCACTGGGGAAAAGACAGGAGTCAGAGTTGGAGGTAGCAGAGATGAAAATGTTGAGGTTCTCTTTAGGAGTAACGAGGATGGATAGGATCAGAAATGAGTACATCAGAGGGACAGCACATGTTAGATGTTTTGGAGACAAAGTCAGAGAGGCTAGATTGAGATGGTTTGGACATGTACAGAGGAGGGATAGTGAGTATATTGGTCGTAGGATGCTGAGGTTGGCACGACCAGGCAAAAGGCCCAGAGGAAGACCAAAGAGAAGATTTATGGATGCGGTGAAGGCGGACATGAAGGTCATTGGAGTAAGAGTAGAAGATGCAGAGGATAGGGGGAGCTGGAGGCAGATCATTTGCTGTGGCGACCCCTGAAGGGAACAGCCGAAATGAAAAGAAGAAGAAGAAGTCTGTATTTTGGGCTAATGGCCTTTTATTGAATAAAATGTCTGTCTGTCTGTCTGTCTGAATACACATCATTCCTTGTCCAGCGGAACTCAACTCCTGCTGTGGGGGGTGCACGTGCACTCTGTGCACCCCCCCAGCCGACATCCTTGATAAGTTACCTTCTGATGTTTGAGCAGCTGATACAGGGTTGGGTAGTATTGTACTGTACTGTACTGTATTCATTGCAGTCTTTGCAGATATGCAACACCGCAGGTGGTTGGCGAATTGCACATCGAGACTTTCAAATGTACACGCACAAAATATATATATTTTATATATATATATATATATATATATATATATATATATATATATATATATACACACACACAAAAATAAAAGGACAGGACAAAGACTTTCTATTGAAACTTCATTTTCACTATTTCACTAAGATTCTTCTATAATTACCTGAAGAGAGGATGGTTTCACCAGATCCTTCCAGATCTGTAGTGATAGATGGAGTTTCAATAGAAAGTCTTTGTCCTGTCCTTTTATTTTTATTGTTATTTTCTCTATCAAAAAGTATTGAGCACTCTCCTATGGAAGGATCTACTCAGAAAATTTTATATATATATATATATATATATATATATATATATATATATATATATAAATATATATATATATATATATCATCATCATCATCATCATCATCATCATCATCTTCTTCCGCTAAGTCCAGGGTCGGGTCGCAGGGCAGCAACCTTAGCAAAAAGGTCCAGACATCCCTCTCCCGAGCTACTTCCTCCAACTCTCCCGGGGGGACACCGAGGCGGTCCCAGACAAGCCGAGAGACATAGTCCCTCCAGCGTGTTCTAGGTCGACCCCGGTGTCTCTTCCCGGTTGGACATGCCCGAAACACCACACCAGGGAGGCGTCCGGGGGGCATTCTGACCAGATGCCCGAGCCACCTCAACTGGCCCCTCTCAATGCGGAGGAGCAACGGATCAACTCCGAGCTCTCCCCGGATGGCGGAGCTTCTCACCCTATCTCTAAGGGAGAACCCCGCCACCCAGCGAAGAAAGCTCATTTCAGCCGCTTGTATCCGTGATCTTGTTCTTTCGGTCATTACCCAAAGCTCGTGACCATAGGTGAGGGTTGGAATGTAGATCGACTGTTAAATTGAGAGCTTCGCCTTGCGGCTCAGCTCCTTTTTCACCACAACGGACCGGTACAGGCACCGCTTAACAGCAGAGGCTGCAGCGATCCGTCTGTCGATCTCTCGCTCCATCCTTCCCTCACTCGTAAACAAGACCCCAAGATACTTAAACTCCTCCACTTGGGGCAGGACCTCATTCCCGACCCGGAGGGTGCATTCCACCATTGTCCGACTGAGAACCATGGCCTCGGACTTGGAGGTACTGATCTTCATCCCGGCTGCTTCGCACTCAGCCGTGAATCGCTCCAATGAGAGCTGGAGCGCCCGACTTGATGAAGCCAAAAGGACAACATCATCCGCAAAAAGCAGAGATGATATCCAATGGCCACCAAACCAGAACCCCTCATCGCCTCGACTGCGCCTAGAAATTCTGTCCATAAAAATTATGAACAGAATCGGTGACAAAGGACAGCCTTGGCGGACTCCAACTCCCACTGGAAACGAATCCGACCTGCTGTTACCAATACGGACCAAACTCTGGCTCCGGTGATACAGCGACCGAATAGCTCGTAGCAACGGATCCGGAACGCCGTATTCTCGGAGCACGCCCCACAAGATCTTTCGAGGGACACGGTCGAAAGCCTTCTCCAAATCCACAAAGCACATGTGGACAGATTGGGCAAACTCCCATGCCCCCTCCAGAATCCTGTGGAGCGTATAGAGTTGGTCAAGAGTGCTGCGGCCAGGACGAAAACCACATTGTTCCTCCTGAATCCGAGGTTCGACTATCGGTCGGATCCTCCTCTCTAGTACCCCTGCATAGACTTTCCCAGGTAGGCTGAGGAGTGTAATTCCCCGATAATTGGAACACACCCTCCGGTCCCCCTTCTTAAAATTGGGACCACCATCCCAGTTTGCCAATCCAGAAGCACAGCCCCGATGACCACGCGATGTTGCAGAGACGTGTCAACCAAGACAGTCCTACAACATCCAGAGCCCTGAGATATTCCGGGCGGATCTCGTCCAACCCCGGAGCTCGACCACCGAGGAGCTTTTTGACAACCTCAGTGACCTCCACTCCAGTGATGGGCGGACCCTCACCCGAACCCCCAGGGTCTTCCTCTTCCACGGAGGGTGTGTTGGTGGGATTGAGAAGGTCCTCAAAGTATTCCCTCCACCTCTCAACAACATCCCCAGTCAAAGTAAGCAGCTCCCCACCTCCACTGTAAACAGTGTTTGTGAAGAACTGCTTCCCCCTCCTGAGGCGTCGGATGGTGGCCCAGAACCTTTTTGAGGCCAACCGATAATCACTCACCGAACTCCTCCCACGCCCGAGATTTTGCATCTGCGACAGCCTCGGCTGCAGCACGTTTGGCCTGCCGGTACCCGTTTTCTGCCTCAGGAGTCCCACAGGCTAATAAAACCCAATTGGCCTCCTTCTTCAGCTGGACGGCCCCCTTCACCGCAGGTGTCCACCACCGGGTTCGGGGATTACCGCCACGACAAGCACCGACGACCTTACGGCCACCGCTATGGGCTGCCGCCTCAGCAATGGAGGCACGAAACATGGCCCATTCGGATTCCATGTCCCCCGCCTCCTCCGGAACGTGGTTGTAGCTCTGCTAAAGGCCTCTCGGACAGGGGGCTCCGCCAAACGTTCCCAGCAGACCCTGATTACACGCTTGGGCCTACCAGGTCTGGAAGGCAACCTCCCACACCACCGAAGCCAACTCACCACCAGGTAGTGATCGGTAGACAGCTCAGCTCCTCTCTTCACCCGAGTGTCCAGAACATATGGTCGCAAGTCCGATGACACGACTACAAAGTCAATCATCGAACTGCGACCTAGGGTGTCCTGGTGCCAAGTGCACTTATGGACACCCTTATGTTCGAACATGGTGTTCGTGATAGACAAACTATGATGAGCACAGAAGTCCAACAACGACACACCATGCGGATTCAGACTGGAGAGGCCGTACCTACCGATCACACCCTTCCAGGTCACACTATCGTTGCCCACATGGGCGTTGAAGTCTCCCAAGACAACGAGCGAGTCTGCCGAGGGAGCGTTCTCCAACACCCCCAAAGACTCCAAAAGGGTGGGTACTCTGAACTGTCATTTGGTGCATAAGCACAAATAACAGTCAGGACCCGCCCCCCCACCCGAAGACGGAGGGAAGCTACCCTTTCGTCAACCGGGGAGAACCCCAACATTTGGGCACCGAGACGGGGGGCAACAAGAATACCCACACCGGCTCGCCTCTCCCCATGAGCAACTCCAGAATAGAAGAAGGTCCAGCCTCTTTTGAGATGGATGGTTCCAGAGCCCAAGCTATGCGTTGAGGTGAGCCCGACTATATCTAGTCGGTATCTCTCCACCTCACGCACTAAATCAGGCTCCTTTCCCGCCAGAGAGGTGACATTCCATGTCCCGAAGGTCAGAGTAAGTAGCCGAGGATCAGTCCGACAGAACCCATGCCTTTGGCTGCCACCCAACTCACACTGCACCCGACCCCTAAAACTCCTCCCACGGGTGGTGGGTCCATGGGAGGGCGGACCCATGTCTCCTTTTCGGGCTGGGCCCGGCCAGGCTCCATGGGAATAAGCCCGACCACCAGGCGCTCGCCTTCGAGCCCCTCCCCTGGGCCTGGCTCCAGGAGGGAACCCCGGTGACCCGCGTCCGGGCAAGGGAGACTGCTTCCTTTGTTGTCTTGTGTCTTAGGGGTTTGTTTTGAATCGCACTTTGTCTGGATATATATATATATATATTCAAGAGTGCATGTATTATTGTTGATCAACATTTTTATAATATTAAAAAGCATACACAGACATCTTATCCCCTGCTCCCTAGCATACGTTTTGTATGCTTAGGAAAATGTTGAAAATGTTGCATGAGCCTGAGCCCTTAGTGCTAACCAGTAACGTAAACCACACTGTTAACTTTGAAGGCAACGTTAACTAACGACTAAAAAAATTTAACCCGCCGTTAGGGGTGAACCAGTGGTGAAAATAACCCAACCGGCCCCTGGATATAATAAATACTTTTAAGAATGAATAAAAAGACAGAAATTTTAAAAAGAAATATTGAGTTTAAACAGTTTTATGGACATATAAACACATCATATATCTACAGAAACAATAAACCAATGAATATCCAGCCATGAATAAATTAATATAAATCTTACCTCTCTGATATGTCAGATCACTGGTGCAGACTTATTGATGCCACTGACTCAAAATAAAGCTGAAGTGTGTTTGAGCCAGACACTTAACTTCCAGGCATCCCAATGTTTGTGATAACCCACTCCTGCAGGTGTGTTTGTGTGCACAGTGACCGTCCTGGCACTTGTTTTATGCCCCCAGTCAAGCAGAAATTGCACTCTGTCCCTGCCCAACCTCTCCACCACATGCCTGCACACAAGAAAAACCACACTGTTCTACATAGACGTTTCAATTGAACAATATGTACTGTGCCGAAATAATCATAAACACAACATTTAGAGCATTCAGCAGATGCACAGATCCAGAAAATTTTTGAAAGAAATTTTAAAGTCTCTATCAGCGAATATGTTCTTGTACTGGTTCGGTAGAACACAGACTCTGTTTACAAACTCCCCAAGTAACACAAAACGTTTTGGTCAAATTCCCTGTAGTTATATTTTGTTTTTGTTATGTAATACAGGTTTTGGAACATTCTCAGAACGTTAAACTGTAAGTTTTATTCTAACCTGAAGAAAACCTTCCGTCATAACGTTAGGAAAACGTTTTCCGAAAATTGTCTCACTTCTGAAAATTTTCTTGACTCAAGTCCATTCGCATGTGCATGCAGTGTCCACCTGGTGCTGGAGTTTTGTTTGGAAATAGCTAGGAAAACGTGCTTTTGAAAGCTACAACATTTTTGTTCGTATATATCACATATTTGTGTATATTTTTACCATCGGCGAATGACAAGTAAGTTACAGTGGAAATAAGCTTTGTCTTCTTCTTCTTCTTCTTTTACTTTCGGCTGCTCCCTTCAGGGGTCGCCACAGCAAATCATCCGCCTCCACCTCACCCTGTCCTCCGCATCTTCTTTTCTGACTCCAACGACCTTCATGTCTTCCTTCACCACATCCATAAATCTCTTCTTCGGTCTTCCTCGAGGCCTTCTGCCTGGTAGTTCCAACCTCAGCATCCTACTGCCAATATACTCACTATCCCTCCTCTGTACATGTCCAAACCATCTCAATCTAGCCTCTCTGACTTTGTCTCCAAAACATCTTACGTGGGCTGTCCCTCTGATATACTCATTTCTGATCCTATCCATCTTCGTTACTCCCAGGGAGAACCTCAACATTTTCATCTCCGCTACCTTCAGCTCGGCCTCCTGCCTTTTCCTCAGCGCCACTGTTTCTAAGCCATACAACATCGCTGGCCTCACCACCATCTTGTACACTTTTCCCTTCATTCTTGCTGACACTCTCCTATCGCACATCACACCGGATACTTTTCTCCAACCATTCCAGCCTGCCTGCACACGCTTCTTCACCTCTTTTCCACACTCTCCATTGCTCTGGATTGTTGAGCCTAAGTACTTAAAATCCTCCACCTTCGTTATCTCTGCTCCCTGTAACATCACCGTTCCTCCTGGGTCCTTCTCATTCACACACATGTATTCTGATTTTCTGAGGCTAACCTTCATTCCTCTCCTTTCCAGGGCATACCTCCACCTCTCTAGATTTTCCTGCACTTGTTCTCTGCTCTCACTACAGATCACGATGTCATCTGCAAACATCATAGTCCATGGAGATTCTTGTCTCACCTCGTCTGTCAGCCTGTCCATCACCATAGCAAACAAGAAGGGGCTCAGAGCTGACCCTTGATGCAGTCCCACCTCCACCTTGAATTGCCGGTCACACCGACAGCACACCTCACCACTGTCTTACATCTCTCATACATGTCCTGCACCACTCTAACATACTTCTCTGCCACTCCAGACTTCCTCATGCAATACCACAGTTCTTCTCTTGGCACCCTGTCATATGCTTTTTCCAGATCCACAAAGGCACAATGTAGCTCCCTCTGACCTTCTCTGTACTTCTCTATTAACATCCTCAAGGCAAACATTGCATCTGTGGTGCTCTTTCTTGGCATGAAACCAAACTGTTGTTCACAAATGCTGACCTCTGCCCTTAGTCTAGCTTCCACTATTCTTTCCCATAACTTCATCGTATGGCTCATCAACTTTATCCCTCTGTAGTTGCTGCAACTCTGCACGTCTCCCTTGTTCTTAAAAATGGGCACCAGCACACTTCTCCTCCACTCCTCCGGCATCTGCTCACTCTCTAGTACCTTGTTGAATGTTCTTGTCAAAAATCTACTGCTACCTCTCCTAGACACTTCCATACCTCCACAGGTATATCATCAGGACCAACTGCCTTTCCATTCTTCATCCTCTTCAATGCCCTTCTCACTTCACCCTTACTGATCTTTGCTACATCCTGCTCCTCAATGGTTACCTCTTCTACTCTTTTTTCTCTCTCATTTTCCTCATTCATCAGCTCTTCAAAGTACTCTTTCCATCTTCCCAGCACACTTCTGTCATTAGTCAATACAGTTCCCTCTCTGTCCTTTATCAATCTAACTTGCTGCACGTCCTTCCCATCTCTATTTCTCTGCTGTGCCAACCTGTATAGATCATTTTCTCCCTCTTTACTATCCAACCTCTCATACAAGTCATCATACGCCCTCTGTTTGGCCTTAGCCACTGCTACTTTCGCCTTACGCTGTGTCTCCCTGTACTCCTGTTTACTCTCTTCGGTCCTCTCAATGTCCCACTTCTTCTTGGCTAGCCTTTTCCTTTGTACACACTCCTGCACTTCCTCATTCCACCACCAAGTCTCCTTATCTACTTTCCTTCCAGAGGACACACCAAGTACTCTCCTACCTGTGTCCCTGATCACATTTGCTGTGGTTGTCCAGTCATTTGGAAGCACTTCCTGGCCACCCAAAGCCTGTTTCAACTCCTCCTTGAAGACAACACGACACTCTTCCTTTTTCAGCTTCCACCACTTTGTCTTCTGCTCTGCCTTTGCCTTTTCACCTTTCTCACCATCAGAGTCATCCTGCACACCACCATCCTATGCTGTTTGGCAACACTCTCACCCACGATGACTTTGCAGTCACTGACTTCCTTCAAATTACATCGCCTACACAAGATGTAGTCTACCTGTGTGCGCCTACCTCCGCTTTCATAAGTCACCCTATGCTCCTGTTTCTTCTCAAAGAAAGTATTCACCACAGCCATTTCCATCCTTTTGCAAAATCTATCAACATCTGTCCTTCTGCGTTCCTGTCCTGGATACCAAACCTGCCCATCACTTCCTCGTCCCCTCTGTTGCCTGCCCCAACATGTCCATTGAAGTCTGCACCTATGACCACTCTTTCACCTCTGGGGTACTCTGCATCACTTCATCTAAGTCACTCCAGAATCTCTCCTTCTCTTCTAGCTCACATCCTGCCTGTGGGGCATAAGCACTAACAACATTGAGCATTACACCTTCAATTTCTAACTTGAGATTCATCACTCTGTCTGACACTCTTTTCACTTTTAGAACATTCCTGACAAACTCCTCCTTCAAGATGACTCCGACTCCATTTCTCTTCCCATCCACACCGTGATAAAATAGCTTAAACCCTGCTCCTAAGCTTTTAGCTTTGCTACCTTTCCACCTGGTCTCCTGAACACACAGTATGTCCACCTTCCTCCTCTGCATCATGTCAACCAGCTCTCTACCTTTTCTGTGCATAGTTCCAACATTCAAAGTCCCCACTCTCAGTCCTAGACTCATGCCTTTCCTCTTCTCTCTCTGCCTACGGACACGCCTCCCACCTCTCCTTCTTCGACGTCTTCGACCAACAGTAGTCCAATTTCCATCAGCACCCTGTTGATTGACAGCACTGATGGCGGTCGTTGTTAACCCGGGCCTCGACCGATCCGGTATGGAGGTAAGACTTTTGATTTGCATTTTAAGTAATTGGCATTGGTTTTACGTCGGATGCCCTTCCTGACACAACCCTCTGCATTTCTCCGGGCTTGGGACCGGCATGAGGGGGAGAGACACTGGTTAGTGCCCCCCCCACCTCATGGCTGCATTAGTGGAAATAAGCTTTGTATCTTGCATATAATATTGAATCTGTAGCTCCCGTAGTGATCATTTGTAGAATGTTCAAATTTCTTGTTTGTATCAGACAGCAAAACTATTTTTAAGGGTAATCTCGAAGATGGGGCTCCCTTGAGGGCAATGTCGCAGAGTTCTCAGATTCCTGTTGTTTCTTTTGATTTGTTTTATTTGTTGTTTTTTATGTTTTGCTTTGCTCGTCGCTGACCGTGCAACCCTACTACAGCGTGCAGCCCTTTAGAATTGAGCACGCTCAACTCCTATCCCGACATGAAAATATATGCTAGAGGCCAGGGGTCCCCAACCCCCACTCAATTGGTACTGGTCCAATGGGAGTGGCCAAGAAAAAGTTGTACGCATGTGCGTGCATCCACCTGGTGTTTTAGTTTCCGTTGGAGTTTCTGCTGGAAGTGTCAGTGTGCTTTTTATGGTTTTGTTCGTATCCATCACATATTTGTGGATATTTTCACCATCGGCAAATGAAAAGTAAGTTACAGTAGAAATAAGCTTTGTGTTTTGCAAGTATAGTGGCATAATATTGAATTTGTAACTCCACGTGGTTATGGACTTTCCAATTTCTTGTTTGGATCAAATGGCAGAACTATTACTTTTAATATCTGTTAACTCAATTGGTGAAGGGGTGGACAGTTAAACCTTGAGAGTCAACGAATCAAACACAAGCGGCGGAGGCTTTGAACCTGCATTAAGATCTACATCGTCAGGATCTCGATCATCTAGTTCTCCATCAGAGTCGGACTGTAGTATTGGCAGTTCATGAGGAGGAACGGATTGTTTCTGCCTAGTTTTAGATTTGACGACAAGTGGGCAGGCGGTACAGTCCCGGTCACCGAAGGACAACATGAAATTTCTAGGGTCGGGTACAAAGAATTATTCACGGGTTCAGGCACAGATCTGGTCCAACAGCAATCTTCAATTAAGGTTGAGGCTTAGTGTAAGAACTCTCTCTGTAGAAGCTCTCATGTAAACCTGCACGATCTGGATTCCTGTATCTCAACGTCTTAGAGTACTCCGGGAACAGAAGACAACAAACCATACGAGTAAAATCAATCTGGTTTATTCATCAACTGCTCCCGGAGTACTCTAAGACGTTGAGATACAGGAATCCAGATCGTGCAGGTTTACATGAGAGCTTCTACAGAGAGAGTTCTTACAATTTGGTGACCCCGACGTGATACTCCTGATCAGGTAAGACAAGATTTGTTTGACTACCTGGTTAGCAGTATCTGAGCGTCTGTTATCCCCTTTTTATAAGGGACGGTTTATCCCCTTCTCTATGTAACACAGGTAAACACATGGTTACTAATTTTATTGGAAAAAACCCTAGTTTCCAACACTCCCTGAAAGCACTAGTTTCCTAGTCCCCTTGAGCGCGTCATAGGCACGTGCTGCATGCGACCAGCAGAGCGTGTAGGAGAGCGTAAGGAGCAGGACGCATACAGAGCCCTCGAAAAGCGACACGAGTGAGTCAACGATCAAAAAATGTGATTAAGTGAACTTTTAACAAGTTTAACTAAGTTTGTGTGCTTTTCAGAGCCTTGTATGTGTTTTGTTCTCTCTCAATCGAACCGGGTGGAGAGTGTTTGTTTCTTGGAAACTCCGGTGAGTCATTGCAATATGAAGCTAGTTTAAGAACCTATGCTAACTTTACACGTGGTGAACCTATGCTAACTTTACACGTGGTGACTTTTAAAGCTGTGTGCACTATTTTTGTCTTTAAAAGGCTAAGACCAGTCGGAGTACATAACAAAGATTGTACTGTGCACAAAATGAACCTTACATTTTATTTTTCTAAATGTTTTGTTGAAAGTACTTTTGCTAATGCACTAAAGTAGTGCAGATAAGCTGTTTTGTTTTGTATTACATTCCATTCAGTGCCTTTCATGCACTTTTGTCATTTTATTTAGGAATTGTTGTTGTTAAATATTTTATTCATTGTGTCTGTACTGCATGTGCAGACTGGTTTTTAGTGGATCTGGATTTGATCTTGAAGCTGGTTTCGGACACGGATGGTGAGCCAAATCCAGTGAGAACTCTTGGTGGATCCAGAAGCAGTGTGGCCAACTGTTCTCTGGATGCGAGTAGATCTACAGACCCAACCACTTCAAATCACAGGATCCCAGATAAGAATAGATAAAAACACCTTTATCCCAAACGGATCACAATCCTGGAAAAGACTCCCGGGTTCACACGAATCAAACCTTAGAGATTTAAGCTTATTTTATTTTATTTTTAATTTGTAAAGAAAGTTCTACAATATTGTTTGCACTGTTTCTTGTAGTATTGTTAATTGTAATAAATCTGCCGGCTGTTCAAATTCAAATCTCCACAATTCATTTTACTCCTCCAGAACCTAGTATAAAATCTAGCACAGCTATATCAAGCTGGTGTTACATCAAAGTGGCGAGCCAGCCAGGAGGAGTTTTGGCTACATTTTGCCTCTAAATTAATAATTTGGCATACAGTTTGGCAGTTTTATGACAGTTTTTGTAGAACTTTTCCCACAAAAGAAATATGGATATCATTGAACGTGAAGGTATCAAAGTACCAAATGCTGTATTAATTAGTGGTTTTTCTGGTACTGAGACTGATGAAGTTATTAAGTTTTTAGAAAAGTATGGTTCTATTACACGAACAGTGAAACTTACTACTTCTGACCCTGACTTTAAAAATACAGCCGTAGTTGAGTTTGAGTATGGCACTGCTATTGAGTCAATTCAGGATGAACTACCATGTCAAAGAGCAACATCTGACCCAAAGGTTGTTCACAAAATTCAGCTCTTATCCCCACTTTATAGTGATAAGTTAACAGCTGATCTGACCAAGTCTTTTCTCTTTGATTTAAAGGGAATTGCCAAAGCAAGTGGAATAGATTATGAGAAATTGTTGCTTGGTGAACTTAGCAAACTTCAGGCCTCTGCTGCTGAAAGTGAAGGTATAGCTTCCACTGACGCTAGTCCAGTAACTGAAAGTTTAACAGGTGATTCTGTTGTGACACAAACAAATAGGGAAACTCTCACAACTACCTCAAACTCTGATATTCCCAGTTCTCCAATCAACAGCAGACCAACTCCTAATTTAAATCCCGAACACTTGAGCACCCCTGAAGTCCAGAGGGTGATTGTCGAGCACATTGTCAAAAGTGCTGACACGTCCCAAACTTATCTGAACTCTTCCAAGTTCAGGTCGTTCTCCGGAAAATTTCCGTGCCCTAATACGGAAGTAGATTATGACACTTGGTGCAGTCATGTTGAGTTTTATCTTGCCGACTCTTCTGTTTCTGAAAGACAGGTAGTAAGAAAAATTATTGAAAGTCTCTTACCACCAGCCGCCAATATTGTCAAACATTTGGGCCCCTTGTCCAGCCCAAAAGACTTTTTGAGCTTGCTCGATTCTGCATACGGGAATGTAGATGATACTGATGAGCTGTTTGTGAAATTTTGAGCACAAACCAAAATACCGGAGAAAAACCTTCAACATACTTGCACCGGCTCCAGACTACATTAAGCAAAGTTGCTAAAGGGAGGCGTTACAGTCAGTGATTTTGATCGACAGCTTTTAAAACAGTTCTGTAGGGGTGCTGGGATGATAACCTAATTGCCAGCCTCCATCTAGAACAAAAGAAATCCAGTCCACCTACCTTTTCTGAACTTCTTTTGTTGCTGCGAACAGAGGAGGATAAACAAGCAGCTAAGTCCACTCGCATGAAGCAGCACTTAGGACTTTCAAAAGTAAAGGTACAGTCCAACCCTTTAAATGTTTATGCAGACACTGAGTTTCAAGCTGCTGCTGCAGACAATTCTAGTAAAACGTCTACCAAGAAACTGCAGAAACAAATTGCTCAACTGCAAGAACAGTTAACTTACTTAAAAGCGTCCATGGAAAAGACAGTTGAAAAGAGACCTCAGTCAAAGTCCCTGAAGGTTGCAAAGAAACAACAGCGGAAAGGGACACAAACACAGAACTCACCGCCGAAAAGTGAAAGCTTTGGCAAAGGTAACAAAAGCCTCGCCCATGGTTCTGCTTTTAACTGTGGCGAGGATGGCCATATAGTCCCCTCTTGTGACAGTGACCCAAACCCCAAAGCTGTTGAAGCTAAGCGCAAAGAGCTTAGGTCAAAACAAAAGGCTTGGGAGAACCAATGTAACACTGATTTAAACTAGTTCCTGTTTCAGTTGAGGGACAAACTGGAACTAGTAGCGACACAAGTCCCACTCAGAAACCCCAGCCAAAACAGAGTTGTACGCTAACGAGTAAACACCATTCTAGCTTTCCCAAGGGCTTAATAGGTAAGAGGTGCACTGCTAATATAAACATAGCTGGCGTTAGCTGCAATTCTCTATTAGATTCAGGGTCGCAAGTTACGACTATTTCACACTCCTTTTACCAGAGACACCTGGTTGATTTTCCAATCCAGCCGATCAGTGACCTAGATGTTGAGGGTGCAAGCGGCCAGGCGGTACCTTATCTAGGCTATGTAGAAGTTCCAGTTGGTTTTCCAAAAGAGTTTGTTGAGTCTGAGCCTCAAATTTCTACATTAGCTCTAATAGTACCTGATTTGCGCTCCAGCACAGACTTGCCAGTGTTAATTGGTACAAATGCCCTCGATGTTTTATATGAGGAACATTGTCGAGACACTCCCATTCTACCAGCTGTCTATGGCTATAGTCAGATTTTAAAAATCCTCGAGCACAGATACGAAACAAAGAGCACAGGGAAGCTTGGGCTAATGACACTGAGGGCAACACACCTTATGTTATTCCAGCTCACGAGAAGGTCTGTCTTGAAAGCTGTGCCCACTTAAGTTCGCCACTCACAGACAAATGGGCAGTAGTAGAGCAGCCAATGTCCTCAGCCCTTCCAGGTGGAATCTTTGTTGACTGCTGTCTTATCACAGTGCCAAGTCAAAGTCCTTACAAGCACCCTGTTTGGATAAGAAATGAAACCGATCATGACATTATGCTTCCTGGCAACTGTGTCCTTGCTGAACTGCATGTTGCAGACCAAGTCTTGGAAACTCAAAACCTGTCCAATACCAACTCAGCAGGTTGTTGTCGCTTGTCTGCAGACTCCTCATCACCGAAGGACCAGTTGACTTTTGATTTTGAAAATTCACCTCTGCCTGAGGAGTGGAAAAGTCGCATCACACAGAGTCTGAGTGCTTACAGTGATGTCTTCGCATGCCACGATCTTGACTTTGGCCATGCCACTAGAGTTAAGCATAAAATCAAGCTTAAAGACGAAACACCCATAAAACAGAGATCGAGGCCTATTCACCCAAAGGACTACGAAGCTGTTAGGAAACACCTCAAAATGCTTCTCGATGCCGGGGTAATAAGACCATCAGAATCCCCTTTCTCGTCCCCCATCGTTGTAGTTAAGAAAAAGACGGGTGAGGTACGTCTCTGTGTGGACTACCGTAAGGGTAACGTACAAACGGTTAAAGACGCTTACGCGTTACCAAATCTTGAAGAGACCTTCTCCGCTCTATCTGGGTCAAACTGGTTCTCTGTCATGGACTTAAAGTTGGGCTACTACCAGATAGAGATGGATGAGGAAGATAAGGCCAAAACAGCGTTTGTATGCCCCCTAGGGTTTTATGAGTTCAATCGAATGCCTCAGGGAATCACAAATGCTCCCAGCACCTTTCAGAGGTTAATGGAGAGGTGCATGGGAGACATTAATCTTAAGGAGGTGCTCGTCTTCCTAGACGATTTGATTGTTTTCTCAGACTCCCTAGAGCAACACGAACAGAGGCTAAAGCATGTTTTGGACCGTCTTCGTGAATATGGCTTAAAGTTGTCCCCCAGAAATGTCGCTTTTTCAGACATCGGTTAAATATTTAGGCCATATTGTTTCGAGAAATGGCGTAGAAACAGATCCTGAAAAAGTAGCAGCCATTAAGACCTGGCCAGTGCCACAAAACTTGAAGCAACTCAAGTCGTTTTTAGGGTTCACCGGCTACTATCGCCGATTTGTTAAAGATTATTCAAAGATAGTTCGGCCCTTAAACGACCTTACAGGTGGCTACCCACCTTATAGAAAAGTCCAGAAACGAACCGACACTTCTAAGTATTTCAACCCTCGAGAACCTTTTGCCGAGAGGTGGACATCTGTCTGTCAGTCAGCCTTTGAATGCATTAAGGAGAAATTAACATCCTCTCCTGTATTGGGCTTTGCAGATCCAAAGCTCCAATATGTTCTGCATACCGATGCCAGCTCTACAGGCCTAGGTGCCGCTCTTTATCAAGAGCAAGGTGGTAAAATGCGCGTCATAGCCTATGCCAGTAGGGGCTGACACCAAGTGAAACCAGATATCCAGCTCATAAGCTAGAATTTCTAGCTCTGAAATGGTCCATTGTAGAAAAGTTTCATGATTACCTTTATGGTAATGAATTCACAGTTGTAACGGATAATAATCCGCTTACATACATTCTGACCACTGCAAAGCTTGATGCAGCTAGCTATCGCTGGTTAGCAGCGCTATCCACCTTCAATTTCCAAATCAAATACAGAGCTGGAAAGGCTAACCAGGACGCAGATGGCCTATCACGAAGGCCCCACCAAACACTAGCTGCGGATTATGTGACATTAGAAGAGGAGAACCGAATACAACAACTCACCTCACGTCTTCTCGGATCCCTCCTCGATGTAGTGATTTATGTCCTGATACTATTGCAGCAGTATGTCACAAGCATTTTCTCAATGAGAAAACCAAAGATTCACCTCATGTCATTCTTGTTGAGTCCTTGGCTATGAATGCTGACGCAATTCCTGATGTATACAGTGATGCTGAAACATCTGGTCAAGTAACTGTTCCCTTGTTTTCTGCTCATGAGCTTAAAGAACAACAAAGATCTGACCCAAGCATCAATCGTGTCATTCAGTTACTTGAAGCTGGAGCAGATGTTCCACATAACAACAGAGAAACATTTGAAATAAAACTGATGCTCCGAGAATGGAAACGTCTTGAAATGAGGGATGACCTTTTGTTCAGGAGACGACAATGTGACCCAGATACAACTTACCAGCTTGTACTCCCTGTCTCACTTAGACCCACTGTTCTAAAGTTACTCCACGATGACATGGGTCATATGGGGTGGGAGAGGACTCATGAACTAGTGAGAGCAAGATTTTATTGGCCTAAGATGGGTCATGACATTGAGACCAAAATAAAGAACTGTGGTCGTTGTGTTCGAAGAAAGTCCTTGCCTGAAAAGGCCGTGCCTTTAGTTAATATTAAAACCACGCGACCAATGGAATTGGTCTGCATGGACTTTCTTTCGATTGAGCCCGATCGTAAGAGTACCAAGGACGTTTTAGTCATCACAGATCATTTTACAAAATATGCGGTAGCCTTGCCCACTCGTGATCAAAAGGCAACCACTGTGGCTAAAAATCTCTGGGAAAACTTTTTGGTTCACTACGGGTTCCCCGAACGCCTCCATAGTGACCAGGGGAGGGATTTTGAGTCACATGTGATTAAGGAACTGTGTGCTATTACAGGCATCAAAAAGTGAGAACCAGTCCTTATCACCCGAGGGTAACCCCGTGAGAGCGATTCAATCGCACCCTCCTTAGTATGTTAGGTACTCTGAAGGATGACCAAAAGTTCAATGGCGTGATTTTGTCAAGCCTCTCACACACGCCTACAACTGTTCAAAGAGTGAGGTTACTGGGTTTAGTCCTTATGAGTTGATGTTTGGCCGTAAGCCTAAGCTACCAGCTGACCTTGCCTTTGGGTTGCTCGTTACAGGAACTCACCTGCATCCCATTCTCAGTATGTGCGCAGTCTAAAGGCTAAACTCGAAGAAAGTTACCAAATTTCCCTTGAAAACTCCAAAAAGTTGCAGAGCGCAATAAGAGCAGATTTGATAAGAAAGTCAGAGAATCCACTCTTGAAGCAGGAGATAGAGTTTTAGTCAAAAATGTCCGTTTGCGCAATAAACATAAACTTGCCGACAAATGGGAACGCATGGTGTACCGTGGTTGTCAAGAAAATGGAAAATGTTCCTGTGTATGTGGTTCGACCAGAGAGAGGTGATGGTCCAAGTAGAACTCTTCACCGAGACCTTTTACTTGCGTGTGGTGACCTCTCAGACATTGAGGATGAAGTTGAGACAAGACCAAAACCTCCACGTAGACGCAAAACTCGACAAAGTCCTTCCGAACCACAGGACACAGATCTGTCAGAAGCAGAGGAGGAGTATGAACCCATGCCAGGACAACCTTCAATCGAAACAGAGACATTCATTAAGATTTATGACAATAATCAAGACCAATCAAATGTACGAAACCAGACAACAAACTCGGATATTTCAAATGAACCACTCTCACTCAATAAGGATACCTCCTTGCACCCAACAGTTTCAGTTGAGACAGACACAGACGAGATGGACAATGAACAGGAAAATCAGAATGAGGCCGAACTACTCAAAGAGGAATCACATTCAGATGTCATGGAAGGAGGAGATGATGAAAACCAAATACAAGGAGGACCAGACGTTAATATTGTGGACACAGAGCAAAATGGTGATGTGATTGACCAACAAACAGAACAGACAATTGAAACAACAAATGAAACTCCCAATGTGAGAAAATCTGAAAGATTAAAGCGAGCCCCAGGACGGTTTCATTACCCTCAATTGGGTCAACCGCTGATATCTTTTGCACAACGGTTCTTGGATAACTTTAACCAAGCCCTAGAGTCACTTAGTAGCTATGAAAACCATCAGATCTATGATGTTTAAACAAACATTTAAGTACATGACGGGACTCATGCTTATTCAAGGGGGGAGGGTGTAACACAGGTAAACACATGGTTACTAATTTTATTGGAAAAAACCCTAGTTTCCAACACTCCCTGAAAGCACTAGTTTCCTAGTCCCCTTGAGCGCGTCATAGGCACGTGCTGCATGCGACCAGCAGAGCGTGTAGGAGAGCGTAAGGAGCAGGACGCATACAGAGCCCTCGAAAAGCGACACGAGTGAGTCAACGATCAAAAAATGTGATTAAGTGAACTTTTAACAAGTTTAACTAAGTTTGTGTGCTTTTCAGAGCCTTGTATGTGTTTTGTTCTCTCTCAATCGAACCGGGTGGAGAGTGTTTGTTTCTTGGAAACTCCGGTGAGTCATTGCAATATGAAGCTAGTTTAAGAACCTATGCTAACTTTACACGTGGTGAACCTATGCTAACTTTACACGTGGTGACTTTTAAAGCTGTGTGCACTATTTTTGTCTTTAAAAGGCTAAGACCAGTCGGAGTACATAACAAAGATTGTACTGTGCACAAAATGAACCTTACATTTTATTTTTCTAAATGTTTTGTTGAAAGTACTTTTGCTAATGCACTAAAGTAGTGCAGATAAGCTGTTTTGTTTTGTATTACATTCCATTCAGTGCCTTTCATGCACTTTTGTCATTTTATTTAGGAATTGTTGTTGTTAAATATTTTATTCATTGTGTCTGTACTGCATGTGCAGACTGGTTTTTAGTGGATCTGGATTTGATCTTGAAGCTGGTTTCGGACACGGATGGTGAGCCAAATCCAGTGAGAACTCTTGGTGGATCCAGAAGCAGTGTGGCCAACTGTTCTCTGGATGCGAGAGTAGATCTACAGACCCAACCACTTCAAATCACAGGATCCCAGATAAGAATAGATAAAAACACCTTTATCCCAAACGGATCACAATCCTGGAAAAGACTCCCGGGTTCACACGAATCAAACCTTAGAGATTTAAGCTTATTTTATTTTATTTTTAATTTGTAAAGAAAGTTCTACAATATTGTTTGCACTGTTTCTTGTAGTATTGTTAATTGTAATAAATCTGCCGGCTGTTCAAATTCAAATCTCCACAATTCATTTTACTCCTCCAGAACCTAGTATAAAATCTAGCACAGCTATATCAAGCTGGTGTTACATCTAGAAGGGACGGGTTATCCTCAGTTGCTATAACTGGGACGGTTATCCTCAGTTGCTATAACTGGGACGGTTTATCCTCAGTTGCTATAACTGGGACGGGTTATCCTCAGTTGCTATAACTGGGAAGAGCGCTATACAAAAGGTGCACGTGTATTCCTGTATGCCAACGTATTTTTTGTTTTTGTTAGAAGATAGACAATGGGAAATTCCTACCCAAAGCCTAAGGTCCGGGAAACTCCGAAGGAGTGGATGAATAGATGTGGTCTAGCTTATTATACTGAGCCATGGCTCAGCAATTTGGCGGGATGGACTGAGGGACTCGACCAAGTACCAAACTTTCCTCGAAATGGGACTTTTGATGCAGGATTTCTGACATCCGCGCATCGCATGATTTATGATGGATTGGGCAACCCTTCATGGGATTACGAATACATGAAAGAGGCATATGTTAAATGGTATGAAATGCGTTCGTACTGGCTATCGTTAAAAGAAGGGATTTATATAGAGAGACAGGAAAATGTCATTACTGTGGAAAGGAAGGACACTGGAAGAAGGAATGTAGAAAGAGACAGAGAGATGAGGAGAATTCTGCAGCACGCCGTAATGCTGGCTCTAGTTCGCCCCCACCACCCTCGGATCCCACTGAAGTGACGACAACACGCCCATATTCGCAAGGACGTGATTAGGGATGCCCGCGGAGTAGGGACCCTGAGACCTGTAGCTTAATGCATCTAGTGTTTAATTCACCCTGCAATGAGAATCTGCCGCTTCTTCCTATTGATCTAGAGGGGGTGGAATATCTTTTTGTTATCGATAGCGGGGCGACCCTATCTTCTTTAGGCAGGGACTATCAGGGTGCTGTATCTTCCAGGTCTATTAGCTCTGTGGGAATAGATGGGGTTCCTTTCTCCTCCCCATATACGCCACCCCTTCTCCTACATTTTCCTGATGATCATACGCTTGATAAATTGCAAATATCCTACTCCTTTGTACATATGTCCGAATGCCCCTTTAATTTGTTAGGCCGTGATCTCATGAGTGTTCTGGGGTTCCAAATCTCTTTCCAAGGTTCGAGCATGACCATCCAAACGTGCGACACCTCCTCCGTTTCTCTGTTATCATTGCAAGCGCAGCCCTTGCCTTTTAATGTTAATTCGGCGTGCGTGGCGAGTTCCACCTCGCCCCCTGTACTCGATACACTGCCCACCAATCTTTGGGCAGAGCATAAGAATGACGTGGGTTGTGTGGACTGCGTCCCATATGAAGCTACCGTGAAGCACATTTTGCCCGTGTACATCCGACAATACCCCTTGTCGCCTCAAAAAATGTTGGGTATCGACACTATTTTGGCCGCTCTTTTGGAACAGGGTATCATTGTGCCGTGCACAAGCCCTTATAACACGCCTGTGAACCCGGTTCCTAAGCCAGACGGTTCCTGGCGTCTGACACAAGACCTCAGAAAAATTAACGAGCTCATCGTTCCAGTTTCACCGGTTGTTCCGGATGTGCCCTCTATTATGGCTTCTATTCCTTGCGATCACACTCATTTTTCCGTAATCGATCTGTGCTCGGCGTTTTTTAGTATCCCTGTTGAGCCAAGCACACAACCTCTCTTCGCTTTCACACACCGGCAGCGACAGTACACGTGGACTAGATTACCTCAAGGATTTATTGACTCTCCGGCCGTGTTTTCGGCTGCAGTTAGGGATGCGTTGGGTTCTTTGGACGTTCCCGTTGGTTCCTGCGTACACTCTTATGCTGATGACCTCCTGGTTACAGGGTTTACCTATGAACTATGCCTCGACGCCACTGTCCAGTTGCTCCTCTTACTGGAAAAAAAGGGTTTCAAGGTCTCCAAGCCCAAGTTACAGTTCTGTCTCCCCACTGTGATATATCTGGGCTATGAACTCTCTCACGGGATAAAACGCCTTACTCAGGATCGCGTCAAGATCATAGTGGACACTCAGAAGCCTGCCACTAAACAAGCGCTCCTGGCTTTCCTGGGGCTCATTAACTACTGCCGCCAATGGATCCCGGACTGTTCCTTTTATGACAAACGTTTACGCTCTGCCGTGGCTCACACTGACCCTCTCCATCAACCCTTGGTCTGGACTGAGGACATGCTGGACGCATTCAAAGCCCTGAAGTCGGCCCTATGCTCGCGCCCGGCTCTCGGGCTCCCGGATTACAACACACCCTTTCATCTCTACGTCGCTCACCAGGCCGGCACGGCTTCTGGAGTCTTGGCGCAGGACAACGGGGGGGGACTTAGGCCTTGTGCTTTCCTCTCCAAAACTCTAGATACTGTGGCTCAGGGTTTACCTGCCTGTCTCCGCGCTGTCGCTGCCAGTGCGGTGTTAGTTCTCGAAGCAGAAAAAATAGTGCTCTCTCATCCACTCGTTTTACACACCAGCCATCAGGTTAGGCATATCCTTAATACTCTGTCTACACAACACATGTCTTCTCAACGTCGTTCAGGTTACGAGGCCATCCTCTGTGCTACTGACAACCTAACTATATCCTGTTCCTCTTCCCTAGATAACGTGGCGCAGGCTCTACAGCGCCTGCTTAATGCTCATGACGACTGCGAACCATTGGAACATGACTGCATGGACACCATTGTTCATGACACCAGCATTAGATCCGACTTAATGTCTACTCCTCTCTCCACAGGTCTCTCTCTGTTTGTAGGCGGGTCATGCTCAAAACCCTCCGACGGAGTGTTCCTCTCTTGACTACGCAGTATGTTCCTTACCGGACCAAGTTTTGGAAGCGTACTCGCTTCCCTTTAATTCCGCTCAAGCAGCAGAGTTATATGCGCTCACTCGGGCATGCACTCTCGCTTCCGACCAGGATGTTACTATATACACTGACTCTCGTTATGCCTTTGGGGTGGCGCATGATTTCGGCCGTATCTGGCAATCTCGTGGTTTCACTGCTGCTGACGGTAAGCCCATTTCACATTCCACCTTAGTCCAGGATCTTATTGTGTCCTGCAATCTCCCGCTCCGTTTAGCGATCGTAAAGACCCGCGGTCATTCCTCTGACCACACTGATGAGGCACGAGGTAACTCTTTGGCTGACCGCGCGGCTAAACAGGCTGCCTCGCTCGGCTCCATGCCGCCGTTCCTGCAGCCCGCTGGTGCCAACCTCCCACATGCTTAGCGCCCTCCTCCCTGACTTGGATCTGAAATCCCTTCAGTCCTCGGCGTCCACAGAAGACACTGATTTTTGGTCCTCGCAGGGCTCTCAGCCCTCGGGTGACGGCATTCTACTCGATTCGACCGTCGCTTATGTCTGCCCACGCACTGCCTTCCTTTCCTCGTCCGCGAAGTTTCACGGGCCTACACATCGCGGTCGAAGAGGGGTGGTGACAGATATGGAAAAAGATTTTTGTATCGACAACTAGCCTCTACGGTGCACAGCATTTTGGACAAATGCCTGATTTGTGCACAGAACAATGTGTCCAAACCACATGCATCACATCAGCATCTGCCGAAACCAGATACTCCCTTCCAGGAGTGGCAGATAGACTTTACCCACATGCCCCGGCAGGGCCCCTTTAAATATCTATTGGTTATCGTGGATAAATTCTCTTGATGGGTTGAAGCTTTCCCGTGTGGGAACGAAAACGCCCGAGTAGTGGTTCAAAAGATATCACAGGAAATTATTCCCAGATATGGCCTCCCGTTGGGTATTGATTCGGACAAAGGCACACCATTCACCTCAAAAGTCACTCAACTGTTGGCCCAAGAGCTAAAGATCAATTGGCGTTTCCATGTCCCATATCACCCTCAGTCCTCCGGAATCGTGGAACGAACAAACAGAACCATCAAAGGAAAATTACGAAAAGCAATGCACGCCACCGGATCCAGGAATTGGGTTTCGGTGCTGCCTGTGGTCCTAGCGGATCTGCGGATGACCTCGCAGGTGGCCTTAGGGAATCTATCCCCTTATGAAGTGGTAATGGGGAGACCCTTTCCTGCTCCTTGGAGGAAGGGAAAACAGGCTTTAGATGCGGAAGATCTAGACATACACATGAGCGAGTATGCCGTGGGCCTTGTTAAGGTCCTAAATGACTATTGGGAACGCACTAATCAGAATACTTCGGTCCCGGCCGATGCAAGCACTCATGCCTTCAAGGTAGGAGACAAGGTGCTGGTCAAGAAATTTGTGAAACTAAATTCCTCTTTGGGAGACTCTCCTTACAGTGAGCCCACGGAGATACTCGCTGTAACTCGTACCGCCGTACTAACTGACCTCTTTCCACAGTGGATCCATGCTACCAGACTGAAGAAAAGCCCGCAATGAAGTATTGTATTGTTTGTTTTTGTGTGACCATGATGTTGTCTATCTTTATTACCTCTGTTCCAGGTCTTAAGACACATATATCACCTAAGAGGGGAGAAGTGTTTTCTAACGGATTCGGCTCAACATAAGCTTACGAGTACCACCTTTACATCCTCTCGTACTGGGAACGGATAACCGAAAATATCCTGTGTTATACCCTCCATGTTCTGCTCTTGCTCGGGCTGATGTGCTCAGCCCCGGGTCTTTGTACATATTACCGTCATCTTGAAAATAACATGTTCTGGCAGTATTTGAATTTTACTGTGAAACGTGATGTAACTTTAGAAGAATGTATTGTTTGCTCTCTGTTTCCCCATGATGGAGGAACCCCATACGTATATACCCCTTCTAGGGACAATTACACCATCATCAACTCGACGTGGGTCCGGGGCGAGTGGGGAACTTATAATCAGTCAGAAATCTTTCTACGACACCACCCAGATCCAAATTCAGGCTTCTCAGTACATTGGGACTTAAGAATGCAGTACCCCATATGTTTTTGGCGATATGATGGTGACGGTACAGAACAAGACCGGGAAGCCTGGAACGACTGTTCTGTGGATACGGACGGCACCGAAAAATGCGTAAGATTACCTAATAATCAAACATCGCACTGGATACAGGGACTAGATCCGCGCAGGTGTAATTCCACGATAAACCTCAGAAATGATAATGCAGGAAGAATGGTGTTTAATCTAGAGCGGCCCATATGGATCCCAGATTGGTATTGGGACTGCGGTAATGGTCAACTGTGGTTGTACCTCCCGAAGTTACAAAGAGGTAGGTGCGCGCTCGTCCGGATCGAAACGTCCCTCACCCTTTTCTCTAAACAGTTGAACTGATGCATCAGCAAAATGATTAACTGGGGTAGTTGAATTTTATTACATTCCTAAAATATGTAAAAATTATGAAAAATAGTTCTGTGGTTTCCATGCAAAACACTTTGGAATGTGTATCCGTGGAATATGAAGGTATTTAAAAAATAATAATAAAATTAAAAGGAAGAAAAAGCAATTGGTTTAGTATGTCCTTTCAACTCAACCAATAATCTCTGAAACACCACATCTTAAGGAAAGAAAGATGGAAAAAGATAATTACAACTGTATGAAAGCTTCATCAACTTCTGCTTGATCCTTGGTCGGGTCGTGGGGGACAGTAGCCAAGCATCGAGACTCAGATGTCTTTCTACAGTCACTTCAGCTCTTCCTGGGGGACCCAGAGGCATTCCCAGACAAGTGGAGAGACAAAGTCCCTCCAGCATGTTCTAGGTAGACTCCAGGGTCTCTTTTCGGGATGGACATGACAGAAACACCACAGGAGTTCGGCAGCCATTCTAACGAGATGTGTGTATATATACAGTTGTGTTCAAAGTAATAGCAGTTAGACATTTGTACATGGCAAATAATTTACGTGCAAGTATAATAGAGTTAAAGAATCCAACAGAACCAACAGTCATGACATTGCTGATTCTGCTTAATTGAATAACTAATTGAAAGGGGCGTGTTCGAAATAATATCAGTGAGGAGTGCAATTACTGATGTCATTCATTCTTTGAAAAACAGAAGCCAATTATTGCCCTTATTTAAGAAAGGAAGGCAGCAGATGTACATGCTGGTTATAGAGCATTTTTCTCTGAAATTTTGAGGAAAGGGGTTGTTCCACACTTTGTTCAGAAGAACAGCGTACCCTGATTAAAAAGTCGCTTGGATAGGGGGAAACACAAAGAAGTTCAGAAAATGAGAGGCTGCTCAGTTAACATGATTTAAAATGGCAACCAAAACCTGAAAGATGTGGAAGAAAGTGAAAAACTACCATTCTAATAGATCAAAAAGCCAAAATGGCAAAGACTCCACCAACAAGGCTGGTGGCGTAGTGGTTAGCACGTCCGCCTCACAGCAAGAAGGCCCGGGTTCGATTCCCGGCCTGGGCGTTTCTGTGTGGAGTTTGCATGTTCTCCCCGTGCTTGTGTGGGTTTCCTCCGGGTGCTCCGGTTTCCTCCCACAATCCAAAGACATGCACTGTAGGTTAATTGGCTGTTCTAAATTAGGGACTACAGATGGAAACTAGCTATTAAGCTATAATCTGGTACAGTACATCTCTGTCTCTATGAGCTTAATGTTCCTGTACATTGTCCCTTAAATAAATAAAATTTAAAAAACAATCAAAAACAATCAGCTCCAGGAAGATAAAAGAAGGTGTGAAGTTACCTGTGAGTCCTGTTACAATTAGAAGACTGAGATGTGAAGCCAACCTATCGGCAAGAAGCCCCCACAAAGTCCAACTGTTGAAAAAAGACATGTGCTGAACAGGTTAGAATTTGCCAAAGAGCACATTGACTGGAATAAAGAGAAATGGCACAACATTTTGTGGACTGGTGAAAGTAAGATTGGGTTTTTTGGGGGGTTTCATTGCTGGAGATGATTTGCCAGATGACCTGCAAACACTGAACTCAAGCCACAGTACACTGTGAAGACAGTGAAGCCTGGTGGCTCAAGCGTCACGATATGGGGATGTTTCTCATACTACGTTGTTGGATCTATTTATCACATACCAGGGATTATGGATTTGTTTGAATACATCAGAATACTTGAAAAGGTCATGCTGCTTTATGCAGAAAAGGAAATGCCCTTGAAATGGGTGTTGCAACAAGACAACGACCCCAAATACACTAATAAACGGGCAACATCTCGGTTCCAGTCCAACAAGATTGACGTTATGGAGCAGCAGCCTGATCCTGGACCTTAATCCAGATCGTGCAGGTTTACATGAGAGCTTCTACAGAGAGAGTTCTTACACTTAGTACTAGGTTTTGGTTTGCGGACCATCATCCACATCGATCGAGTTTCTTTCACGTTTTGGTATGGGTTAATGAAACCCAAATGGGTTTCATTTCAATCCATTTTGAATAAGACTCAGATATATAATTCATTCCAATTACGCTCTAATAAATTAGTCTGTATGCAGACACAATGTTTTCAGGTTTAAAAGTTCCTCCGCGTGGGTATGACAGAAATTGTGGTTGGGATTCAGTCCAACCCACCAAATTATCTAAACGAAGTGTATTGAAAAACATCAGACGACAGCGATTCATCCAATCCCTTGAGGTTCTCTTCTGGATCAGGTTTGAGTAGTTTTGGTGACCCACAAATATTTCCCATCCAACATTCAAAGTCCCTACTCTCAGTCCTAGATTCATGCCTTTCCTCTTCTCTCTTTGCCTACAGACACGCCTCCCGCTTCTCCTTCTTCAACCTCTCCTTTGACTTCTTTGACGTCTTCGACCAACAGTAAGTAGTCCAATTTCCATCAGCACCCTGTTGGCTAACAGCGCTGATGGCGGTTGTTGTTAACCCAGGCCTCGACCTGATGGTTTGGATTTTGTATTCTGGCAAAAGTTTTACGCCGGATGCCCTTCCTGTCGACCCTCTGCTTTTATCCGCGCTTGGGACCGGCGTGACGGCGGACACTTGTTTGTGTCCCCCTCATGGCTGAATTATATATATATATATATATATATGCACACACAAGTCATCATACACCCTCTGTTTGGCCTTTGACACCGCTACCTTCGCCTTACGCTTTGTCTCCCTGTACTCCTGTTTACTCGCTTTTGTCCTCTCAATGTCCCACTTCTTCTTAGCTAACCGCTTCCTTTGTTCACACTCCTGCACTTCCTCATTCCACCATCAAGTCTCATTATCTACTCTCCTTCCAGATGACACACCAAGTATTCTCCTACCTGTCTCCCTGATCACATTTGCTGTAGTTGTCCAGTCATCCGGAAGCACTTCCTGACCACCCAAAGCCTGTTTCAACTCCTCCTTGAAGACAACACTACACTCTTCCATTTTCAGCTTCCACCATTTTGTCTTCTGCTCTGCCTTTGCCGTCTTCACCTTCCTCACCATCAGCGTCATCTTGCACACCACCATCCTATGCTGTTTGGCAACACTCTCTCCCGATATTACTTTGCAATCACTGACTTCCTTCAAATTACATCGCCTGCACAAGATGTAGTCTACCTGTGTGCTCTTAACTCCACTTTCATAAGTCACCCTATGCTCCTGTTTCTTCTGGAAGAAAGTATTCACCACAGCCATTTCCATCCGTTTTGCAAAATTTACCAACATGTGTCCTTCTGCGTTCCTGTCCTTCTGCGTTACTGTCCTTCTGCGTTCCTGTCCTGGATACCAAACCTGCCCATCACTTCCCGTCCTTTCTGTTTCCTGTACCAACACATCCATTGAAGTCTGCCCCAATGACCACTCTTTCACCTCTGGGGGTACTCTGCATTACTTCATCTAACTCACTCCAGAATCTCTCCTTCTCTTCTAGCTCACATCCTGCCTGTGGGGCATAAGCACTAACAACATTGAACATCACGCCTTTAATTTCTAACTTGAGACTCATCACTCTGTCTGACACTCTTTTCACTTCTAGAACATTCCTGACAAACTCCTCCTTCAAGATGACTCCTACTCCATTTCTCTTCCCATTCACACCATGAAAAACAGCTTAAACCTAAGCTTCTAGCCTAGCTACCTTTAAACCTGGTCTCCTGAACACAGAGTATGTCCACCTTACTCCTCTGCATCATGTCAGCCAGCTCTCTACCTTTTGCTTTTCACGTTCCAGCATTCAAACTCCCTACTTTCAGTCCTAGACTCATGCCTTTTCTCTTCTCTCTTCGCCTACGGACACGCCTCCTGCCTCTCCTTTTTCGACGTCTTTGACCAACAGTAGTCCAAATTCCACCAGCACCCTGTTGGTGAACAGCACTGATGGTGATCGTTGTTAACCCGGGCCTCGACCAATCCGTTATGAAATTCTTTGTTGTGATTCGCATATTTTATTTGACATTTGTTTTATGCCGGATGCCCTTCCTAATGCAACCCTCTGCATTTATCCGGGCTTGGGACCAGAGTGAGGGAGAGACACTGGTTTGTGCCCTTCCACACGGCTACATTTATATACTAGTCCTTCTCAAAAAATTAGCATATTGTGATAAAGTTCATTATTTTCTGTAATGTATTGATAAACATTAGACTTTCATATATTTTAGATTCATTACACACAACTGAAGTAGTCCAAGCCTTTTATTGTTTTAATATTGATGATTTTGGCAAAAAAGTAAAGAAAAACCAAAAATCCCTATCTCAAAAAATTAGCATATTTCATCCGACCAATTAAATAAAAAAGCGTTTTTAAAAAAAGTCAACCTTCAAATAATTATGCTCAGTTCTGCACTCAATACTTGGTCGGGAATCCTTTTGCAGAAATGACTGCTTCATTGTGGCATGGCATGGAGCCAATCAGCCTGTAGCACTGCTGAGGTGTTATCGAGGCCCAGGATGTCTCGATAGCGGCCTTAAGCTCATCCACAGTGTTGGGTCTGGTGTCTCTCAACTTTCTCTTCATAATATCCCACAGATTCTCTATGCAGTTGAGGTCAGGAGAGTTGGCAGGCCAATTGAGCACAGTAATACCATGGTGAGTAAACCATTTACCATTGTCACAGTGATTTTGGCACTGTGAGCAGGTGCCCGGTCATGCTGAAAAATGAAAACTTCATCTCCATAAAGCTTTTCAGCAGATGGAAGCATGAAATGCTCCAAAATTTTCTGATCGCTAGCTGCATTGACCCTGCCCTTGATAAAACACAGTGGACAAACACCAGCAGCTGACATGGCACCCCAGACCATCACTGACTGTGGGTACTTGAAGAGTATGAAGACTGAACACTGGGATATACAGTATGTGCATTGTGGAATGAAATAAATAAATAAATAAATACATAAATAACAGCAGCAAAGTGGATGAACTAAAATGTAAATGTACAGTAAATGGAAAAAAGTAAAAGGAACAGTGCAAGACAGTTGTAGAGATTGTGGATTCAGGGTCCTCGACAGAGAGCCGATGTCGGAGGAGGGTGTGTGTGCACCAAGCTGTGCTTAATAAATCAACAAAACTAAAACAATAAGTGTGGACACGAAGTAAGCCTCGGCACTTTGTTTCCGGCTTTGTTCCCGAATAAACCAGAAGATCAACAAGAAGTACCAATGGTGCAAAGGCAGCAAACAAAGAGAAAAAGAAAGGCAGCTGGGGAATGTAAGAGGCTACATGGCAGTGAGCCAAAAGGAAGCCAGAACTGAAAGTCCATATGGAGTTTCATGTGTCAATAATTTAGATTTATATATATAAACAGGCCTCGGCATCTCCAAAACTCGTGGAAACAGTTTATGGATCACGGGTAAATGACTCCGGGAACCCAAAGTTGGTTCAGCTGAAAATGAGCTGCTTGACCCACAGGTTGTGTAAAATGGTTCCTGAAGTAAAAAATAAATTATTAAACAAACCTGTTATTGAATCTGTTGTGCTAATATTAAAAGATTAAATTATTGACGTGACTAACTGTTTTGAAACATTAAATTTTAATATAAATAATTATCAGTGTTCTGATTAAACTTTGCATGTTCATGTATTAAAAGTATTCCAGCAGTTTTATCGACATTTATTAATTACTACCTTGTGAATGATCAAAATAATGTTATAGTGACACATTGGCGGTTCAGACAATTAGTGATCGTCCCAGTTCAGTCAGTTAAAAAATGTAAAACAGATTTTTCTAGAATTTGTACAATATACTTGTAGCAAATCCTGCATCTTAATTTGGTAATGTGCAACCGTGAGGGCAGCTGTGAGAGGGGAAATGCAGCCGCGTGGGGGGGGGGGGGGGGGACACACAAACAAGTGCCCGCCCTCACGCCGGTCCCAAGCCAGGATAAATGCAGAGGGTTGTGACAGGAAGGACATCCGGCGTAAAACTTTTTCATCATCATCATCATCATCAACTTCCGCTTAGTCCAGGGTCGGGTCGCGGGGGCAGCAACCTTAGCAAAGAGGTCCAGACGTCCCTCTCCCGAGCCACTTCCTGGAACTCTCCCGGGGGGGACACTGGGGCGGTCCCAGACAAGCCGAGAGACATAGTCCCTCCAGCATGTTCTAGGTCGACTCCGGGGTCTCTTCCCGGTTGGACATGCCCGAAACACCACACCAGGGAGGCGTCCGGGGGGCATTCTAACCAGATGCCCGAGCCACCTCAACTGGCCCCTCTCAATGCGGAGGAGCAACGGATCTACTCCGAGCTCTCCCCAGATGGGGATCTCTAAGGGAGAACCCCACCACCTGGCGAAGGAAGCTCATTTCAGCCGCTTGTATCCGTGATCTTGTTCTTTCGGTCATTACCCAAAGCTCGTGACCATAGGTGAGGGTTGGAACGTAGATTGACTGGTAAATTGAGAGCTTCGCCTTGCGGCTCAGCTCCTTCTTCACCACGATGGACCGGTACAGGCACCGCTTAACAGCAGAGGCTGCAGCGATCTGTCTGTTGATCTCTCGCTCCATCCTTCCCTCACTCGTAAACAAGACCCCAAGATACTTAAACTCCTCCACTTGGGACAGGACCTCATTCCCGACCCGGAGGGTGCATTCCACCATTGTCCGACTGAGAACCATGGCCTCGGACTTGGAGGTACTGATCTTCATCCCGGCTGCTTCGCACTCACCTGCGAATCGCTCCAATGAGAGCTGGAGGGCCCGACTTGATGAAGCCAAAAGGACAACATCATCCGCAAAAAGCAGAGACGATATCCGATGGCCACCAAACCAGAACCCCTCATCGCCTCGACTGCGCCTAGAAATTCTGTCCATAAAATTATGAACAGAATCGGTGACAAAGGACAGCCTTGGCGGACTCCAACTCCCACTGGAAACGAATCCGACCTGCTGTTACCAATACGGACCAAACTCTGGCTCCGGTGATACAGCGACCGAATAGCTTGTAGCAACGGATCCGGAACACCGTACTCTCGGAGCACGCCCCACAAAATCTTTCGAGGGACACGGTCGAAAGCCTTCTCCAAATCCACAAAGCACATGTGGACAGATTGGGCAAACTCCCATGCCCCCTCCAGAATCCTGTGGAGCGTATAGAGTTGGTCAATAGTGCTGCGGCCAGGACAAAAACCACATTGTTCCTCCTGAATCCGAGGTTCGACTATCGGTCGGATCCTCCTCTCCAGTTCCCCTGCATAGACTTTCCCAGGTAGGCTGAGGAGTGTAATTCCCCAATAATTGGAACACACCCTCCGGTCCCCTTCTTAAAAATTGGGACCACCAATGTTCACCAATTCACCAATGTGTTCCAAGTAGAACGCAGACTCTGTATACAAATTCCCCAAGTAACACAAAACGTTTTGGTCACATTCCCTGTAGTTATATTTTGTTTTTCATATGTAATACAGGTTTTGGAACGTTCGCAGAACGTTAAACTAAGTTTTATTCTAACCTGTAGAAAACCTTCCATCATAACGTTAGGAAAACGTTTTCCGAAAATTGTCTCACTTCTGAAAATTTTCTTGACTCAAGTCTATTCGCATGTGCATGCAGTGTCCACCTGGTGCTGGAGTTTTGTTTGGAAATAGCTAGGAAAACGTGCTTTTGAAAGCTACAACATTTTTGTTCGTATATATCACATATTTGTGTATATTTTTACCATCCGCGAATGACAAGTAAGTTACAGTGGAAATAAGCTTTGTGTCTTGCATATAATATTGAATCTGTAGCTCCCGTAGTGATCATTTGTAGAATGTTCAAATTTCTTGTTTGTATCAAACGGCAAAACTATTTTTAAGGGCAATGTCCAAGATGGGGCTCCCTTGAGGACGATGTTGAAGAGTTCTCAGATTGCTGTTGGTTCTTTTGATTTGTTTTATTTGTTGTCTTGTATGTTTTGCTATGCTCGTCTATGACCGTGCGATCCTACTACAGCGTGCAGCCCTTTAGAATTGAGCACGCTTAACTCCTATCCCAACATGAAAATTTATGCTAGAGGTCAGGGGTCCAATAGGAGTGGCCGGGAAAAAGTTGTACGCATGTTGGAGTTTCTGCTGGAAGTGGCAGCGTGTTTTTGATGGTTTTGTCCGTATCTATCACATATTTGTGGATATTTTCACCACTGGCAAACAAAAAGTAAGTTACAGTAGAAATAAGCTTTGTGTTTTGCATGTATAGCAGCATAATATTGAATTTTTAGCTCCACGTGGTTATGTTAATTTGTGTTAAAGAACTTTCCAATTTCTTGTTTGGATCAAATGGCAGAACTATTACTTTTAATATCTGTTAACTCAGATGGTGAAGGGGGGTAGACAGTCAAACCTTTCGAGTCAACGAACCAAACACAAGCGGTATTTTTAAGCTGCGGTGGCGGCTTTGAACCTGCATTAAGAAATACATCGTCAGGATCTCGATCATCTATTTCTCCATCAGAGTCGGACTGTAATAATGGCAGTTCATTAGGACGAACAGATTGTTTCTGCCTAGTCTTAGATTTGATGACAAGTGGGCGTGGCGGCGATACAGTCCCGGTCACTGAAGAACAACATGAAATTTCTCGGGTCGGGTTCAAAGAATTATTCACGGGTTCAGGCGCAGATCTGGTCCAACAGCAATCTTCAATTCAGGTTGAGGTTTAGTATTAGGTTTTGGTTTGTGGACCATCCTCCGCATAGATATAGTTTCTTTCATGTTTTGGTATTTATCGCAAACGGGTTTCATTTCAATCCATTTCAAATAAGACTCAGACATATAACCATTCCAATTAGGGTCTCTATTGTCTTCATAAATTACTCTGTATGCAGACGCAATGTTTTCAGGTTTAAAAGTTCCTCCGCGTGGGTATGACAGAAATTGTGGTTGGGATTCAGTCCAACCCACCAAATTATCTAAACGAGGTGTAATGAAAAACATCAGATTACAGTGATTCATCCAATCCCTTGGGGTTTTCTTCTGGATCAGGTTTGAGTAGTTTTGGTGACCCACAAATATTTCCCATCCAACATTCAAAGTCCCTACTCTCAGTCCTAGACTCATGCCTTTCCTCTTCTCTCTCTGCCTCCAGACACGCCTCTCACCTCTCCTTCGACTTCTTTGACGTCTTCGAGCAACAGTTGTCCAATTTCCACCAGCACCCTGTTGGCTGACAGCACTGTTGGCGGTCGTTGTTAACCCAGGCCTCGACTGATCCAATATGAAATTTGTATTTACGGTTTGGATTTTGTATTCTGGCAAAAGTTTTATGCCGGATGCCCCTCCTGTCGCAACTCTCTGCATTTATCCGGGCTTTTGACCGGCGTGACGGCGGACACTTGTTTGTGTCCACCTCACTGCTGCATTTTATTAAAAAAATAATAACAAATATATATATATATATATATATATATATATATATATATATATATATATATATATATATATATCCAGTCGACCAGTCGATCTATGCTCCAACCCTCACCTATGGTCACGAGCTTTGGGTAGTGACCGAAAGAATAAGATCATGGATACAAGAGGCTGAAATGAGCTTCCTTCGACGGGTGGCGGGGTTCTCCCTTAGAGATAAGCTGAGAAGCTCTACCATCCGTGGAGAGCTCGGAGTAGATCCGCTGCTCTTCCGCATTGAGAGGGGCCAGTTGAGGTGGCTCAGGCATCTGGTCAGAATGCCTCCCGGATGCCTCCCTGGTGTGGTGTTTCGGGCATGTCCAACCGGGAAGAGACCCTGGGGTCGACCTAGAACACGCTAGAGGGACTATGTCTCTTGGCTTGTCTGGGACCACCTCAGTGTCCCCCCGGGAGAGTTGGAGGAGGTAGCTGGGGAGAGGGACGTCTAGACCTCTCTGCTTAGGTTGCTTCCCCCACGACCCGACCCCGGATATATATATATAGATAGAGAGAGAGAGAGAGAGAGAGAGTGCTGGGCTCATGATCGGGAGGTTGTCAGTTCAAATCCCACTGAGACCCTCACTGTGCTAAGACCCCTGGGCAAGGTCTCAACCACAAGTGTGCTTCTGTTCACCCAGCAGTATAAATGGGTACCAGTAAAAATATACTGGGAAGGTAACCTGTGATGGACTAGCGTCCCATCCAGGTGGAGTTGAACCAAGGAGCCATGGGAGACAGACTGCTGACATGGAGGGCTTGTATCGGCTGTTTTGGACAACAAAGCCACGAATTTTGGGTAAATTGAAGATAATACGCCTGTTGGGCTCCATGTGTGTGAAATACCTGAACATGATGTTGGTGTTGTCCCTAATATTACATGTTGGCTTGAATTGTTATGACATTGGGAATGTGTATTACATGGCCAGAAATTATGTCTGCCGAGCTCACAATGATTATGAAGGTGTGTTGAAGTTGGTGTTTATTCCATGGCAGTTAGAGCTGTGTGGAGATGTTGAGTCAAACCCGGGACCTCCAAAGCAGGCTAAAGTGCAAGATCGGCCAACAAGACAAACCAGATTGCAGTTTGGTGAGGACAGAGATGATTATGGTCTGGAGCGGAGCAAAGAGCGAAGAAAATGTGTCTCAGACTCAAATGTTGAAAGTTGATCAGATCTGATTTGAGAGTTTTAAACAAGAAGTTTGACCGGATGGTTGGAAAACGTAATGTTGAAAACACGCTAGGAGACATTTGAATTCATTCTGGATAACCAAGATGCTCAAATACGACGAAATAACAATCATTCACGGCGTTCAAGGAACAGCGGGAGAAAAGTGGGAGGAGTCAGAGCAGACTGTGAAATTTTCTGAAAGAGAATGTGAAGTTTGACAACTCAAGCAGTGTGAAGTTTAAACAGGACAAGTGACTTAAATCAAAGAGCCAAATGAAACCAATGAATTATTGTAGGCATCGAGAGCTACACTGAAGGAGACGGAACAACACGTGGTCAATGACTTTACACGCACGTTCGGCACGTCAGAAGTGGACCGATACCGCATCTGATCGAGGCCAGGAAAAGCGGAAAGGATTCATACTTATCCTGTGACAAGTTAGTGATCGAGGATAAAGTGTTCACTCTTAAGGACGACCAGCTTGCAGAGATTGGAAGAAACCGGAAATATAACCGTCGTGATCTGCGGTTTTCTCCCGGACCGGAGACGAGTCACAATTATTATACAAGTATTAGATAGGGGCGTGGCAGTGACCCACAAGTTACTGAGAATACAGAGGATATGAACGGATTTAACATTGTATCAGGATATGTACATGTGTGCAGCTGGAACATTCATGGTATCCATTCCCTTCACAGAGATTTTGATTCTCTTCAATATTTACGTTCTTTTGATATAATAGGGTTAACTGAAACTCTGCATAGTGACGATTCGCTTGTACAGGATCTTTTGCAGGATTATGTCTGTTTCAGATCTGTAGCAAGATGTATAAAGGACTTGGGTCATTTTTCTGGAGGTGTTGCAGTACATATTCGTAATTCCTTGTCTAAAATGTTTAAAAGTATTTATGAAAACTGGGTTAATTCTGTATTTTTTATTGTTAGACCAACAGGAATTAATCCATTCATAATGGGATTTGTTTATATTCTACCTGAGAATTCACCAGTGTGTGTATCCGAAAACAATGGATTGGATAGTTTAGATAAATATTTATTTACTCTCAAACATGAATATGGTGATGATACTGAATTCGTGCTGTTCGGTGATTTTAATGCTCGTACCGGAACTAATGATGATTTTATTATTGATGATGAGGAGGATGTTGATATTCTGCACCTGGGTGACCTGTATCAAATTGACACGTTTCGTGCCCCTCGTGAAACTCAAGAAACAGTTATCGCGTCTGGGGTATTCACATTGTAAATGGACGCAAGTCAGGAGACCCCAAAGGTGCTTTCACATGTAGAACTCATAATTTAACGAGCCACGTCGATTTTGTGTTAGCCTCTTCAAGCTTATTTAAAAAAAATAGTGACCTTGTTGTAATATCAAGGCCATATCCAATCACCTTCCAGTGACATGTCAACTTGATTTATCTTTTGTGTATTATGATACTGTAAACTTTTCACAGACAGATGTAAAGCCTGTGATTAGATACAGATGACGAGAAGGTGGAGAGCATTCATATTTACAACACTTGGAATCCCCTACAGTACGTGAAATGTTGAATGATTTTTTAAATGTTGACAATATTGATGTAAACTCAGCTGTAGATAAGTTAATGAATATCTTATTTGGCTAGTGAACAGTTTAGAGTTGTATCATATCCTATGAGAAGCAGATTTTGTAAACAACTTGTTTGGTTTGATAAAGATTGTGTAACTTTAAAGCATAAAAAATGCCTTTTTGGATCTATTCCGGAGATATAAATATGATGTTAATTTAAAGAATTTCTTGAATTGCAGAAAGGAATTTCGAGTTCTCTGTAGCAGTAAGAAACGTTTGCATCAGGATAGTTTAGTAAATGATATAAATTTGGCTATTGTTGAAAAAGATTGTAAAAAGTTTTGGCAGCAGTTGAAATCTTTGTTGCTAGTTAAGGGGAAAGAGTCTCTATTGATACATGGTTTGATTATTTTAAGACACTTTTGAACCCCATTTATTCTGAGCATTTTTCTCCTTTAGATGAAGTAGTTGGAATTTTTTTGAAAAAAGTTGTACTATTTGTAATAATTCTTTTTTTATTGTCTGAACCTATTTCTCAAATAGAGATAAGGAAAGCAGTGAATTCACTTCAGAATGGTAAATCTGGCGGCGTGTATGGTATTCCCCCAGAGTTCATAAAGAAGGCTACAGTTTTAGTTCCTTTTTTTGAGATTCTGTTTAATTCGGTTTTGGACAGTGGTGTTTTTCCTGACAGTTAGAATATTGGAATGGTGGCTACTTTATTTAAGAAGGGTGATGTTATGGATCCCAATTATTATCGTGGTATATCTTTATTAAATGTTTTAGGTAAAGTCTTTACTTCTATAATTGGGTAGAATTAAATGAAATTATTTATGAATCACAGGCAGGCTTTCGGAGTAATTATTCGACTATTGATGATATATTTACTCTCCAGTCATTATGTGAAAAATATTTAAGAAAACCAAGGTATCGTTTTTATGTTGCTTTCATCGACTTTCGTAAGGCTTTCCATCTAGTTAATAGCCAAAAACTTTTGCATGTTCTTCATCAAAAGGGTATATGTGGTAAATTATTTAAAGTTCTTTGTGATATGTATGCAAGAGTTAAGGCGTGTGTTAAGGCAAGAGAAGGGTTCTCGAGTAACTTCACTTCTGCCGGTGTTCGTCAGGGCTGCATGTTAAGCCCAGTTCTCTTCATCATTTTTATTAATGAAATTGTGTATGAATTTAATCAAAGTGATCTTAGAGGCATATTTGTTCAAGAGAATATTAAGGAAATACTATTACTTTTATTTGCAGATGATCTTGTTTTGGTTGATGACACATTGAGAGGCTTACAAAAATAAAACTAGATTTTCTTGAAAAGGTCTGCATTAAATGGGGTTTTGATGTAAATCTAGACAAGTCTAATGTTGTCGTTTTCAGAAATGGGGGTCCATTAAAACGGAAGGAGTGTTGGTCTTATGCTGGTAGGGAACTCAAGTGGTTTCATATATAAGTATTTAGGACTTAAATTTTCTTCAAGATTAATTGGGTTGAGAGTGTGTGATACTATTTCTATCCAGGCAAGAAAGGCAGTTGTTCCAGTATATAGATTAATCAAGTCTTCTCATTCAATGCCATTTCATACTATTGCTAAAATTTTTGATTATAAGATTTCTCCAATATTATTGTATGGTGCAGAAATTTGGGGTTGTAGTTTCAGGGAACAAATTGAAAAAGTCCAATTTGATTTCTTTAAAAGGTGTCTTGGGGTTTCTAAACATACGTTGAGTAACATTATCCTTGGTGATACGGGGAGGAATTATGTGTGTTAGATATTACAGTCGTTGTATTAGTTACTGGTGTAGAATTATTATTAGTTCGCGTTACCCAAGGGCTTGTTATGAAATGTTGAAGCGTTTTGATGAGCAAAATAAAATTTGTTGGGTTTCTAGTATTCAGTTATTATTGTTTGAAACTGGGTTTGCACATGTGTGGATTGATCAAGATTGTGGTAGGACAAACTGATTTAGGGAAGTATTTTCACAAAGATGTAAGGATATTCAATTTCAAAATTGGCACTCTAAAATTTTCTAATCATCTTTTCTAAAATATTAGAGTGGTTTTAAATCCAATTTAGGTGTAGAGAAGTATGTAGTGGAATTGTTTTCAGAAAAGCATTTACTAAAATTATAATGTAAATTCCGTTGTGCTTCACACAAGTTGAAAATTCAGTTATCTCGATTTAAATGTAATGAAAATCTCAATGTGCTGTGCACAAAATGTAGTTTAGACTGTAAGGAGGATGGGTATAATTTCTTGTTTGTCCTTATTTTAAGGCCAACAGACAGCAGTTTTTACCAGAATATTATTACAGTGAACCTTCCATTTCTAAAATGAATCAGTTATTGTAATCTATAAATGTAAAACTTATCAGATCTGTATCATTATACTTGAAAAGAAATCTGCCAAGATAATATGAATTATAAATTGTATTAAAAGCGCACTGTATAATGCAGCCATGAGGTGGGGGGGCACTAACGAGTGTCTCTCCCCCTCATGCCGGTCCCAAGCCCGGAGAAATGCAGAGGGTTGTGTCAGGAAGGGCATCCGACGTAAAACCAATGCCAATTACTTAAAATGCAAATCAAAAGTATTACCTCCATACCGGATCGGTCGAGGCCCGGGTTAACAACGACCGCCATCAGTGCTGTCAATCAACAGGGTGCTGATGGAAATTGGACTACTGTTGGTCGAAGACGTCGAAGAAGGAGAGGTGGGAGGCGTGTCCGTAGGAAGGAAGACATGAAGGTCGTTGGAGTCAGAAAAGAAGATGCGGAGGACAGGGTGAGGTGGAGGCGGATGATTTGCTGTGGCGACCCCTGAAGGGAGCAGCCGAAAGTAAAAGAAGAAGAAGAAGAAGATTAAAAGCGCACTGTATGTATTTTGTGTATTAGCAATATATATATATTAGGGTGGTCCTTATTTTTAAAGATTTGATTTTTAATGTTTGAACCCTTCAAATATGTTCCAACTGGAACAAAAAACACCACACCTTCTTCGTTTCCTTTCGGCTGTTCTCTTCAGAGGTCGCCACAGCAAATGCTCTGCCTCCATCTCACCCTATCCTCTGTATCTTCTACTCTTACTCCGCTTCCTTCATGTCCTCCTTCATCACATCCATAAATCTTCTCTTTGGTCGTCCTCTAGGCCTTCTGTCTGGGAGTTCCAACCTCAGCATCCTACTACCAATATACTCACTATCCCTCCTCTGTACATGTCCAAACCATCTCAATCTAGCCAATCTGACTTTGTCTCCAAAACAACTTTCATGTGCTGTCCTTCTGATGTACTCATTCCTGATCCTATCCATCCTCGTTACTCCCAAAGAGAACCTCAACATTTTCATCTCTGCTACCTCCAGATCTGCCTCCTGTCTTTTCCCCTGGGCCACTGTCTCTCAACCATACAACATCGCTGGCCTCAACTCCGTCTTGTACACTTTTACTTTCATTCTTGCCGATACCTTCCTATCACACATCACACAAGACACTTTTCTCCAACCATTCCAACCTGACTGCACACACTTCATCAACTCTCTTCCACACTCTCCATTGCTCTGGATTGTTGAGCGTAAGGACTTAAAATCCTCCACCTTCCTTATCTCTGCTTCCTGGAACCTCACCATTCCTCTTGGGTCCTTGTCGTTCACACACATGTATTCTGTCTTACTGAGGCTAATCTTCATTCCTCTTCTTTCCAGGGCATACCTCCACCTCTCTAGATTTTCCTGCACTTGTTCTCTGCTCTCACTACAGATCAGAATGTCATCTGCAAATATCATAGTCCATGGAGATTCTTGTCTAACCTCATCTGTCAGCCAGTCCATCACCATAGCAAACAAGAAGGGGCTCAGAGCGGACCCTTGATGCAGTCCCACCTCCACCTTGAACTCTTCTGTCACACCAACAGCACACCTCACCACTGTCTTACATCTCTCATACATGTCCTGCACCACTCTAACATACTTCTCTATCACTCCAGACCTCCTCATGCAATACCACAGTTCCTCTCTCAGCACCCTGTCATATGCTTTCTCCAAATCCACAAAGGCACAATACAGCTCCCTCTTGCCTCCTCTGTACTTCTCTATTAACATCCTCAAAGCAAACACTGCAACTGTGGTGCTCTTTCTTGGCATGAAACCAAACTGTTGTTCACAAATGCTGACCTCTGCCATTAGTCTAGCTTCCACTATTCTTCCCCATAACTTCATCGTATGGCTCATCATTTATCCCTCTGTAGTTGCCACAACTCTGCACATCTCCATTCTTCATAAAAATCGGCACAAGCACACTTCTCCTCCATTCCTCCGGCATTTGCTCACTCTCTAAAACCTTGTTGAATGTTCTTGTCAGAAAATCCACTGCTACCTCTCCTAGACACTTCCATACCTCCACCGGTATATCATTAGGACCAACTGTTCAATGTCCTCCTTACTTCACCCTTACTAATCTTTGCTACTTCCTGGTCCTCAACGGTCACCTTTTCTGCTCTTTTGTCTCTCTCATTTTCCTCATTCTTCAGCTCCTCAAAATATTCTTTCCATGTTCCCAGCACACTTCTGTAATTCGTCAATACATTTCCCACCCGAACCTGAATCACTCTAACTTGTGCCATGTCCTTCCCATCTCTATTTCTCTGCTGTGCCAACCTGTATAAATCATTTTCTCCCTTCTCACTGTCCAGCCAAGCAGACACGTCATCATACACCCTCTGTTTGGCCTTTGACACCGCTACCTTTAACTTATGCTGTGTCTCCCTGTAGTCTTGTTTACTCTCTTTGGTCCTCTCAATGTCCCACTTCTTCTTAACTCACCTCTTCCTTTTAACACACTCCTGCACTGCCTCATTAAGGTTCACCAAGTCTCCTTATCTACTTTCTTTCCAGAGGACACACCAAGTAATTTCTTACCTGTCTCCCTGATCACATTGTTGTAGTTGTCCAGTAATCTGGAAGCACTTCCCGACCACCCAAAGCATGTTTCAACTCCTCCTTGAAGACAACACGACACTCTTCCTTTTTCAGCTCCCACCACTTTGTCTTCTGCTCTGCCTTTGCCTTCTTCCCTTTTCTCACCATCAGCATCATCCTGCACACCACCATCCTATGCTGTTTGGCAACACTCTCACCCACTATTACTTTGCAGTCACTGACTTCCTTCAAATTACATCGTCTACACAAAATGCCATCTACCTGTGTGCTCCTACCTCCGCTTTTATAAGTTGCCCCATTCTTGAAGAAAGTATTCACCACAACCATTTCCATCCTTTTTGCAAAATCTATCAATATCTATCCTTCTGTGTTCCTGTCCTGGATACCAAACCTGCCCATCACTTCCTCGTCCCCTCTGTTGCCTGGACCAACATGTCCATTGAAGTCTGCACCAATGAACACTCTTTCACCTCTGGGGGTACTCTGCATCACTTCATCTAACTCACTCCAGAATCTCTCCTTCTCTTCTAGCTCACTTCCTGCCTGTGGGGCATAAGCACAAACAACATGGAACATCACACATTCAATTCCTAACTTGAGACTCATCACTTTGTCTTACAATCTTTTCACTTCTAGAACATTCCTGACCAACTCCTCCTTCAAGATGACTCCAACTCCATTTCTCTTCGCATCCACAGCATGTAAAAACAGCTTAACTCCTGCTCCTAAGCTTCTAGCCTTGTTACCTTTCCACCTGGTCTCCTGAACACACAGTATGTCCACCTTCTTCCCCTGGATCATGTCAGTCGGCTCTCTACCTTTTCCTGTCACAGTTCCAACATTCAAAGTCCATACTTTCAGTCCGAGACTCATGCCTTTCCTCTTCTCGCTCTGCCTACAGACACTCCTCCCACCTCTCCTTTGACTTCTTTGACGTCTTCGACCAACAGCAGTCCAATTTCCATGAGCACCCTGTTGGTTAACAGCACTGATGGCGGTCTTTGTTAACCCAGGCCTCTACCGATGCAGTATGAAATTTGTATCTACTGTTTGGGTTTTGTATTCTGGCAAAAGTTTTACGCCGGATATCCTTCCTGTCGCAACCCTCTGCATTTATCCAGGCTTGGGACCAGCATTACGGCAGACACTTGTTTGTGTTCCCCCTCATGGCGGCATTTTATATGAATATATATAAAATGTATATATATCTATAAATCTATAAATGTTTAGAGGTAGCTCAAGTCACTTGTATTTTTCCCTCTACAGGACATATGGCTCAAAAGAGACCCAGCTGTTGTTTCTGGTCTGTCATCACAATATTTTGGAAATAATTATTGGTGCTGTTTTCTCAGCATGCAGGGGGTTTTCTGCTTCCTATAAATCCTATTGTTTAGAAGATTTCAGTCTCACTGGGGGTACATTGATCAAGACGCATTTGAGGATGTATTAACTGATGAATATGTAGCCAAGTCACCACGTGATGTCAGAGATGATATTGTACCTTTCATCAAGACCCAGCTGTCTGCAGTTCAGCCAAGATATGACTATCGTGAACTTTTGGAGCTGTCTTTAATAATTTTTGGTGAGGTTCCTCAACGAGGTATGCGATTGATGGCCCCTGGGGCAATGCACCAAGCCAGCTAGATGTCCAAAATGATCTACAGTTTGAAAGTGTGGCTCTTTAAGAGTCAATTTAAACTGATATTGAAAGAACAAAAAGGTATTGTAGGAGTAGTAATATTCTGCATTCGAGTGTATCTCAAAGCACGGATACAGCTCCTCTTGCAACTTCAGCCCCACAAAATGATCTCAGTCTTATTAAGTCTTTGATAGAATGCAAGCAAATCAACCACAGTGTCAAAGGCTGCTACAAGAAAGATGGCTGGACATATGTAAGATAAGATAAGATAAGATACAGCTTTATTAATCTCACAATGGAGAAATTCACTGTTCCAGGCTCTTGAGGTACCATCAGTAGGGGGTGCAAAAATAGATACATATACAAACATACACACATACATATATATTATATAAGTAAATAAATAAATAGATACATAAATAGTATAAATTAATAAACAATAAAAGAAAAGAAGGGAACGACTTTATAGACTGGCCTATATTAAAGTGTAATGTATCTGAGTGCAGAGTAGATGGGTTGATGTGGTTCACAGTCAGTGAGGTAGATGTGGCTGATTAAAGTGCGTGGGGTTTTTATTGCACATAATCGGTATTTTCACAGACAGTTACAAAGTGGCGTTGTACAGTCTGACAGCGGTGGGAATGAAGGACTTGCGGTAGCACTCCTTCCTGCACTGAGGATGTCTCAGTCGTCCACTGAAGGAGCTACTCAGCTTCTCTACAGTCTGGTGAAGTGGGTGAGAGCTGTTGTTTATGATGGATGTGAGCTTTGCTACCATCCTCCTCTCACTCACCTCCTCCACAGAGTCCAGTGGGCAGCCGAGGACAGAGCTGGCCCTCCTGACCAGCTTGTTCAGTCTTTTTCTGTCCCGCTCTGTGCTGCCCGGGGCCCAGCAGATGGCAGCGTAGAGGATTGCAGAGGCTACCACAGAGTCATAAAATGTCCTGAGCAGAGGTCTGCATACTCCGAAGGACCTGAGTCTCCTCAGAAGGTGGAGGCGACTCTGGCCCTTCTTGTACAGGGCGTTGGTGTTGTGGGACCAGTCCAGTTTATTGTTAAGGTGAACGCCCAGGTATTTGAAACTGTTCACTATCTCAATGTTCTGTCCCTGGACGTTCACTAGTGATTGTGTGTGTGTGTGTGTGTGTTAGTGTGCCTCTTCTGAAGTCGACCACCATCTCCTTCATCTTCCTGGTGTTCAAGCACAAGTGGTTGCGCTCACAGTCCACAAAGTCAACGATGACCGACCCGTACTCCAGCTCGTTCCCCTCTGACACACGGCCCACGATGGCGGAGTCGTCCGAAAAGTTCTGGAGGTGGCAGCTGTCTGTGCTATAGCTAAAGTCCGAGATATAAATGCTGAAAAGGAAGGGTGAGAGGACAGTGCCCTGCGGTGCCCCTGTGCTGCAGACTACCACCTTTGACTTACAGCCGCGCAGCCGTACGTACTGTGGACGGTTAGTAAGGTAGTCGGTGATCCAGGCAGCAAGATGCCCGTCCACTCCCACGTCCTCCAGCTTCCCCCGCAGAAGCGCTGGCCTGATGGTGTTGAAGGCGCTGGAGAAGTCAAAAGAACATGACCCTCACAGCGCTGCCAGCGATCTCCAGGTGGGTGAGTGCCCGCTGCAGAAGGTAGATGACTGCGTCTTCTACCCCGATGTTGGGCCTGTAGGCAAACTGCAGCGGGTCTAGGGTGGAGCTCACCATTGAGCGGAGGTGGTCGAGAAGGAGCCTTTCCATGGTCTTCATAAGGTGGGAGGTCAGGGCAACAGGTCTGTGGTGGGCCAGTTCCTTCGCTTGTGCTGTTTTGGGAACCGGAACCACACAGGAGGTCTTCCACAGGACGGGAACCTTCTCCAGGCTGAGGCTCAGGTTGTACAGGTAGCATAGTACCTCACAGAGCAGGTCTGCGCAGGTCCTCAGCAGCCTGGGGCTGATGCCATCTGGTCCTTCAGATTTCCTCTGATTTAGTCGCCTCAGCTGTCTCCTCACCTGGTCTGATGTGAGGGAGAGGGGGGGCTGGGGTGGGCTGCAGAGGGAGGGGGATGTGTCTGTCGGGCTGTAGCAGTCAAGTGAAGTTGGCCTGGGGAGGGGAGGTGTCTGCTGGTCTAGAGATGTGTGAAGAGAGGGGGGGAACGGGGAGGGGGGCAGAGGGGAAGGGGGGAGAATCAAACCTGTTGAAGTAACAGTTTAGTTCATCCGCCCAGTGCTGGTCACCATCAGCTGTCCCTCTGACACTCTGCCCAAATCCAGACATGGTTTTTAGTCCTCTCCAGACGTCCCGCACGTTGTTCTGAGCCAGCTTCTCCTCCAGCTTCTTCCCATAATCCTTCTTTGCCCTCCTGATCCTCCACTGGAGCTCACGCTGGACCTTCTTCTGCTCCTCTCTATCCCCTGAGATGAAAGCCCTCTTTTTCTGGTTCAGGAGGACTTTAAGCTCAGGGGTGACCCACGGGTGATTGTTGGAGAAGCACCGTACTCTCCGTGTTGGCACAGTGCTGTCCACGCTGAAGTTCATGTAATCAGTGATACAGTGTGCGAGGCCGTCGATGTCATTACCAAAGGAGTGACAGAGCATGCTCCAGTCTGTGGTCTGGAAACAGTCCCTAAGCCTCTCATTGGTCTCCTCGGTCCACACTTTCACAGACCTCTTCTGCACAGATTCCTTTCGCACCCTGGGTGTGTATTGGGGGAGCAGATAGACCAGGTTGTGGTCTGAGCGTCCCAGTGGGGGGAGGGGGGAGGAGCTGTAAGCGTCCTTCACATTTGCATACAGCAAGTCCAGTGTTTTATTGTCTCTTGTGGCGCACTTCACGTATTGCGTGAACGTCGGAAGAGAGGCGGCGAGAGGGGCGTGGTTAAAGTCCCCGCTGATCAGAATCATGGCGCGGGGGTGACGAGTCTGTGTCTGATTAACGGCGCTGTGTAGACGCTCACACGCGGCCGCCGCATCAGCCGAGGGCGGAATGTACACGCAAAACACAATCACGTGTGAAAACTCCCTCGGTAGATAATATGGCCGCGCGCTCACCACGAGCAGTTCCAGGTCCCGCGTGCATAGCTGCTCCTTCACGTGCACGTTGGCCGGGTGGCACCATCGTTCATTCACATAGACCGCCACGCCCCCTCCTTTCTTCTTACCGCTCTCCGTTGCACTCCGATCTGCACGCGCGAGTGTAAATCCGTTAAGAGAAACCACAGAGTCCGGTGTGAGTTCATTCAGCCACGTCTCTGAGAAACACATGAGGCTGCAGTCCCGGTACTGCCTCTGCTGCCGGGTCAGCGCCGCCAGCTCCTCGGTCTTGTTGGCGATCGCGCGGACATTTCCCATGATGACAGAGGGAACACATGTCCTCCGCGTCTTTTGTCCCCCTCTGCAGCCTCTCCTTTTCCTCCGTATTTCCACAGGAACAACAGGCTTTTTCGCGTGAAGGAGGGCGGGGGCGCGCAGGCCGAGGAGGGTCTCACGTGTGTAAGACCTGCGTTGCTCAGAGCCATCGGTGAATGAGTTTCCTGATGCCGATGCAAAAAGTGAGAGTAAAAGTGCACAGAAAAACAAAAGCATCATAAAAGTGGGTTTCCCAGATGCAGTATTGAAGAAAGAAAAAGAAAATTTTGAAAAAAGATAAAGAAACACGCCTATATACAATAGAAAAAAGAAAAAAAAGGAAAATAAACTGAAGAGCTCCTGTAACTGGCTGCAGGTCACCCGGCGCCATCTTGGAAAGTGGTACCCATCAGAAGAACTTGTTGGGCTAGCGTTTTTTGATGCCAGTGTTCCTGCTGCCACCAAACGTCAAATGATTCAGGCTTTGGAAAGTGAAGGTTATGAAGATTCCACAAAGAGGATTCAGACTGATATTCAGGCAATTGAAAACTGTCAATTAAGTGACTTTGTGTCAAGGAAGTCCAAGATTTTGTTCCAGAAGCTGAGTCTCTGATACTTTCCTGGATGAAGACCCAGAAACCTGGGAAGATCTGGAGGATTTCAAGGTGGCACAAAGAGTTGTAAAGGTCATGAAAGTAGTCAATGATCATGCTAAATGTGGAGTGGCCCTTATTCAGGAATACAGTGGTATCATTACTAAGAATGAAGATCAACTGCAGTTTTTGATGTAAGTTGTGCAAGAACATCGCAAAAATTTCCAGATTGCAAAAAGTCAACACATACGAGAAAACAATGAACTGATGATAAATGTGCACATATATTACAATATGAGTGTAAATGTAAAACTTTATGTTCACTAAGCTATCTTTATATATTAAAACAAATAGTTAAAACTTTGCATGGAGTGTTTTTTATGAACAAAGGAACACTTTTTGGGGGTGAGACCTGTCAAAAGTCAAAAAAAATTTTTTTCTGTAATTTTAACCCTTTACGCCCAACAGTGACGAATTTGTCTCACACGAATAAAGAGCATAACATTTTAATTTATATCACTACGGGCATCTCGAGAACGACTCTGATGAATGCAGTACGTTTCCTGTTGAAGCAGAGGATGTTATTACGTCATCTTTTCCCATGCTTTTTTCAGTTAAGCTCGAGACATCATGAGTGGGTGATGTCCGTGAGTCATCATTCAAATTGTCAGTACTAAAAGCACAATGAATCAAATACCAGGTGAGATTCATGCACATAAAAAAATCGTCATTGAAGAATCATGATAGTTTTGTAATTTTATGAGGTAGAAATAGTTTATTGAGTTCATTTTACTAAAAAAAAAACCCCCACACATTATATGAGTGACGTTTTCGTCACGTCAGGGGTATGGCTGTCAACAGTGATTATTTAGGTTTTTAAACATCGATCCATGATGCTACGCTACTCAAAGCTTGATTGTCTTTATAATCAGCAGCCTGTGGTTGTTGTAGTTTCTTCGTGCCTAGTCTGCATCATCAGCAGGTATCTGAGGGTCTTTAGCGTTTCGCCCCCAAACCTGTACGCTTCACCTGAGTGGGGCAGCAAAGACAAGACTGTCTTCACCTGCAGGCTGGCTTCTGGTTGATTGTTGAGGTCTTCTAACGTGCATCTACACACTACTCTCCTGGGTGGTAATTGACTGTGGTCCAACTCTCTCTCCTCTTGATCCACAGCCACCTTGAGCATGTCTCTGCTGAAGCAGCTATGGTCTTTATCGCCTTCTTTGTGGCGGTAGGGGTAAGACCTATCTTGTGCAGGAAGTTTCTTGTAGATGTTGCAACAAAACCCCTGCATCCAACCTCTATTGGCATCAGGCTTGCTTTCCACCCTTTAATACAAGCTTCATCTACCAAGTCCTGGTATTTTGCCGCTTTCAGTTCGTGTGAGATGTCAAGTCTATCCTCCCAGGGAACTGTAAGCTCTATTATGTGGATGGCTTTCATTTCTCGGGATAGTAGCAGCATATCTGGGCGCACCTGAGTAACTGCTATATCTTCTGGAAATTTCAACTTCCTCTGCACATCCACAAGAAGCTGCCAGTCAGAGGCTGAAGACAGGACTGAGCCTCTAGTGGCAGGCTTGTTAGGCTTGGTCTTCATCTCTCCTTCTTTCAAAAACTGGATGGGTTTTCCTGTATCCTGGATACTTTGATGGTTGACTTCCACTCTGCGCTGGTACACCACTATGGCAATCTCTCTGAAGACAGTGTCATGCCTCCATCGGTACCTCCCCTCTCCCAGAGCCTTAGGACATGCTGAGAGGATGTGATTCAGGGAGCAGTTGTTCCCTTTACACAGAGAGCATGAGGCATCCTCCTCTTTTCCCCAAATCCGCAAGTTAGAAGGCGTAGGAAGCAGGTCTGACACAGCACGCAGTAGGAAGCTGAGCTGTCCTTGATCAGTATTCCACAGTTCCTTCCATGTGAATGGGTGCTGGATGGCTGATTCCCATTTGGTCCAGCTGCCTTGGCTTCCTAACCCCACTGTTCTGACAAACCTGGTGTATTCCGCTTCTTTTCTAGTTTGTTGCACAATCATATCTCTTCTTGTTCGGTCATCTGCTGTGCTCCATCGATTACCCTTATAGCTGCTGTAAAAGTGCATCATATTATCATGTACTTTAGTACAAACACTGCCGTATATAACGGTACAATGGTATTTTGTTTTTCTATGTTTTGCTATACTTAAATGCTTGCTGAGAATAATCAAATAATATGCTTAAGGGGCCATTCTGCATGTCAATTGTAAAAGTGCATACTCAGACACCTATGACACACTGAGCCGTTTGGGGTCTGTGTGCAAATTCAGCAGTTTCTAAATCCGATGGTCTCCTCACTTCCTCACAATTTCCTCACTTCCTCATTTCGAGATCAGGAGGCGACAGCGTGAAACTGATGTGTGAGGGGAGTGTGGGGGTTGTGAGGCACCCGGATAGAGCCCAGACTTATCGCATCCTGTTGAGGCAACAACACAGCGTAGACCCAGTCCCAAATCATGAAGAAGGAACCTGCTCTGAAGCCCTTAAAAGCACACACCCGCGAGTGAGACCTCAGACCTTAACGAGCGTGTCTTTTATGCATGTTTGTTGGGTCTCCGTCCTCTGCAGACGACGCAATAAAGCTTCTCATATTCAACTCAAAACCAGTCTCCAGTCGTCTTCTTCCACATTCAACGGATCCTAACAGTTTTGGGGGCTCGTCCGGGATGTGGTAGAGGAACGTGAGTTGAGGAAATTCGACCCAAACTTTTTCCTTGTGAACCAAGGAGGAGGACACAGGCCGGCAATCACTAACAGGTAAGCAGAACCTGTTTAAATCGAACTCTGCATATTGACTAAACTAAAAACTGTGTCCTCTCCGGAAGTTTGAAGGAAAAGGATTAAAAAGAGTTGTATGAGAACCTAATTTTAAGATTTAAGGTAAATTAAGAGAGATAAGAGATTTAAGAATAAACATAGACGCGCCTTGGAGGTGGCGTACCCTCCCAGTCTCTGACGAGGGGCCGTGGTAATGGCTGGGTTGGAGTCCCGGGGGATTGAAGGCTCCCCAAAGTACCACGTCAGTGCTATATAAAACTGTACGTCATAGTCGGGTGAAAGGCCCTCAACGGATTAGCCGTTGAAAGCATGCGTCTATGTGGGTGAAAGGCCCCCAATACGCTGAGGTATTGGAAGCATTAGTAATTGGGTGAAAGGCCCTCAACGGATTAGCCGTTGAAAGCATTATTTGGGTGAAAGGCCCCCAACACGCTGAGGTGTTGGAAGCATTATTTGGGTGAAAGGCCCCCAATACGCTGAGGTATTGGAAGCATTATTTGGGTGAAAGGCCCCCAATACGCTGAGGTATTGGAAGCATTAGTAATTGGGTGAAAGGCCCTCAACGGATTAGCCGTTGAAAGCATTATTTGGGTGAAAGGCCCCCAACACGCTGAGGTGTTGGAAGCATTATTTGGGTGAAAGGCCCCCAATACGCTGAGGTATTGGAAGCATTATTTGGGTGAAAGGCCCCCAACACGCTGAGGTGTTGGAAGCATTGAAGAGATTAATAGTGTGTGATATTAATTGTATTGTTTTCTGTTTTATGTGTGTGTTGTGTGGCCACGTGCGTGACGTTAATCGTATTGTTTTCTATTTCATGTATGTACTGTGTTGCAACGTGAGTTGTGTGTCAGGGAAAGTGGGAAGTGGGAAGAATAAAATTCAGAGGTGTCGAGAGGGACGCTGACGTTTGACAGTGTCTTAACCGGGCAGAGAAACAGACAGAGGAAACCTAGCGGTGTTAACATAATCTGTCTGTGCGGTGGAAACCTAACGGTGACAACACAAGCCGCCTGCCGTGGTTAATTGGGTCATTCGTTCAGCCTAGTGCTGACGGACTGACTGGCTGTGAACGTCTGAACAGTCCCGATCCGGGAGAGTGAACGGGTGTACCCGCGCTCTCTGGCCTCCGAGTTAAGAAATATGGAGGGTGAATTTGATAAAGAAATAAATGAACGGGGGCTAGGTCATGAACCCCTGAAGCCATTATATGCACAGATTGAGAACACCTTGAGATCAGTGGAGCTAAAGAGCACACTGAAACAGAAAAATAAAGTTGTAGATGAAGCCAGACGAAAGCTGCATGAGCTGGTGACGTCTAAAAATAAACAGTTGGGGGACAGTGGCCACTTAGGATCCTGGTTATGGGAAAAGGTTAAAGAATACTCAAAAAAAAAAGAGAGCAGGGAGAGAAGGCAAATTTAATGTTTAGACCCAAGCTGAAAAAGGAGGTGGAGGAAATGGAGAACGCACAGCAGGGGTAGACGAATCTCGCGGTCTGCTGGCAGAGTGTCACGCATCTTCACCATTTCCAGTCGAAGGAAAAATCAAAAGGAGCGGTAACAGCACCTGACACTGAACCTACGCGCCCCACACCATACACACCCCCGACACCCAGCGTTAACAGTGTAGATCTTCTCACAGGACCAGAGAGAATAAATAAATACAAATACATATTTCATGCATCAACATGACTGGCACAGGTCAGATACTAGGAAATTTAAACGCCACTGAATGGTGCACAAGCATGAATACAACGAATATTGGTTTTGACCCTTTATCAGGAAGTGATATATGGTGGTGGTGTGGAGACAGTAGGCTGTTTGATAGGTTGCCACGTAATAAAACTGGTGTATGTGCTATCGTTACCTTGTTACTTCCAGTATCAATATACCCTACAACAGCAGAACACTTATTAAAAGAAGTAAATAGTGTATTACCAGGTGCCTAAAAAAAAAAAAAAAAAAAAAAAAAAAAAAGTGAATGAGCTCGGTTTATTAGGGAAAGAAGGGAGGGACGGACTCCCCTGTCTATAGACTGAACGGCCGTGGATGAATGAACGTGTGTGTGAATGGAGGATGTAATCCTTGATTAACCTCCTCATATAAACAACTGTGGGATCAATATGAGTTTTTGTTGATGCGGAGGCAAGAACCCTCCGCCTGAAAAGGTAGAAGCTTGAGGGTTACCACAGAAATAATTAATCGTTGTCCCATAGGAAAAGATAAACCAGTGTTAGGACACCCTTGGGGCAACAAACCACTGGTCCAAATTGGGTTAAAATGGGGGGTAAAAACAGTAAACCTAGAGATGAATTATAATGTGGAGATTGGAAAGCAGTAGAAAAACAGGCACCTGATAGAAATAAATATTTAGATTTATGGGTTAGTAAGTATGGATTCAACGAACAGTTAAAGGTAACAAGATTAATAGAATTACAGGGAGCTATTAGACGGAACTGTAAAAATAATACAGAAAAAGAAAGCATTCCGATTACAAGTGGATGACAGGCCAACAGGGGGCCAAACATTTGCAATACACCGGAAAAATGGTCTGCATGGTGCAGCACAAGAGTAATGCAGCTGGATGGACTGAAGGGCTCCCTCAGATTCCAAGCTATCCCCGCCAAGGGACATTTGATGCCAGATATTTGACTTCGGCCCATAGAATGATTTGGGAGGGAATACCCAGGTGCTCTCTCCTCTCGGTCAATTAGCTCTGTGGGTATTGATGGGGTTCCTTTCTCGTCACAGCTTACACCCCCACTCCCTCTGCGTTGTCCCGAAGACCCCTCTCTCGATGCATTATAAATCACTTATTTTTGTGTATATGCAGGAATGTCCGTTTAATTTACCCGGTCATGATCTTATGAGTCTCCTCGGTTTACAAATTTCTTTTCATGGTTCGAGCATGATCATCTCCACGTCAGAATCTCTGTCCACTTTTTTGATTGCAATAACCTCCTGTGAATTACCTTTTAATGTTAACGCAGCATGTGCAGTGAGTGAGGTGGCAGAGCAGTGTTCGCCCCTGGATCAACTGCCCAGGACATTATGGGTCGAACATAAGAATGATGTGGGCTGCGTCGATTGTATTTCTTATGAGGCGAAGCGTCCCGGTAGAACCAGACACTCGGCCTCTGTTTGCATTTACACATGGGCAGCAGCAGTACACATGGACACGCCTCTCACAGGGTTTCATTGATTCTCCCGCGGTGTTTGCCACCGTTGTACGGGACGCACTAGGGTGCTTTGTTCCCCCTGATGGTTCCTGTGTCCACTCCTATGCAGATGACTTCGGCATCAAGCTCCGTGATCTGTTTTCAAGCCACACTCGCTGTCCTTCAGCTCTCTCGGGTCTCAAAGAAATTGAGCCAAGATCACATCAAGATCAACATCGACACCCAGCGACCGGCTACCAAGCATGCCTTACTTGCTTTCCTGGGGTTGATCAAGTACTGCAGGCAGTGGATCCCAGACTGCTCTCTCTCTATGACAAGTGCTTCCGGTCCGCAATACACCACACGGACCCACTCCAGCAACCACTCGTATGGACTGAGGACATGCAAAATGCCTTTGCAGCCCTCAAAACGGCCCTCTGCTCGGCTCCAGCTCTGGGCCTGTCGAACTATGAACTGTCATTTCACCTCTAAGTTGCTCACCAAGGGGGAACTGCCTCTGGGGTGTTGGCTCAGGAGCATAGCGGGGGGATGAGGCCCTGTGCTTTCCTTTCAAAACACTAGACACTGTAGCTCAAGGTTTACCTGCATGTCTTTGTGCTGTGGCTGCCTGTGCGTTAATGGTTTTAGACGCCGAGAGGATCGTCTTGTCGCACCCTTTGATTTTACTCTCACAACATCAGGTCCAACAGATCCTACGAAATTTAAATACACAACACATGTCCTAACAGCGCAGGTCAGGATACGAGGTCAATTCTATGCGCCATTGATAACCTCACGATTAAATCTACTTCTTCTCTTGATACCGTGGCTCACGCCTTACAGCGTCTGCTTAATACTCAAAATGACTGTGAGCCCTGTCCTCACGGCTGTTTGCAAGAAATTGTTGTTGCTACAAGTATTAGGTCTGATTTGTGTTCTACACCTTTACCTACAGGTGAAGCTCTGTTTGTGGATGGGTCATGCTCTAAACCTGTCGACGGTACCTTTCACTGTGGATATGCCGCCTGCCGCCTTTCAGATATAGTGATCGAATCTCATTCACTCCCCTTTACGTCTGCTCAAGCTGCAGAATTGTTTGCTCTTACTCGCGCGTACATCTTATCTGCTGACCAAGAGGTAGACAGATGCTTAACATGCACACAGAATAATTCTTCTAAGCCGCTGGCAGTGCATCAACATCTGCCACAACCAAATACACCATTCCAGGAATGGCAAATTGATTATACCCACATGCCAAGACAGAGACCATACAAATATCTATTGGTAATGGTTGATAAATTCTCACTCTGGGTGGAAGCTTTCCCATGCAGCAATGAGAATGCTAGAGTGGTGGTTCAGAAATTGACACAAGAAATTATCCCGCGATATGAAATTCCGGTGGGACTAGACTCGGACAGAGGGATCCCCTTCACGCCCAAGGTATCCCAACTGCTCGCAACAGCACACACATGACTCCACACGAACTGCAGACCGGTAGACCATTTCCTGGACCACACATAGCACCGGACACTGACCCACAAAACCTAACCCATAAACAATACTGTCGTGAATTGCAAAGTCTCGTTGCAGCCTTTTCAGATCAAGTAAGGGAGCAGCACCAGGCATCTACCGGCGGCCTTTCAGACACAGAGTGGGTCCTCCTGAAAGTCCTCAAACGAAAGTGGACGGAGCCAAGGTGGACAGGACCCTACAAGATCAAAGAGCGCACCTCGCACGCCGTCCGGCTGGACAGCAAGGGCGACACCTGGTATCACTGGAGCCAGTGCGCAGCGGTAGAAGCTCCCAACAGATCACTCGTCAACACACACAGGGACCTGTGTGAAGCAGCAACCTCGTTACCGGCCGGTGACGAAGAAAAAGACCACCAACAACGCAGGGCAGAATAATCCCTGGGTGGCAAAAGGGGGTGAGGTAGTCTAACCCTCACCCTCACGGCAAGGCGGAGGAACAACGCGCCCCTGCAACAAGTAGCGTGCCAAGCTACCAACGCAAGTTTGAGGAGTGTTATTCCAATTATACTGTTTTTAATTATATTGTAATGTGCTTTTGCTTCGAGTTGTGTGACAAAGAGTAGTGAAGGTCATAAGTTCTTTAAGGTGTAGCGCGTGACCCTCCCTTAAATACAGTGAAGAATTTACTCTGTCATATTGAAGGTTTAGCTTGCTAGTTTCTACATGGAAGGTAAAGCCAGATGGGGTCTCTCCTCGAGTTCACTCATGTGTATTTCTTTTTTAGTCTCCTTGTTGGTGGTGCTCCCCATCCTGTGGGTACTTGACCCGCCCCTTACTCCCTCACAGAACGATATAACCACCACAGCCCACAGCAGACGCCAACGATTAGTCACACTAACTAGATTCACTTTGCGCAGCCTGGACAAGTGCCTGGTCAAATATGGAGGTATAGAAATTAAGTACGTCAAAGGCACTAAAGCCACATTTACTTTTGACCTTTGTACTGTTATAAACTGCGCAGGTAAGAACACCACGTGGCAGGGATACGACATCTATCTCTGTGCGGCCTTGAGTTATGCGGCGCATGCCCGATGGTGCCCTTTCTGGGGGAACATTATAGCGTACACCGGGGCACGGACACCGGAAGTCCATACCGACGAGAGATTACGCGGACGAGTTACAATACAGCGCGACTTTCACATAAGCCAGAATCCTATCTCCCTGTCCATCAATAACATGTACACCTGTCTCGGGGAACGAGCGGATCAGTGGGGTCTCCGGGGTTGTATTGGGGGCGAATGCATCATCACTCTAGGAGTATCGATATCTGGATCCGACCCCTTGGGCCTCATCAAAATTACTCTGGTGGACCCTTTCAAAGTCACAACTTTGAAATCACATTCACCCAAGTACCCAGCGATTAATGCGACCCTTTCCCCTCAAATGGACAGTGTAAAGGTTCATGATTTTTCAAAAGATTCCCCGATTCAGATTATTCGGATCACTATTGTACCAGCCTCAGCATCAAACCTAGTAGGTGTCCTTTCACGCACACGTGTAAAGTCCATCTCCTCGTTCGACATTAAGCACACGCACCGGTCGATTCCCGCGCTTGGGAAGCAAGGCTTTCAAGGGTCTCCCACTTATATCGATGCAATCGGCGTTCCTCGTGGCGTACCGGACGAATACAAATTAGTGGACCAGATTGCGGGAGGGTTTGAATCGTCCATTTGCTGGTGGTGCACTATCAACAAGAATGTCGATAGGATCAATTATATTCATTATAATGTTCAACGCTTGACCAATCTTACCAGGGATGCCGTGGAAGGACTGGCAGCCGAGCTCAGGGCCAATTCACTTATGACTTATAAACCGCATGGCTATAGATTTTTTACTTAGTGCCCACGGGGGCGTTTGCTCCATGTTTGGGGAAGAGTGCTGCACCTTCATACCCAATAACACCGCGCCAGACGGGTCAGTCACGAAGGCCTTGGACGGGCTGCGGACTCTGGCCACCGAACTGAAGGAACACTCAGGCGTTGATAATGTCATACTTAATTGGCTGGACAAACACTTCGGTAAGTGGAAAGGTTTGATCGTTTCAGTTGTGATATCCATCATCTCGGTGGCTGGACTCCTCGCCCTATGTGGCTGCTGCTGTATCCCTTGTATTCGTTCCCTATGTATCAGGTGCATCTCTTCCACCCTGGAAAAAGGGGGTCCTCTTCCTCCCCCTCCATATCAATTTCCTCAGATGCTAGCCGAGTCGGAAGCTCTCCTTTCGCCGGGGTCTCTGGTAGATCAAGTCGCACTCAGACCCCAGTTCTGATTAGATTTTACTATGGGCAATTTTGCATGCAGTTAGAGTTTTTACAGATATCATATTTTGCTTAGATTTTTACAGATTTCATATTTGCCTTTTTTACAGCTTTTCTATTTGCTTTGGTTTCATATGACGTTGTATACGTTCTTTTCTGATGTCCTATTATTTTTGTTGTCCTGAGTGGCTCCTTGGTTGATCTCCTAAAGGAGATCAAAAGGGGGAAAATGTAAAAGTGCATCATATTATCATGTACTTTAGTACAAACACTGCCGTATATAACGGTACAATGGTATTTTGTTTTTCTATGTTTTGCTATACTTAAATGCTTGCTGAGAATAATCAAATAATATGCTTAAGGGGCCATTCTGCATGTCAATTGTAAAAGTGCATACTCAGACACCTATGACACACTGAGCCGTTTGGGGTCTGTGTGCAAATTCAGCAGTTTCTAAATCCGATGGTCTCCTCACTTCCTCACAATTTCCTCACTTCCTCATTTCAAGATCAGGAGGCGACAGCGTGAAACTGATGTGTGAGGGGAGTGTGGGGGTTGTGAGGCACCCGGATAGAGCCCAGACTTATCGCATCCTGTTGAGGCAACAACACAGCGTAGACCCAGTCCCAAATCAGGAAGAAGGAACCTGCTCTGAAGCCCTTAAAAGCACACACCCGCGAGTGAGACCTCAGACCTTAACGAGCGTGTCTTTTATGCATGTTTGTTGGGTCTCCGTCCTCTGCAGACGACGCAATAAAGCTTCTCATATTCAACTCAAAACCAGTCTCCAGACGTCTTCTTCCACATTCAACGGATCCTAACACTGCCAAGGCCTAATCTTCCTTTGCAAATTGTTCCCACCAGCTCTTGATGACGCAGGTCCTCCTCTGCCACTTGTACTGCTTTGCGAGGATTTCATTTTCTACCAGTTCACAGTTTCCCCTGCTTGCTGCACTACTGTGTCCTTGGACAAATGTAGGGTAGAAATGGCCCTAACTTTTGCAGTCTGGAATTCTTCAATCACAGATGACAGAGGCAAACTTAGCTTAGCTGACCTGCTGTAAAGATTTATAGTACTGTAGCTTGGTGGAACCCCCAGCCACTTACGCAGAAATCTGCTGCACAGTCGTTCCATTGACTCTACTGTCGAGAAGGCCATGTCATAGAGCAGGAGTGGCCACTGCAGTCTAGGGATAATGCCATACTGGAAGCACCATGCTTTGAAGCGGCCTTGGAGATAACTTCCATCTATTGTTTGAAGCCACTTCTTGAGTGCTTTTTGGACATCTCTGCTGTTTTCTATGTCTCCCAATGACTGGTCAAAGCATTTGTCCAGGCATTTAATGCTCTCATCCAGGATTGTGGGAATCTTCTCATCTTGGATAATGAAAACATGTGATCCAAGCTGGCCTATGGTAATAATGAGGCTCCTTGACGTGGGTGGCTTGATTTTCATTCTAGCCCAGTTCACCATCTTTTCAAGGGCTGAGAGAATCCAACGGGTTCATGCTGGTGACTCTGTCATGACAGTGACGTCATCCATAAAGGCTCTGCAAGATGGGTGCCTGGTTCGATCATCAGCCTTGGGACCTCTGCACTGGCTGATTCCTGTCTTGAGGAGCTACTGCTACCTCTCCAAGACACTTCCATACCTCCACAGGTATATCATCAGGACCAACTGCCTTTCCATTCTTCATCTTCTTCAATGCCCTTCTCACTTCACCCTCACTGATCTTTGCTACATCCTGCTCCTCAATGGTCACCTCTTCTACTCTTTTTTTCTCTCTCATTTTCCTCATTCATCAGCTCTTCAAAGTACTCTTTCCATCTTCCCAGCACACTTCTGTCATCAGTCAATACATTTCCCTCTCTGTCCTTTATCAATCTAACTTGCTGCACGTCCTTCCCATCTCTATTTCTCTGCTGTGCCAACCTGTATAGATCATTTTCTCCCTCTTTACTATCCAACCTATCATACAAGTCATCATATGCCCTCTGTTTGGCCTTAGCCACTGCTACTTTCGCCTTACGCTGTGTCTCCCTGTACTCCTGTTTACTTTCTTCGGTCCTCTCAATGTCCCACTTCTTCTTAGCTAACCTCTTCCTTTGTACACACTCCTGCACTTCCTCATTCCACCACCAAGTCTCCTTATCTACTTTCCTTCCAGAGGACACACCAAGTACTCTCCTACCTGTGTCCCTGATCACATTTGCTGTGGTTGTCCAGTCATTTGGAAGCACTTCCTGGCCACCCAAAGCCTGTTTCAACTCCTCCTTGAAGACAACACGACACTCTTCCTTTTTCAGCTTCCACCACCTTGTCTTCTGCTCTGCCTTTGCTTTTTTCACCTTCTTCACCATCAGCGTCATCCTGCACACCACCATCCTATGCTGTTTGGCAACACTCACCCACTATGACTTTGCAGTCACTGACTTCCTTCAAATTACATCGCCTACACAAGATGTAGTCTACCTGTATGCTCCTACCTCCGCTTTTATAAGTCACCCTATGCTCCTGTTTCTTCTGGAAGAAAGTATTCACCACAGCCATTTCCATCCTTTTTGCAAAATCTATCAACATCTGTCCTTCTGCGTTCCTGTCCTGGATACCAAACCTGCCCATCACTTCCTCGTCCCCTCTGTTGCCTGCACCAATATGTCCATTGAAGTCTGCACCAATGACCACTCTTTCACCTCTGGGGGTACTCTGCCTCACTTCATCTAACTCACTCCAGAATCTCTCCTTCTCTTCTAGCTCACATCCTGCCTGTGGGGCATAAGCACTAACAACATTGAGCATCACACCTTCAATTTCTAACTTGAGACTCATCACTCTGTCCGACACTCTTTTCACTTTTAGAACATTCCTGACAAACTCCTCCTTCAAGATGACTCCTACTCCATTTCTCTTCCCATCCACACCGTGATAAAATAGCTTAAACCCTGCTCCTAAGCTTTTAGCTTTGCTACCTTTCCATCTGGTCTCCTGAACACACAGTATGTCCACCTTCCTCCTCTGCATCATGTCAGCCAGCTCTCTACCTTTTCTTTGCATAGTTCCAACATTTAAAGTCCCCACTCTCAGTCCTAGACTCATGCCTTTCCTCTTCTCTCTCTGCCTACGGACACGCCTCCCACCTCTCCTTCTTCGACGTCTTTGACCAACAGTAGTCCAATTTCCATCAGCACCCTGTTGATTGTGCTGAATGTCTCTCATTATTCAATTTCACCACTGGTATATCAATCGCCACCAGAACTTTTGCAAGGAAGAACATCAGTGTCGAAACTGCTGAGCTGGCCACTTATGACGATTGTGACAAATCTGAGACAGAAATGGATTATGATGACGAGGTGGCTGATCCCAACTTCATCCCTGATGATGTGAATATGGAAAAGGAAATAGATCTAGATGAAGAGACTCCTCCAAATGATGTCATTGAGCTCGATGAAGATTCAGCCGTTATTATAGATGAACATGCCCTAATGCCAACTGCAGATGATTCTAGTGCAAGCAGAGCAACAAGAGGAAATTTTACTCGACACTGGTCAGTCCTTCAAAATGAAAATCCTTCAGTTACAATGCCTTTCCTTGGTCCTGATCCACCTTGTTCTACTGAAATTATCTATTCGGTCATGGAATATTTTGCTGCGGGACTGTCAGACCATCAAGATTACCTGGATTATCAAAGGATATGAAATGTCAAAAGGCAATTACGAAAAAAGGATGAGGTGCAATTGAAGCTGCTAAAATAGAGAATGAAAGCTCAGAAGCAGGAAACATATGTGAAACAGTTCAACAATAGAGTCGTAAACATGTCGACCCAGTTACTACAGTACATCGCTTTGATTCCAAAACAAAGAAGATAGTTGATGTTGATTGTCCTGATATTGTGAAGAAGAGGGGAAGACTTGCCTCTAGCAGAGAGTTGAGCAAACCTCCTAAAAAGGGCTGTCATCATCCTTCAGTTGCCATTCAAAAAGACGGTGTTGGGTATCTTCCGCAAATTACAGAAAAAAGGTAAAGATGCAAAGACTGCAACGTGAGCCTGAAAGGCAAATGCAACTGTTTCGAAGCTTACCATGAGTAGTTGCAGGATAAAGTACCGCAGAACCGTGAACACCTTTATTTTCATTCCAAAGAATTTTTTAATAAGTTTTAAATTTCATCGTGATCCATTTTATTTTACATACATTTATAAGTACCATTTGTGCCAGTATTTCTGTCAAAATATTCTCATAAGGCTTGTTTTATACCGTTATTGATAATGCAATAAAGGATATGTGATACAAAAAAAATCTTTTACTTTTCACTTTACAAAATTTGCACGTTTGCTACGGATGTGAGTTCGTCACCCATTATTATTAATATTTATTCAATCTTACCTACCGGATGGGACTAATTGGTCATGTATTATTATTTTTTATAATTAATGCAAAATTCATATTTTCAGTACATATTATCTTTAACCAGCTTACCCTAAGTCCCCAAAAAAACATGAAATATATTTTTTTTACAGCGAGAAAATAATTCAGGGTGTAAAGGGTTACTAGTATATTAAGTGTTCCCTCACCTTACGAAATGAATCCATTCCAGAGCTTTTTTCTTAACCTGGGTTTTTTATAAATTGAACCGCATTTTACATGTAAAACGTCTGATTCGTTCCAAGGCCCTCAAAACTACCCCTTAAACCTTTTAAAAATTATAAAAGCATACTTTAAGACCTCCTTCTGCTTCAATATCGTATCATCTTGAAGGAGAGGTTGGTCACAAATGTTCTCGAAGTGAAAAGAGTGTCAGATAGAGTGAAATCTAGTAAATCTAGAGAGGTGGAGGTATGTCCTGGAAAGGAGGGGAATGACGGCTAACCTCAGTAAGACAGAATACATGTGTGTGAATGAGAAGGACCCAAGAGGAATGGTGAGGTTACAGGGAACAGAGACAAAGAAGGTGGAGGATTTTAAGTACTTCGGCTCAACAATCCAGAGCAATTGAGAATGTGGAAAACAGGTGAAGAAGCGTGTGTAGGCAGGTTGGAGTCGTTAGAGAAAAGTGTCCGGTGTGATGTGTGATAGGAGGGAATCGGCAAGAATGAAAGGAAAAGTGTACAAGATGGTGTTGAGGCCAGCGATGTTGGGAATGCGTGGGGTGTTGAGGCCAGCGTGGGAATGAGTGGTTCTCGGTGCACGGGGAGTATAGCTGGCACTGGCGCTGCTGCCGGAGCGGAAAGTTAAAGGTGAGGGGGCGGGGTCATGGCAGCGAGGTGAGTGGCGACAGCATCCATCCTTCCGCCGAGCTGCGTCAAGCTGGTGGTTATGTGCTAGAGACTGTCCATCATCTGATGCAAGGTGTCATCCCAGCAGGGCGCCCTGGTCGGATCGTGTCTGCCGAAGCTGCATGGTCTCCACTGGGTCCATGTTTCAGGTCAGAATATTCTGTTAAGCCTGGAGTGTATGCGTCGGACCCAGAGATGCAGGAGACCATAAGAAGGTTGAACGATTTATTTTTGCACTAGGAACTGTAAATCACGGAACTACTAAATCAATGGAACCGGTCAAGCATGAAGCAAGATACCAGGGGTCAAAGAGAAAGCAGAGGAACAAAATCACGGGTAAGACAATCTTCTGACATCAGAGGGAAGCGCACCACTCCCATTTATAGCTGGCTGCTTGCTGATTGCAGAGTGGGAAGAGGTGCGTTCTTCTGGAACTTGCTGTAATGGTTTCTCCCAGTTAACACCCATCGCAGGGACTATATTGCGTGTAGTGTAATGACACTCGGAAAAGCACCAGAAGAAGGAGTTAGTCCCAACATGGCAACCACGAGCAGGCACGTGAATGTATCACGATAGTTATAAGAGGAATAAATGTTGTTGAAGCTGTACGTCTTCGTCATGAACTCATTACATGGTGGCAGCAGTAAAGTGAGTGTTGTCTGTGAACTGTGAAATGATAAAACCAGTGCGAAAGGAACAATCAACTCGTATACCAGTGACCAGCTTGGAACGGAAAAAAGACAGGACGCCAACATCAACATCAACTAATGACACGGTATCAAAGATAAAAACCATAAACGAACTTTTATCAGTGTGAGTGTAGCAACAAGGCTACGTAGAACATTTTATCATCATTTTGTGACAATCACCAGCTATTTTAACGAGATTTTAACCATATCAACGTATTCACAATGGCTGATTCATTACCGTCCATGGACTGGGGCACCAGTGATTTAACAGAGCATTTCAAATTGTTTAGACAAAAGGTTGAACTATATTTCATCATTAAGAATGTGAAAGTAGAGAAACCGATGCCATATATACTTCGTGCAGTAGGAGATGAAGGACTTAAAAGGTTTAATTCATGGACATTGACAGAAGACCAACAAAGGGATCCTAAACATGTATGGAAACTTTTTGAGGAACAACTAGAACCAGCAGAAAACATTCGTGTTGCTAGACTAAAACTACATTATTTCTACCGGAACAAAGAGGAATCATTGGATGATTTTGTGACAAGATGCAGGAGACAGCCTAACAAATGTGGTTTCAAAACAGATGAATTCAATGACCGAATTATAGAACAGATTATAGCTTCTACCAGAGTACCAGAAAGCTCTGCTAGAAAAAAGCACCGGGTTTCCAGCTTGAGGACGCACTCCGTCTTGGACGAACATTCGAGGCTACTCAGCAAAGTATACAAGAGCTCAAATCAATGGGAGCGAATGCTACACCAGTTAACACAGTATCTGTCAATGCTATGCACACAAAACGTCATCAGTCTCATTGCCTGAAATGTGGACGTGATCATCCACGTCAACCACCAGAGATGTGCCCAGCTCACAATTCCATCTGTGATGCTTGTGGCAAACAAGGACACTGGAAAAAGTTGTGCCTGACTACAAAATACTCAAGACGAGGAGGAGATGGAAGAGGAAATGGCCACAGAATGACTACTCAAACAGAAGAAGCCCTTCACATAGATGCCAAATCCATTCAGCAGGGAGCAGAAAAGGAGAAATCCACAGTATGAACGAGTGGTTTGAGACAATTACTTTCGAGTCATTACAAATATCTTCAGTCAACAAGTGCAGCAACCATGACCATGAGGGATAGTGAGTATATTGGTAGTAGGATGTTGAGGTTGGAACTACCAGGCAGAAGGCCTAGAGGAAGACCAAAGAGACGATTCATGGATGTGGTGAAGGAGGACATGAAGGCAGTTGGTGTAAGAGAAAAAGATGCAGAGGATAGGGTGAGATGCAGGCAGATGATTCGCTGTGGCGACCCCTGAAGGGAAAAGCCGAAAGGACAAGAAGAAGAAGAAGAAGAAGAAGACAAGAACTACAATCTGAAACTGAAAGTGGATACAGGAGCACAAGGGAATGCCCTTCCACTACGAACATTCCAACAAATGTTTCCACAGAAACTAGATGGGCAGGGGCTACCTACACAGATTGACCAGCCCCAGGGAATAACACTAACAGCGTACAATGGAACCACGATACTATGCTTTGGATCAATAAACATTCCTTGTAGCTTCAAAGAGACCCAGCAAAATACCAAATTCTATATTGTTGACGTTGCAGCCCCACCTGTTATGGGACTACCATCATGTATCATCACAGCCCTTGGAATTGTGACTCTACATGACTCAACAATCCAGAGCAATGGAGAGTGTGGAAAAGAGGTGAAGAAGCGCGTGCAGGCAGGTTGGAATGGATGGAGAAAAGTGTCCGGTGTGATGTGTGATAGGAGAGTATCGGCAAGAATGAAGGGAAAAGTGTACAAGACGGTGATGAGGCCAGCAATGTTGTATGGTTTAGAGACAGTGGCCCTGGGGAAAAGACAGGAGTAGCACAGATGAAAATATTGAGGTTCTCTTTGGGAGTAACGAGGATGGATAGGATCAGAAATGAGTACATCAGAGGGACAGCACATGTTAGATGTTGTGGAGACAAAGTCAGAGAGGCTAGATTGAGATGGTTTGGACATGTACAGAGGAGGGATAGTGAGTATATTGGTCGTAGGATGCTGAGGTTGGAACTACCAGGCAAAAGACCCAGAGGAAGACCAAAGAGAAGATTTATGGATGCGGTGAAGGCGGACATGAAGGTCGTTGGAGTAAGAGTAGAAGATGCAGAGGATAGGGAGAGATGGAGGCAGATCATTTGCTGTGGCAACCCCTGAAGGGAACAGCCGAAAGGAAAAGAAGATTGCGCAATCAATGAGAAGGGAAAAGAAACTGTAGGGAAAATAAACACAAAAGAAGACCTTAAGCGTGCCTACCCAGAACAGTTCGACAGAATGGGGAAATTCTCAGGCCCAGCAAAACTCCATCTACGGGAGGATGCAGAACCATACACAGATGCACCAAGGAAATGGCCTATTCTACTAAAGGAGAAGATAAAAGCAGAACTGGACAAGATGGAAGAACAAGGCACACCAAAGAAGATCATATCTGACAACGGACCACATTTCAACAGCCAAGCATATCGAGAATTTGCAATTAATTGGAACATCGAGCATATCACCAGTTCCCCGAGATTCCCTAGATCAAATGGCTTCATTGAACGACAGATAAAGACCGTCAAAAACATTCTCAAAAAAATCTGAAGAGGGGAAGAAAGACACACAGTCAGCTCTACTTGCACTACGATCAACACCAATTGACCACAAACTACCAAGCCCAGGTGAGATCCTATTTCAGCACAAGCTTAGAACCAACATACCTATGTCAGAGCACAACAACAACAAAATGAGAGATTACACGAAAGGCAGGAAGACCAAAAACTATATCATGATAAGAATGTAAAAGACTTACCCCAACTGTATTGTGGACAATGAGTCAGAGTACAAGACCAGGTGACCAAACATTGGAACCCAGCGACTGTTACACAGAAATGGAAGGAGCCTAGGTCATACATTCTACAGACCCCTGAAGGTGGCACCCTTCAAAGAAACCGGTATCAACTGAGAGAAATCAGTGAGAAGAAAGTGACATTCAACGAACCAATCCAAGATACAACAGGACCAGACCAACAACCAGAAGGCAGACAGCGCTGACGGATATCGAACCAGATCAGGCTGTCTGATCAAGTATCCATCAAGGTTCAGTGACTAAAAAAAAAAAAACTTTGACATTGGAACTATGATTGATACTGGTTACCAAAGTTGAAAGACTTTTAAAGTGCTTGCTTGTTTCTCATCTAGTCAGTTTTATATTTACCATTTAAACCTTTTGCAAGTTTTACAGTTGCTGTTGGAGAGCACCAGACCAAAGTGTGTAGTTACCAGTTTTAACATCTGTTGTCATTGAATTCAAACTAGTGGTCCAAGTTATTGAAATGTAAAACTGCATGATACCATTTATGTTAATTTTGAGAAGGGGGATGTAATGGTTTCTCCCAGTTAACACCCATTGCAGGGACTATATTGTGTGTGGTGTAATTACATCCGGAAAAAGCACCTGAAGAAGGAGTTTGTCCCAACATGGCAACCACGAGCAGGCTCGTGAATGTATCACGATAGTTACAAGAGAAATAAATGTTGTTTAAACTGTACGTCTTCGTCATGAACTCATTACACTTGCCTACAGGCTACAGCCACGCCCCTCAGCAGCGCCTGCAGTGACAAAGAAATAATTAATTCCGCCAGCAAGCACAGACCATAACAAAGGCAACTACAGTTGGATAAAGTTGATGAGCCATACAATGAAGTTATGGGAAAGAATAGTGGAAGCTAGACTAAGGGCAGAGGTCAGCATTTGTGAACAACAGTTTGGTTTCATGCCAAGAAAGAGCACCACAGATGCAGTGTTTGCTTTGAAGATGTAAATAGATAAGTACAGAGAAAGGTCAGGGGGAGCTTTTTTTTTTTTTATTTTGCCTTTGTGGATCTGGAGAAAGCATATGACTAGGTGCCGAGAGAGGAACTGTGGTATTGCATGAGGAAGTCTGGAGTGGCAGAGAAGAATGTTAGAGTGGTGCAGGACATGTATGAGTGATGTAAGACAGATGGAAGGTGTGCTGTCGGTGTGACAGAAGAGTTCAAGGTGGAGGTGGGACTGCATCAAGGGTCAGATCTCAGCCCCTTCTTGTTTGCTCTGTTGATGGACAGGCTGACAGACAAGGTTAGACAAGTATCTCCATGGACTATGATGTTTGAAGATGACATTGTGATCTGTAGTGAGAGCAGAGAACAAGTGCAGGAAAATCTAGAGAGGTGGAGGTATGCCCTGGAAAGGAGAGGAAGGTTAGCCGCAGTAAAACAGAATACATGTGTGTGAACGACAAGGACCCAAAAGGAACGGTGATGTTACAGGGAGCAGAGATAAGGAAGGTGGAGGATTTTAAGTACTTAGGCTCAACAGTCCAGAGCAATGGAAAGTGTGAAAAAGAGGTGAAGAAGCGTGTGCAGGCAGGTTGGAATGGTTGGAGAAAAGTGTCCGGTGTGATGTGTGATAGGAGGGTATCGGCAAGAATGAAAGGAAGTGTACAAGACGGTCATGAGGCCAGTGATATTGTATGGTTTAGAAACAGTGGCCCTGGGGAAAAGACAGGAGGCAGAGCTGGAGGTAGCAGAGATGAAAATGTTGAGGTTCTCTTTGGGAGTAACGAGGATGGATAGGATCAGGAATGAGTACATCAGAAGGACAGCACATGAAAGTTGTTTTGGAGACAAAGTCAGATTGGCTAGATTGAGATGGTTTGGACATGTACAGAGGAGGGATAGTGAGTATATTGGTAGTAGGATGCTGAGGTTGGAACTCCCAGACAGAAGGCCTAGAGGACGACCAAAGAGAAGATTTATGGATGTGTTGAAGGAGGACATGAAGGAAGCGGAGTAAGAGTAGAAGATACAGAGGATAGGGTGAGATGGAGGCAGAGCATTTGCTGTGGTGACCTCTGAAGAGAACAGCCGAAAGGAAACGAAGAAGGTGTGGTGTTTTTTATCATAGTCTTACTGAGACTAACGCTCAATCCCCTCCTTTCCAGGGCATACCTCCACCTCTCTAGATTTTCCTCCACTTGTTCTCTGCTCTCACTACAGATCACGATGTCATCTGCAAACATCACAGTCCATGGGGATTCTTGTCTAACCTCGTCTGTCAGCCTGTCCATCACTATAGCAAACAAGAAGGGGCTGAGAGCTGACCCTTGATGCAGTCCCACCTCCACCTTGAACTCTTTTGTCACACCAACAGCACACCTCACCACTGTCTTACATCTCTCATACATGTCCTGCACCACTCTAACATACTTCTCTGTCACTCCAGACTTCCTCATACAATACCACAGTTCTTCTCTCAGCACCCTGTCATATGCTTTCTCCAGATCCACAAAGGCACAATGCAGCTCCTTCTGACCTTCTCTGTACTTCTCTATTAACATCCTCAAAGCAAACACTGCATCTGTGGTGCTCTTTCTTGGCATGAAACCAAACTGTTGTTCACAAATGCTGACCTCTGCCCTTAGTCTTGCTTCCACTATTATTTCCCATAGCTTCATTGTATGGCTCATCAACTTTATCCCTCTGTAGTTGCCACAACTCTGCACATCTCCCTTGTTCTTAAAAATGGGCACAAGCACACTTCTCCTCCATTCCTCTGGCATCTGCTCACTTTCTAAGACCTTGTTGAATATTCTTGTCAGAAAATCTATTGCTACCTCCCCTAGACACTTCCAGACCTCAACTGGTATGTCATCAGGGCCAACTGCCTTTCCATTCTTCATCCTCTTCAATGCCCTCATCACTTCTCCCTTACTAATCTTTGCTACTTCCTGCTCCTCAACGGTCACCCCTTCTACTCTTTTTCTCTCTCTCATTTTCCTCATTCATCAGCTCTTCAAATTACTCTTTCCATCTTCCCAGCACACTTCTGTCATCAGTCAATACATTTCCCTCTCTGTCCTTTATCACTTGAACTTGCTGCACATCTTTCCCATCTCTATTTCTCTGCTGGGCTAACCTGTATAAATCATTTTCTTCCTCCTTACTGTTCAACCTATCATACAAGTCATCATACGCCCTCTGTTTGGCCTTTGACACCGCTACCTTCGCCTTACGCTGTGTCTCCCTGTACTCCTGTTTACTCTCTTCGGTCCTCTCAATGTCCCACTTCTTCTTGGCTAACCTCTTCTTTTGTACACACTCCTGCACTTCCTCATTCCACCACCAAGTTTCCTTATCTACTTTCCTTCCAGAGGACACACCAAGTATTCTCCTACCGGTCTCCCTGATCACATTGGCTGTGGTTGTCCAGTCATCTGGAAGCACTTCCTGACTACCCAAAGCCTGTTTCAACTAAAAACCACATTGTTGTGAAATATGATAATAGTGCATGATGCGGAAAAACTTCTTCAAGCTTTTGTTTCCTCAAGATTAGATAATTGTGATGTGTTACAGTCTGGATGTTCTAATAGGAGCATAAACAAACTCCAATTAGTCCAGAATGTAGCAGCGAGAGTCGTTACTAGAACCAGAAGACACGAGCATATCACCCCGACCTCATTTACACTGTACTGGCTCCCAGTTAATTTTTTATTATATACTATTCCTTGTCTCAGCATTAGCAGTTGGGCTACTATTTTTATTATGTAGGATGCTAGCGATGAGCACTGAGGAAGGACTTGACTTCATTTTTGAACTTCTGTCTGTCTCTTCTGGTCAGTATTTCCTCCGGCACCTGCATTAATCTGTTTAGTAGTTCCATTGACAGTCACCCTCAGTTCCCTATTGGTAAGGTAGTCTTCGATCCATTTCAGAAGACAGTCTTCTAAACCCAGGGCTTCCAATTTGGCTACTAAACTCTGTGCCAAACTATGCTGAAGGCCCTGCTAATATCAAAGCGTATCAGCCTTACCTCTTGCTTCTTACCCAGTGCATTATGCAGGTTTTTGTATATATTAAGGCATCTGCAGTGGAATGTTCAGCTCTGAAGCCAAGAACGTGACCTTTTGCGAATAATACTCATAGGTCAAGGGTTCCAAAGAAGTGATGGCCAGCCTGTTTTTTCATGCTTTTTTTCAACAAAATACCCCAGAAAGTGAATGTCCTGAAGAAAACAGAGCTACTTTACCTTCTTTTTAATTTTTCAAACACAATTTTTGGTAGCTGCAGGGTGAGGCAGTGCTTACCAGAACGATTAGTTGGGCAGTTGCTCTGCAGCCGTTCTGTGCTAGGCATTGTAATCTCCAGCTCGGAGTCTTATTGTTGCATTATTTTTTCTGCGAATGTCATCAAGGTTTTCAGAATGCCAAGCTGTTGCTTCTGTGTTACCAGGTGACCTGTACAGGAGAGAGAGTACGGGGATGCCGGAGTCAAGTTTGATGGTGGAGATCATCATCCTATACTCAGTAGGTTCCAAAACCTGTCTTCTATGTAGGGCAATGCCACTTTTGTAGTACAGAAGGCATCCACCCCATCCACTCTCATCAGCTCTGTCCTTTCGTTTAATGGCATAGCTATCTTGGCTGATATTGATATCTCGGTTGTTGTCTGCAACTGAGCTTGTCAGTTTGATTCTGTCATCATTATTATATCTGGCTTAGTGTGATCTGCTGCCAGGAGAGGTCTCAGGTGCTCTTTATTTGTCATAATGCCCCTGATGTTAGTGTACCATATAGTCTGTTTCCTTTCCTCAATGTCCATTGGGAATGCATGGGTCAGTATCCCTGTTATCCGTCCAGGTATCCAGTAGGCCCTTGACTATTCACAGTTTTGCACTAGCGCCTGCTCATATTCACGGATTGCCGAGCAACTGTCACATGATTCAACTTCAGCTAATGGCTGTCCTCCTTCTTGCTGATTGTGTTATGGTGTGTGCTGGCTGGCGGAATTAACTCTTCTTTAATCATTGCAGGCACTGGTGAGGGGTGTGGCGGTTGCGGGTAGGCGAGTTCCAAGCAGAGCGCACCTGGTCCCTATTTGCAATCAGCAAGCAGCCAGCTATAAATGGGAGCTGCGCGCTTTCCTCCGATGTCAGAAGATTGTTTTCCCTGTGATTCTGCTCCTCGGCTTTCTCTTTGACCCCTGGTTCTTGCTTCATGCTTGACCAGTTCCCTTGGCTTAGTATTCCTGTATTTACTATCCCTAGTGTTTAATAAATTGTTTGAATCTTCTTATGGTCTCCTGCATCTCTGGGTCCTACGCAGACACCCCAGGCTTAACAGATTGGTTGAGATGATGTATACTCCCCTTTTTCCTCATTCGTGCATATGGCTGAGCTGCTCGTGGCTCACACCTGAATTCACTCTTCTCATCTACTCCCAATAAACACAAGCATGCTCACTTCTGCGCCAGAAGATTAACTCACATCACATCCCTGCTTCTTTGTACTGTATTCTCTAATGCTGTTCTCTGCCCGCTCTAGCTGAGGGGCGTGGCTGAGCTGATCAGGCTGAATGCAGTTCACCTCAGTGAAAGCGCGCTGCTTAAGTACTTCACCTTTGAAAAATAAATCCACTCTGCCATCTCATGCTGCATTCTGGGTCCGGCTGAAAGGTCATTACGTCACACTTTTATGTTCTTCATGTACTTGTTTAGTACTCAACCTTCACTTGCTCACTTGAAAGATCGGAAGTCCGGATAAGCCGTGCTTTGTCTCACAAGTACCATATGTCACTTGCAACAAGCGGCTACATTCGATCAAGCCTCTCACAAATAATGTAATGCCCCCCTCTAGTGGGCGTCTGATAAGCATTTTTAACCACTAATGTGTTTTTGTTGATTTGAGCCTTCCTTTCTGTTTTGTAACTTGACTCTTTGAACAACCGCACAAGAATTCCTGTGTGTAAAAGCACAAATGGCGATTAAAAATCTTGAATGTGTTGTACCTGTGTAGGACTTCACAAGGACTGGTAATTTCAAATATTACCAGGGATCCACTCGGGAGAGAACATTTACATCACGAGTGAGAAACCAGAACAAGTGTTACCAGCAGTAAGATCGAAAGGCCTGTTCCGAGTAATGCATAGCGAAGAATCCGTGAACGGTGGACAAATCTCCGTATGATATAGAACATTGGATTCGTTTGTGAAATATTTACGCAATGTGCTACAGACTTCAAAACGCAGATGCCTGCAGAATCAAATTGGACTAAACAACAGGAAACATTTGGGAAATCTTTATGGAACTCTTATGATAAAGGATCCTGCTGGGCTTTTGCTGACAGTGAGTGAAGTGACCAGATGTCAGGTCAAACTATATTATATGCCAGTTCTCATGTGCTGTAATTGTACTGCTTAGCATATTGCAGTGGTTCTCAAATAGTGGGGCGTGCCCCGCTGGGGGGGAGCAGTGCGATGACAGGTGGCGGCGCGTGTGACCCCTGGGAACATGCTTTTTTTTTTTTTTTTTTTTTTTTGCCGTATTAGGATAAAGTGTAATTCTATATCCACTACAGCAGGTGGCAGTGGCTTCCTCACTGTTAGAGTGCGCCCAGAGGTAAAATAAGAAGTGTAGTTAATAAACCCACCATGGAAATTTTTAACAGGGATGGAAAGAGAGGCGGAGAGAGAGAGAGAGAGAGACGGAGACAGTGAGAGAAACGAAAGTCTCCCGAAAGCTACGTCGAGGAGGTATGATGAAGCGAACGTAGCACTCGACTTCACTGTGCTGCGGTGAGAACCGAGCAAAGACTGCTGTGTTTACTGTGTCTGAAAACATTGGCAACGGACAGCATGAAGCCAAATAAATTCAGGAGTCACTTAAAGACTTCACACCCCGATCACGTGATGAGCCGTGTGAGTTTTTTCAGTGAAAACATGCTGAGTATTGCCAACAACCATCCCGCTTTGTGAATGCTACTCCAGCAAACCAGCGAGCTTTGTTAGCATCAGATAAGGTGGCGTACCAAACTGCTCAGTGCAGAAAAGCCCACAGCAGAGGAACTGATCCTCCCTGCAGCAGACACGGTCTCTGTCATGCTGGATGATGTCACTGCTGTGAAAATAAGTCCAGATCCCAGTTCAGCATTGAGCAGGAGTTGAGAGTTCAGTGTCGTGCTTTTAAACCGGTTTTGAAAAGCTCTGCACGTGCTCATTATAGCCATTAATCTGGACTTATATAATAATAATAAATAATAATAATAATACAAATTGTTTTATTCATTTTTGTTTTGTAGGTTAAAGTGTTTTATATATTGTGCTCTTGAGTTAATATTGCTGACCAGTTTGAATTTATTATTATTATTTATTTATTTTATTTTATTTTAATTTATTTTTAAGGATACTTTTTATTTCAGGCAAATTGATGCACCCTGCTTCAAAAAGCTGTGCTTTTTAAACAAAAAGACTAAAAAAGTGTTAATAAAGTTATTCTTTGTTGGAAGTCGATCTATAGTTCTTCTTTTTTTGTATTCATAATGTTAATAAGGACACAGTGTTATGCAGAGGATTACTTATAACAATTTTTCATACTTTCATCTTCCTAGACATTCCAGCCAGTATTACGGGATCAAACACTTTGGTTGCCTCAGAAACATAAGTCAGAGACTGCTCACGATTGTGTGGTCCATTGACATTAGATAACGTAAGAATATAAATATATATATATATATATATATATATATATATATATATATATATATATATATATATATATATATATACACACACACACACACACACACACACACACACACTGTCGGTCCTCTACTTACGAAATTAATCCGTTCCAGAGCCTTTTTCGTAGCCTGGAGTTTTTGTAAATAGAGGTGCATTTTACATGTAAAACGGGTGATTCGTTCCAAGGCTCCCAAGACAACCCCATAAACCCTTTAAAAATGATAAAAGTACACCAATTTTGTATGAAATATGTGTTAAAAGTAAAAAAAATTATGTATTAAACAATTTAAACATTTTATTAACATATTAAACCATTTTAATAACATATTTATTAATTAAACCATTATTAAACATTTTTTATTAATGCACACACACACACACACAGACAAAAACACTCTCTCTCTCTCTCTCTCACACACACACACACACACACACACACACACACACACACACACACACACACAAACAACACACATTTGTGACGCACTCTGCCAAATGCGAGCTCCGTCCACACGCAGAACGGCAGCTGACGCTGGAGCTTTTGAGACGAGGTATTCAAAGCGTACTCCCCTGCTTGACAGATCAGAGGTACAGACTCATTATTAACTTGTTTCCTTGAGGGATCGGAGGACCGGATGAGCCATGTTTTGCTTGCATTCTGTGGAAGCCGCCACATTTATTAAACATTTACTGAATTAAACAACTTAAAAAATTAAAAATAAGCTGCAATGAGCACTTTCAAAAGAGAGTTAAAGAACACCTGCTTCCTTTCATCTCTGACTGACTCTGTACGCAGTCCTGTATCTGTCAGGGCAAATGCGCCACATCTCTGCTCAAATCGGTCATAAAAACTGTATTTATTCCTTATTGTTTCACTTGGTTGTCTAGTCATGTAAATCCATAATCATTACTAATGAGCCGTGTTTATAAGATTATAAGATGAGCACTCTCAAATAAACTCACGAACCGACAGTACAACTCTCCTTTACGCATGTGACAAACAGGCATGGGTACACTACTATGGAGATTCAGAACATTTTTTATTAACCAAACCAAACAATATTAAACATTAATTAAACATTTTATATTAACTCATTTTTTTTTATTAACCAAACAATATTAAAACATCTGTGATGCGCTCCGCCAAGTGAGGGAGGCGTTGCGACCGACACCGGAGCTTTTGGGGTCTTGTCCGGATTTCCAATCTGTCAAGCAGGCAAGTGCGCTTTGAACACTTGTTTCGTACCCAACATTCACTCATTTGCTTGAGGGATCGGAGGTCGGGATAAGCCATGGCCCGTCTTGGGGTCTTCAGTGTCGATCACGACGCAGCCCATACTCAGCGCGCTCCGTGGCGCACTCCGCCGCAGCCAAAGCCGGAGCTTTTGAGACGGGGCATGGCTTGTCCTGACCTCCAATCTGTCAAGCACTCAAGTGCACTTTGAACACTTGTTTAGTACTCAACATTCACTTGTTTGCTTGAGGGATCGGAAGTCCGGATGAGCCGCGTTTTGCCCACATTTGGCGGAGCGCGCCACATTTATTAAACATTTACTGAATTAAACAACTTAAAAATTAAAAATAAGCTGCAATGAGCACTCTCAAAACTCAAGAACCAACAGGACATCTCTCCTTTATGCGTGCGACTAACAAGCTTTATGGGTGCAGTACTATGGAGATTCAGCTCTCTCCTGGCCAATGGGAGGCCAGGGTGTGTGTGTAAAAAAAATTTTTTAAAAATGCAGTAATAATTGTTAATTCTAGGGCCAGTGGGGTGGGATGTTGGGAGACAGCCAATAAGAGAGCAACTTGCGTATTGTTTGACTGGCACGTTTTAGTGTTTGAATGGCGCGTTTGAATTTTTGAATGGCTCTGTTTTTTAAGATGAGGATGCAAACTCACTTGTTTAGTGGAGCATTTAGTTAAAAATGCTTTTATTATGTAAAGGAGCAAATCTGGGGGTCTCAAGCATGGAAAGTTCTGGTAAACTGTGATGTTGGGATGCTCATCCAGGTCTTTTTGACAGCGGGGTGACTGATTGCTCTCAAGGTCCCTCATGTCTGTCTTCCTTCTGGTTCTCTCTCTTTTAGTTATGCTGCCATGGCCAGTCATGCCGGAGTCCCTGCTGCACTAAGAAATAATAAAAACGTCTATTTCATTCCACGACTATGAGTATAATCAACACATATACACCCCCCCTCTCTCTCTCCCCCCCTCTCTGTTTTTGTTGAGGTACACATTCTCCTTTTGATATGCCAGTGATCCTGATCCTTCTGCTTCTGTAGTAATTAGTAAGACTCTTTACAGTGGGCAGGGCAGCTTTAAGCCACTCATCAGTGATTGGGCACACACCTGACTTAAATTGTTTGGTAAAAATTGGTTTCAATTGTCTCCTTAGGCAGAGGGTTCAGTTACTTATTCCTCCCCCTTGTCATTGTTTGCATGCTATCCTCATGAAAATATGAAAACCTAGAAATGTTTGGGTGGTTTTAGTTAAAGGAGACACTGTTTTTTCATCTGTGTGATTTTGACAAAGCTCAGATCACATTTGATGGTGATTTCATGCGGAAATGTGAGAAATTCCAAAAGGTTCAGATACTTTTTCAGACCACTGTATATCTTCTTCTTTTCCTTTCGGCTGTTCCCTTCAGGGGTCGCCACAGCAAATCATCCACTTCCATCTCACCCTGTCTTCTGAATCTTCTTCTCTGACTCCAACGACCTTCATGTCTTCCTTCACCACATCCATAAATTTCTTCTTTGGTCTTCCTCTAGGCCTTCTGCCTGGTACTTCCAACCTCAGCATCCTACTGCCAATTTACTCACTATCCCTCCTCTATACATGTCCAAACCATCTCAATTTAGCCTCTCTGACTTTGTCTCCAAAACATCTGACATGGGCTGTCCCTCTGATGTACTCATTCCTGATCCTATCCATCCTCATTACTCCCAAAGACAACCTCAGCATTTTCATCTCTGCTACCTCCAGCTCTGCCTCCTGCCTTTTCCTCAGTGCCACTGTTTCTAAGCCATACAACATCGCTGGCCTCACCACCGTCTTGAACACTTTTCCTTTCATTCTTGCTGATACTCTCCTATCGAACATCACACTGGACACTTTTCTCCAACCATTCCAGCCTGCCTTCACATGCTTCTTCACCTCTTTACCACACTCTCCATTGCTCTGGATTGTTGAGCCTAAGTACTTAAAATCCTCCACCTTCCTTATCTCTGCTCCCTGTAACATCACCATTCCTCCTGGGTCCTTCTCATTCATACACGTGTATTCTTGATTTTCTGTGGCTAGCCTTCATTCCTTTTCTTTTCCAGGGCATACCTCCACCTCTCTAGATTTTCCTCCACTTGTTCTCTGCTCTCACTAGAGATCACTATGTCATCTTCAAACATCACAGTCCATGGAGATTCTTGCCTAACCTCGTCTGTCAGCCTGTCTATCACCATAGCAAACAAGAAGGGGCTCAGAGCTGACCCTTGATGCAGTCCCACCTCCACCTTGAATTCGTTGGTCAAGCCTACAGCACACCTCACCACTGTCTTACATCTCTCATACATGTCCTGCACCACTCTAACATACTTCTCTGCCACTCCAGACTTCCTCATGCAATACCACAGTTCCTCTCTTGGCACCCTGTCATATGCTTTTTCCAGATCCACAAAGGCACAATGCAGTTCCCTCTGACCTCTGTATTTCTCTATTAACATCCTCAAAGCAAGCATTGCATCTGTGGTGTTCTTTCTTGGCATGAAACCAAACTGTTGTTCACAAATGCTGACCTCTGCCCTTAGTCTAGCTTCCACTATTCTTTCCCCATAACTTCATCATATGGCTCATCAACTTAATCCCTCTGTAGTTGCCGCAACTCTGCACGTCTCCCTTGTTCTTAAAAATGGGCACCAGCACACTTCTCCTCCACTCCTCCGGCATCTGCTCACTCTCTTGGACCTTGTTGAATGTTCTTGTCAGAAAATCTACTGCGACCTCTCCTAGACACTTACATACCTCCACAGGTATGTCATCAGTACCGACAGCCTCTCCATTCTTCATCCTCTTCAATGCCCTCCTCACGTCACCCTTACTAAACTTTGCTACATCCTGCTCCTCAATGATCACCTCTTCTACTCTTTTTCTCTATCATTTTCCTCATTCATCAGTTCTTCAAAGTACTCTTTCCATCTTCCCAGCACACTTCTGTCATCAGTCAATACAATTCCCTCTCTGTCCTTAATCATTCTAACTTGCTGCACGTCCGTCACATCTCTATCGCTCTGCTGTGCCAACCTGTATAGATCATATTCTCCCTCCTTACTCTCCAACCTATCATACAAGTCATCATATGCCCTCTGTTTGGCCTTGGCCACTGCTACTTTCACCTTACACGGTCTCTCCCTGTACTCCTGTTTACTCTCTTCGGTCCTCTCAATGCCCCACTTCTTCTTAGCTAACCATCTGCACTTCCAAATTCCACCACCAAGTCTCCTTATCTAGTTTCCTTCCAGAGGACACACCAAGTACTCTCCTACCTGTCGCCCTGATCACATTTGCTGTGGTTGTCCAGTCATCCGGAAGCACTTACTGGCCACCCAAAGCCTGTTTCAACTCCTCCTTGAAGACAACACGACACTCTTCCTTTTTCAACTTCCACCACTTTGTCTTCTGCTTTGCCTTTGCCTTCTTCACCTTCCTCACAATCAGTGTCATCCTGCACACCACCATCCTATGCTGTTTGGCAACACTCTCACCCACTACTACTTTGCAGCCACTGACTTCCTTCAAATTACATCGCCTACACAAGATGTAGTCTACCTGTGTGCTCCTACCTCGGCTTTTATAAGTCACCATATGCTCCTGTTTCTTCTTGAAGAAAGTATTCACCACAGCCATTTCCATCCTTTTTACAAAATCGACCAACATCTGTCCTTCTGTGTTCCTGTCCTGGATACCAAACCTGCCCATCACTTCTTCGTCCCCTCTGTTGCCTGCACCAACATGTCCATTAAAGTCTGCACCAATTACCACTCTTTCACCTCTGGGGGTACTCTGCATCACTTTGTCTAAGTCACGCCAGAATCTCTTCTCTTTTTAGCTGACATCCTGCCTGTGGGGCATAAGCACTAACAACATTGACCATCACGCCTTCAATTTCTAACTTGAGACTCATCACTCTGTCTGACACTCTTTTCACTTCGAGAACATTCCTGACAAACCCCTCCTTCAAGATGACTCCTACTCCATTTGTCTTCCCATCCACACCATGATAAAACAGCTTAAACCTGCTCCTAAACTTTGAGCTTTGCTACCTTTCCACCTGGTCTCCTGAACACACAGTATGTCCACCTTCCTCCTCTGCATCATGTCAGCCAGCTCTCTACCTTTTCTTTGCATAGTTCCAACATTCACAGTCCCTACTCTCAGTCCTAGACTCATGCCTTTCCTCTTCTCTCTCTGCCTATGGACACCTCCCACCTCTCCTTCTTCGATGTCTTCGACCAACAGTAGTCCAATTTCCATCAGCACCCTGCTGATTGACAGCACTGATGGCGGTCGTTGTTAACCCGGGCGTCCGATCCGGTATGGGGGTCATACTTTTGATTTGCATCATAAAAGTTTGGCATTGGTTTTACGTCAGATGCCCTTCCTGATACACCCCTCTGTATTTCCCCGACCGACATAAGGGGGAGAGACACTGGTTAGTGCCCCTTCCCCCGCCTCATGGCTATATATATATATATATATATATATATATTCCAGTGCAGCTTTCGGCTTTTTCCCTTTTACTCGGGAGTCGCCACAGCGAATCATCTGATTCGCACGTTTGATTTGGCAGAGGTTTTTAAGTCGGATGCCCTTCCTGTCATAACCCTTTTTGCAAGGGACAGAAACATGCCGACGACTTTGCAGCCTACTCTTTACGAATGTCAGTAATGGTTCTTTTACATGCCTCTCACCATTGACAGTGAGAGACATGGCCCGCCTTTGATAACCCAGTTAGCTGCACTGGGGGGGGGACAGTGACAACCTTGTGGAGAGTGGGACTCGAACCCCCAACCTTTGGATCAGCGATCCAGTGCCTATACCATTCGACCACCACTGCCCCTATTTTATTACTAAATATCACAGTACAAAATTAAAAAGTTTTTCTTAATCATGACTATATTTTACTACATTAATACTGTATTAATGAGTAAAACTGTCTGTAGAATGAGTTTAAGAAGCATATTTTAGCGCATGTAAGAGGTACATAGTATTTTACTGCCGGCTGCTCATTCGCGCATGTGACATCATCCATGGGGTTTTATTTCCGGATACAGAACTCGCGGATTATCTCGATTTGCGGGAAGGCCCATGTTACGATGTTAGATCTGATTAATTGATGCTCCCTGTGATCTCACGATATCTCGTGTAATTAATGAAGGATCCCGTATGCCATGATACCTTGCAGTTGTAAACAAATGGCCGTTAACAAGTAAATGCCGGTTGAAGCATCGCTCCAGTCTTATCTTCATTTATGTTATTGTAGAAGTGGCATAGCCATTCCATCAGACATACACAAATGAAACAGCCTGGAACCGTACCCCCGCGAATGTCAAGGGCTTACTGTACCATATCAGAACAAATCCGACAAAAGATGACCATAGAACAATTCAGAGCAAATGATCTAAGTAGAATGAAAGGCGCATCAAGCTTGTTATCCATATTACCATTGAAGTCAGAATATTTCAATCTGAACAAGAGGGAGTTTTTCGATGCCCTTCACCTTCGGTAATGATGTTCATGTGGCAAGAGATTTGACATCGACCATGCAATGTCTTGTATGAAAGGTAGATGCTATGACGATTTTAGAGATCTTTTTGCATATTGACTTCTTGAAGAAATAATTCATTTCTGAAATCGCCTCAAAACTTTCAGAGAAGAAACAAATTGATTACAGCATTATAGTTAACTCGATAACGGAATGAATGTGGTAAAGGAGGACATGAAGGTCGTTGGTGTAAGAGAAGAAGATGCAAAGGATAGGGTGAGATGGAGGCAGATGATTCGGTGTGGCGACCCCTGAAGGGAAAAGCCGAAAGGAAAAGAAGAAGTTAACTCGATAACGGTACAACTATCTGAAAGTGACTACTATATTAAGTATGCATACTACACACACACACACACACACACACACACACACACACACACACTACATACATACTACAGTATTAAGTATTAAGCCGAAAAGAAAAAGATAAAATTATTGTCATTAACTGGATAAAACTATATGTCAATCTGATCAGATCAGCTGTGCTGTGCTGGAAAGGAACGAGGAGTTTAAACATGGGAAATTATGATGTTGATAATGGCCAGTGTTCAATATAGAATTTATTTTTATATTTTTTAGCATTTTAATTTTTATTATGCCCATAATGTGAATTTCATTTGAAAATATTTTACATTTCTTTTCGGCTTTTTCTCGTTCTCGAGTCGCTCCAGCGAATCATCTGATTCGCACGTTTGATTTGGCAGAGGTTTTTCGGTCGATGCCCTTCCTGTCACAACCCTTTTCGCAAGGGACAGAAACACGCTGACGGCTTTGCAGCTCCTCTTTACGAAAGTCTGCAATGGTTCTTTTACATCAACCTCTCACCATAGACAGTGACAGACATGGCCCGCCTTTGATAACCCAATTAGTGCACTGGGGGGACAGTGACAACCCTGTGGGCACTCGAACCCTCAACCTTAGGATCAGCGATCCTGCACCCAATACCACTAGACCAGCGGTCGGGACCCTATGGCTCTCGAGCCATATATGGCTCTTCCGGAGACGTCATATGGCTCCCAGACAGTTTGGAGTTGAGGGGGCCAAAAAAAAATTAAATTAAATTAAATTAAATTAAATTAAAATATTTATATATTTTGGAACTGGTTTTAACATACTAGTGATAATCTTAATAATATTAAGTAATTTAAAATTAGTTTTAAAGATACATTTTAAAAGTCAGGGGTGGGTTGCGGCACTTGCAATCCGCCGGTGACCCGAGGATCAGGTCGGGAACCAATCGATCGCAAATACGTCACGGGTCATTGTCAATGTACGGAAATTAATTTTATCAGAGATAAAATTTCAACCCTTCAACCCGCTTCAACCCTTGTAACAGAAAAGATGGCGAAAAGAAAAATAGACGATGATTACTGTACATTCCAGGCTGCGTGGACAGAGGAATTTGCATTTGTGGAGAGAGCAGGATCCGCAGTATGTCTAATATGCAATGACAAAATTGCATCAATGAAACGCTCAAATATAAAGCGGCACTTCGATACGCGTCATGCTTCTTTTGCATTGAAATAGCCACCGGGGACAGCAGGAAAAAGGCATGCGAAGAGCTGCAACGGAAAGTGCAGACGAGCCAGCAGCAACTGCGTGTCTGGACCACGCAAGGTGACGGTAATTCCGCTAGCTTTGCGGGTGCTTCGGCAATAGTGAAGAGTGGAAAGCCGTTCACAGATGGCGAATATGCCAAAACATTTATGCTTGATGTGGCCAATGAACTTTTTGATGACTTTCCAAATAAAGCCAAGATAATCAAAAAAATAAAAGACATGCCACTGTCATCAAGAACGGTTCACGATTGGAGCATCATGATGGTGAAACAAGTAGAGGAAACACAAATTAAGGACATAAACGCTGGGACATACTTTTTTGTCTCGCGTTAGATGAGTCAACAGACGTTAGCAATCTATCTCAGTTCAGTATAATTGCCAGGTATGCTACAGGTGACACACTGCGTGAAGAAATCTTGGCTGTTTTGCCAATGAAAGAGACAACAAGAGGAGAGGATTTATTCATGTCGTTCATGGAGTTTGCTAAAGAAAAAAATACCACTGGATAAACTTATTTCTGTGTGCACTGATGGTGCACCATGCATGTTGGGGAAGAACAAAGGGTTTGTAGCACTTCTCCGTGAGCATGAAAAGAGAGCAATCCTAAGTTTTCATTGCATCCTGCACCAGGAGGCGCTTTGTGCTCAGACGTGTGGCCAGCAACTTGGTGAGGTGATGTCGCTGGTCATTCGAGTGGTCAACTTCATTGTCGCCCGAGCTTTAAATGATCGGCAGTTTAATGCTCTGTTGGAAGAAGTTGGGAATCAATATCCCGGTCTGATTTTACACAACAAAGTGCGTTGGTTGTCCAGGGGGAAGGTGCTCAACCGTTTTGCAGCTTGCCTGAGTGAAATACGGATTTTTCTAGAAATGAAAGGCGTCAAGCATCCTGAGCTGGACAATACTGCCTGGCTCCTGCATTTTCACTATCTTGTGGACATAACTGGCCATCTAAACCAGCTTAATGTGAAAATGCAAGGTATTGGGAATACAATCTCATCCCTTCAACAAGCAGTGTTTGCATTTGAAAGCAAGCTGGAAGTTTTTCTCAGGGACATTGAAACAGGTCGTCTTCTGCACTTTGAAGGACTGCAGCAATTTAGAGATGCATGCTTAGCAAGCGACCCCACACAACATCTGGATCTCCAGCAGCTAGCTGACTATACGTCCAATCTCCTGCAGTCATTCAAGGCACGTTTTGGAGAATTTCGTATGCGAACACTGGTCTTTTCAAATTCATCACTCATCCACATGAGTGTGAAGTGGACAAAATCAACCTGATGTGCATCCCGGAGTCTCCATCGCAGACTTTGAGCTGGAAGTTGCAGACCTGAAGGCATCTGATATATGGATGACTAAGTTCAAGTCACTTAATGGAGAGTTGGAAAGACTTGCACGACAGCGAGCAGAGCTGGCGAGGAACACAAGTGGTCAGAAATAAAAGCTTCAACCTGAAGACCAGCTAATTCTTAAAACTTGGAACGAGCTTCCTGTGACATATTACACAATGCAGCGTGTGAGTATTGCCGTACTGACCATGTTTGGCTCTACGTATGCATGTGAGCAGTCATTCTCGCATATGAGAAACATTAAGACCAACCTACGCTCGCGTTTAACTGATGGAGGCCTCAACGCCTGCATGAAACTCAACCTCACTACATATGAACCAGACTACAAGGCCATCAGCAAAACCATGCAGCACCAGAAGTCGCATTAAAAGTAAACCTTTTATTATTATTATTATTATTATTATTATTATATGTTTAAAATACTATATGGCTCTCAAAAAATATATATCTAGAAATAATTTAGTTTTATGGCTCTCCAGGTCAAAAAGGTTCCCGACCGCTACACTAGACCATCACTGCCCATTGAAAATATTTTACATATCTTTTTAATTCATATAAATGTCGTAAGGAATTTTAATAAAGTAGCAAAGTTTCAGAACAGAACATTTCCTGAGGTGTGGACATATTCATTTCACTTTCACTGATGATGAGCATGGATTCCCAGGACGTGCCTGATCTGTGGCGATAAATTCATGAAGTGTTTCCAGAAGCGTTCAGAGTAAACACACAGCATTTCACGGAAATACCCGGAAGCGAGATGAAGCCGCCTCGGAACCACTGCAGGTTGATCTGAGCAAAATGTATTTCAAGTGGGCGCGGCCTGATGACGTCACACAAACGGTCAGCAAATTAAAAGCTTGACGTCAAGAATACGAAAAGGACGTAATGTGATCACCTTCTGTGGGAAAGTGTTTCAGGCTGAGAACCCTGGAGCTTTTAATTATAAGCTGCCAAAATGTTCTAGACATGAACATTGTATATAAAACTTCCGATATTGCACTGTACAGGAAGGCGGCCTGAATGAGATTCAGATGTTTGTGATGGTGGAGCTCATATGTTGAGCAGCTCGAGTCAAAGCTGTTCTCAAATCTTGGTATCCTGAACCTTGATCCAGAAGTGATGGGGGGGGGGGGGGGAAGGGGCGTGGCCAGAGTATGTGTGGGTTCCTTAACCATTCAAATGGCAAGTTTTCCACCCGTTTTCTGCTCGTTTCTTCCTCTCCAATAAACTTTTTAATCAAGAGCTGCTGTTGTTCTGAACAATGTCTGGAGCGATCCATTTTCCTCAGAATTTCACAGAAATGTTCTAAAACAGCAAGTGCATAATTTCCTGCCTTCCCTCCTTCAGTGACAATGACAGGCTCCTGTTTTTTGTAAGAACGAATGACATCACTAATTGAACGCACTGATATTTTCCACATGCCCCTTTCACCGAGTGATTCAATTCCACAGAATCAGCAGCATGAGTGTCTGGACTGTTGGATTCTATTAGTCTACGACACATCTTCTCCTTTCAGCTGTTCCCTTCAGGGGTCGCCACAGCAAATGATCCGCCTCCATCTCTCCCTATCCTCTGCATCTTCTACTTACTCCAACGACCTTCATGTCCGCCTTCACCGCATCCATAAATCTTCTCTTAAGTCTACTATAAGTCTATAAGCACTATTAGTCTACTACACCTGACAGTACATTATTTACCATGTAGAAATATTTCTTCCAAAAACACTGATCCGGTTAGTGATGTCTGAGATTTTGAACATGACTGCATTCCTGGGTTGATAATTATAATATAATAATCTGAAATTGTGTAACGAATTAAAATAGCAGTCATTAAAAAGCAGGTTTTCTTCAGAACTGATGGTGTCCAGGTCCATATTCCTCTCGGATAAACCTACAAGTCCACGTTCTGTTCTGTTCACATCACGATGGAGACACTATCTAAAATAAAATGCTAATACATTACACAATGTGAACAATTCAGTTTTGAAGATCATAGGATTTAAACTTCACTCCATTCAGGGTTACAGTAAACCTCAGGAGAACAAAGTGCAGACACACCTTCTGTGTAAGAAATAATCAGAAACGTGTACATTTTATATTTTTATTAATCTGCTGTACAAGTGAAGCATCTACTTCAACTCCTTCACTGCCAGACCTGTGAGAGGGGGAGAGATGGGGGGGAAGCAAACGAGACACAGGGAGAGAGGAGAGGGAGTGAAAGAGAGGAACAGAGGGGAGAGTGGGACATAGAGGAGGGGGGTGAGACAGGGAGAGAAGAGAGGGGAGAAGGAGAGAAAGAGACAAAGGGGAGAGAGGAGGAAGAAGAGAGGGGAGAGATCGAGGAGAGGTTGGGGAGTGAGAGGAGAAAGACCGAGGGGAGGAGATAGAGAGGAAGAAAGGAGAGAGGAGAGGGAGAGAAAGGAGAGACATTGAGGGAGAGAGGGGAAGAGAAGAAAGAGAAAGAAAGAGGGAGGAGAGAGGGGAGAGGTTAGAGATCAAATGTTCGTGAGAAAGACTGGATTGGCTAATAATGAAAATATATCCATGTGTGTTCACTCAGTAATAGTCGAGTTGGATGTTGGTGAACCGGTGGAACTAAAGTTTCCATGGAAATCAGAAATTCAGCACTTGGTTCGTCGGTTGTTCTCGCAAGTGTGGAAATGCACCGTGAGCACCACGCAGGCCCAGGGTGATTGGACAACTTGCACAGGAAATGACTCCTGCTGACTTTACAGGTCATCACAATGATGGTACGTCCCACTCATAAACCTGAAATTACGACCGGGTCACTTACAAGATTAACCTCACTGTTCCCATGACAACAGCTTCCCTCCACTCATCTGAGTTAATGTGCTGTGGATGGAATGACAAGCATCACCATCACCCCCACAGAAATTACACACTAATTATATCCACAAACAAGCTAATCACACCACTCATGTACCATCCATGAATCAACCCACCCTCTTCTCTACCATCAAAAGGTTAAAGGTCACCTCAACTTCAATATGATACATGGCAACAGCAAACTATATTTTTACATGAACTTTAGCATGGGGTGGGGGCTAGAGGCAGGGTCCAGGGCGGAGCCCGTTTGCTACCTCCAGTTGGGCAACATATCTTGCATAGACTAATTTGAGCATAATTTTATTTGTAAACATATGTATTTGCAACATAATATATACACAGAATTGAGAACTAGGTCAACCATAGCGCTATGTTGTGTGTTGTTGTAAATGAAAGATGAAAAAAATACAAATATTTCCGGTAAACCGCTTTATAAATTTATGAAACATGCTCAACTAACTGTCCCTGCCTTCTAGTTACTAATTAATGTTGAGATACTACTCAGGTAAATAACAGTATACAGTCGGCCCCCAATTTACGAAGACCCCTTTTTACGAAATCCCCGGATTACGAAAAACATTTTCTTGAGTTTCCGTCCCCGAAATACGAAACAACCCCCTCTAACAAAAAGAAATTCAAACGCGCCAATCAAAATTTCACACGACGCGCGAGTTGCTCTCTCATTGGCTGTCTATCAACATCCCGCCCCACTGGCCTCACAGATCGAGACAGAAGGAAGCTTCACTCTTTAGTTTTTAGGTTTTTAAGTTGTTTTAATTCAGTAAATGTTTAATAAATGTGGGTGAATGAGCTTATCTGGCATCCCGATCCCTCAAGGAATCAAATTAAAGTTGAGTTTGTCAAGCAGGGAACTCACATCTTGGGCATGGCCCGCAGCAAGTGTGAGAGAAGGAGATAGAGAGAGGGAGAGAAAGAGGTGTGTGTGTTAATAAAAATGTTTAATAATGGTTTAATATGTTAATAAAATAGTTTAATAAATAATTTTCTTTTACTTTTAACACACATTTCAGACAAAATTGGTGTCCTTTTATCATTTTTAAAGGGTTTTTCCAGTCTAAGGACTGGAGCCTTGGGACGAATTAGGCGTTTAACATGTAAGATGCGACCCCTACTTATGAAATCCCCGCTATACGAAAGGACCTCTGGAACGGATTAATTTCGTAAATTGGGGGCCGACTGTATTAATTTATATGACAACGTATGCATGAATTGAGTATTTTCAAATGGAACATGAATTACTTGCGTTTGGCTGTTTAAAAAAAAAAAAACAAAAAAAAAAAAACAGTAAAATGAAAATAAAATTCCCATACATATTAAGCTGTTATGAACAATGCGAGTAAGTTTATCACACAATGATTTTACCAATACCGATTACTTTTATGAAGTTACATTTCAATGGGATTTCACGTGATCTAAACGAAATAAATATTTAGTAATTACCTCCGAGTGCGCTTGTCTGTCAGTCATAAATGGAATGCATCCGCGAGATCCATAATTGATCAGGTCGTTGCAATAAACACAAGGCCTTGCCGGCGATGTCAGATTTCTTTATGAAACTCGCCAAAGGTTCCGATACGTTCTGAGTCTGTTTACCGATTTTCACCTCAAATTTCACAATCTTTTCTAGCTATTCCCACTTAAACTTCTTAACATCCTTCTCTATTTCTGAAACGCAAGATTCGTCTTCTTTCATGAAAGTTCACACGATTTTAAACACACTGCAAATTTGCATTGAGCAGAGTTAAAACAGCCAGCCAACGAGCGGCTTACAATACATGAGGCGATACACCGAAAGTAGGCACTTGAAGCAAGTTCACTTGTTTGTGCTTGCGGCTTATCCGGACTGCTGAACTTTCGGAACTTGTTTAGTACTCAGCCTTAACTTGCTCACTAGAAAGATCAAAAGTCCGGAAAAGCCACGCTTTGTCTCAAGCACAAGCAAGTGAACTTGCCAGAGCCCCCCCCCAAAAAATTTTTCCTTGGATTTAGACGATTCACAGAAGTGACTAATTTGAGATAAAAAAAAATGTAAAAAAAAAAAAAAAAAAGACGCAGAATTCCACAGCTAATTGCCACGAATGCAATATCAAAATCATTTCCAGGGGAGGGAGACTGTCTCTCACCCTGTTGGTTTCCCTTTTGGATCCAGTTCCTATCAATGTTTCATCCCCATGTATATGGAGATTCTCCTTTCACTGTCACTGTGAGCAATGCTCATTAGGGATGTGTAGAGATTGTCGGAAATGTTTAAACTCCTTAAATTTCTTTCACTGTGTAAAACTGCTTTGTGACTATCATTTGGAAAAAGCGTCAAACAAATAAAACCACCAACAGGGTGAGAGACAGTCTCCCTCCCCTCTGACATGGTGCCCAACTCGACCAGGTTTATATAGGGTACTAAAACGAGAACACGGCTGTACGACAAGTTATAATCAGATCTGATTAGAAACACAACATCCATCCAGAAACCCCGAGTCTCATACATCAATATGATTCTCATACACACACACACACACACACACAGGTCAGTCTTCATTTGACCCACACACGGCCACACGATCTCAATGAGAACACCACAACTCGTACCATCCCTCCGAGATGGGGCGGAGACCCAAACCTGTCAATCTTTCAGACCCCAACCCTGTTTAACATGAGTGATGTCACAGGATTAGGAGGGCCAGGAGGTGTAGAGGTTAATGTGTGTGCTTACCGGGAGGAAGAGACTGTTTCAGTTTCTCCGCCTTCTCCTTGTCGGTGATGACGAGTGTGTACAGGTATCTGCTGCAGCGCACCTTAAACTTCACATTGTCCTTGTTCTTCTTAATCTTAACAGCTATACACACGCACACACACACACACACACACACACAGAGAATAACTTGCACACAGGAAGCGATGCACATGAACTGTACCTTACACACGTAAAGCGCAACAAAACAGAAAATATAAGTGCCCTGCAGAACAGCCTATAAACCAACCCCCCCCCCCCCCCCGAAGTTTCCCCAGGCAAAAAAAGAACACCACAGATGATCAGTGATGGGTCTCCAGTACAAACTACAGAAGTACACTACAGAATCTCACTTGAAACAAACCGGTGAGCAGAACACAGACATGGCATGTGATAAAAGCTTCAAACCCACTGGGCTGAGGGGTAATAGCTTAGCTTTCGTTAACAGAGTTATTAATCATCAGACGATTCGGCTGTAAATTGCATTTACAGCATTCGGCAGCTCTGATCCAGAGCGACTTACAGAAGCTTTAAGGTCTCCATCAGCGAATACATTCTTATACTGGTCATTTAGACTAATTGTACTGTCAGTCAAGCTCAGACGGTAGGTGTTGTGTGGGCTTCCCTGTTTTTGTGCTGTGTTTGTATACAGCATGGTGTTTAATCTAAGCACTGATAAAAAGGTAAGTTTTCAGCCATGGTTTGAAGATATCCAGTGACTCAGCTGTCTGGACATCCAGAGGAAGTTGATTCCACCACCTTGGAGCCAAAACAGAAGTATTGGGATGAATTTTCCCTAGTCCCTTGGTAGAAGGAGGGATCAGTCTCGCAGTGCTGAAAGATCGGACAGAACACGGTGCAGTGAAGAGGTGTTGATAAGCACTTTGAGGTAGGAAGGTGTAGGTTGAGTTTTGGATTTGTCGGTGAGCATTCGTGTTTTAAATTGAATGTGAGCAGCAATGAGGAACCAGTGAAGAGATTGTAGCAGTAATGTGGAAAAATTTGGAAGGGATGAAAACAAGCTGTGCAGCTGAAATTAAACACCCTGATTAATTTAATCAATTTCTTGCCTGTTTCAGGATGTGACATCACAGCGACACATAGTACAATTATATTAAACTCTAAACTACAGTGAATATACTAGTCCTTCCCAAAAAAATTAGCATATTGTAATAAAGTTCATTATTTTCTGTAATGTACTGATCAAAATTAAACTTTCATATATTTTAGATTCATTGCACACCAACTGAAATATTTCAGGTCTTTTATTGTTTTAATTCTGATGATTTTGGCATACAGCTCATGAAAACCCAAAATTCCTATCTCAAAAAATTAGCACATCATGTTCAGGTAGTGTAAACGAGCTATTAACCTAATCATCTGAATCAACCAATTAACTCTAAACACCTGCAAAAGATTCCTGAGGCTTTTAAAAACTCCCAGCCTGGTTCATTACTCAAAACCGCAATCATGGGTAAGACTGCCGACCTGACTGCTGTCCAGAAGGCCATCATTGACACCCTCAAGCAAGAGGGTAAGACACAGAAAGAAATCTCTGAGCGAATAGGCTGTTCCCAGAGTGCTCGATCAAGCCACCTCAGTGGGACGTCTGTGGGAAGGAAAAAGTGTGGCAGAAAACGCTGCACAACCAGAAGAGGTGACCGGACCTGGACCGGAAGATTGTGGAGAAGGGCCGATTCTAGACCTTGGGGGACCTGTGGAAGTAGTGGACTGGGCTACAGGTGCCGCATTACCCAGGTCAAGCCACTTTTGAACCAGAAACGGCAGCAGAAGCGCCTGACCTGGGCGACAGAAGCACCACTGGACCGTTGCTCAGTGGTCCAAAGTACTTTTTTTTGGATGAAAGCAAATTTTGCATGTCATTCGGAAATCAAGGTGCCAGAGTCTGGAGGAAGACTGGGGACAAGGAAATGCCGAAATGCCAAAATGCCTGAAGTCCAGTGTCGAGTAACCACAGTCAGTGATGGTCTGGGGTGCCATGTCAGCTGCCGGTGTTGGTCCACTGTGTTTTATCAAGGGCAGGGTCAATGCAGCTAGCTATCAGGAGATTTTGGAGCACTTCATGCTTCCATCTGCTGAAAAGCTTTATGGAGATGAAGATTTCATTTTTCAGCACGACCTGGCACCTGCTCACAGTGCCAAAACCACTGCTAAATGGTTTACTGACCATGGTATTACTGGGCTCAATTGGCCTGCCAACTCTCCTGACCTGAAGCCCATAGAGAATCTGTGGGATATTGTGAAGAGAAAGTTGAGAGACACCAGACCCAACACTGTGGATGAGCTTCAGGCCGCTATCGAAGCATCCTGGGCCTCCGTAACACCTCAGCAGTGCCACAGGCTGATTGCCTCCATGCCACGCCGCATTGAAGCAGTCATTTCTGCAAAATGATCCCCGACCAAGTATTGAGTGCATAACTGAACATAATTATTTGAACGTTTACTTTTTTGTATTAAAAACACTTTTTTATTGGTCAGATGAAATATGCTAATTTTTTGATATGGGGATTTTTGGTTTTTCTGTCCTATTTTGCCAAAATTATCAATATTAAAACAATAAAAGGCTTGAACTACTTCAGTTGTGTGTAATGAATCTAAAACATATGAAAGTCTAATGTACATTACAGAAAATAATGAACTTTATCACAATATGCCAATTTTTTGAGGACGAGTACACATTCTGCAGTCCCGATTAAAATCCATACGTAACACTCGAGATTCCTCCTTCTCCAACTAGCCCATTTCAGTATAATCACTGACGACAAGAACCTCTCTGGAGTTCTATGTGACAGGGGACCGAATCCAAGTCTGATTTCAGGCTTACATTAAAGGTGGAAGTACAGCAGAAAAGATTTATTTAGACTTTTACGAAGTCACTGCGGCCTTACAATCATTTATCCATAAAAACCTTTCACTCAGGATTTGTGGCCATTAATCTTTAAATACTCTTGACCCTAAAATATGTCAATACAAACAGAGCAATTCACCCTGAGAAAACATTCACATGCCCTGCAGTATTGGTCTTGATATCACACACACGGTGCCCACCACTTCCCACATGCTGTTTGCTTGTCAAGTCGTCGTCTTCTCTTTCGGCTTTTTCCCTTTTCTCGGGAGTTGCCACAGCAAATCGCCTGGTTTGCACATTTGATTTGGCATAGGTTTTTACATCGGATGCCCTTCCTGTCACAATGTCACAACCCTTTTAGCAAGGGACAGAAACACATTGACGGCTTTGCAGCCTACTCGTTACGAAAGTCAGCAATGACATGAACCTCTCACCAGACAGTAAAAGACATGATACCCAGTTAGCTGCACTGGGGGGAACAGTGACAACCCTGTGGGGACTCGAACCCCCAACCTCAGGATCAGCAATCCTGCGCCCTATCCACGAGACCATCACTGCCCCTGTAACCCTCCGATATTCACGTTGCGTTCCGCCCCCACCCGTGGATCCTGAAAATCCACGAATAATTGATACGGTTCTAAAACCCTATGTATGATATTCCGTATGCTAAAATATGGTTGTTAAACACATTCTATAGCCAGTCTTACTCATGAATACAGTAATGATTAAGAAAAAACGTTTAAATTTTGTACCGTGATATTTATGAATAAATAAAGTGCTTAGGCTCCTGACCAGAAGCTAGAGAAGATGCAGGGCGTTTGAGTGACATCATAGGGCTTAAATAATAATTAAAAACACTAAAAGAACGTGAATTCGCAATTCAAGCAATCACAGTAATAACATGTGTGCGAAGGAGGAGAAAAAAAAAATCATCTACAACCAATCAGCAAGAGGGAGAAATAAAAGCTCTCAGCCATTGGCTTAATTTGAATCATGTGCCAGTAACGTGATGCCTATGTATACAGTGGTACTATGGTTCTCGATCACTTTAGACATCAAACAAATTGGAATTCAACCAATAAATCCGGAATTTTTGTCCGGGAAATCGAACAAAATCTGGAAACTGAACACGAAAAAAGCGTGAGAAATTCTCCGATCTCCAACATTTACATATGCCAACTGCTCACCACCACAAAGGTATACATTCTCTCTTTATTGTTCTTATGCTTTCACTGTCCTGTGGTTTTTATTTTAGTGTACTGTATTCAATAATTTTTAATTTAATTTGCATACCTATGGTACGAGTTACCGTACCTTGAACTTTTGTTCAAAAGACGACGGTACGGATTAAGACCATTTACATTATTTGTAATGGGAAAAATAGAATAGGAATTCAAACAAATCGAAATTTGAACAGCCTTCTGGGACGAATTGTGGTCGGAAACCAAGGTTTGCTTGCAATTTGGCGAGGCTCCCGCTAGTTTAAAAACATGATGAAAAAGCCTTTCAGATTAAAATCCGCGAGTACAGTCAGCCCTCGACATTCGCGGGGGTTCGGTTCCGAGCCCTCCCGCGAATCGAGATAATCCTCGAGTTCTGTACCTGGAAGTAAAACCCCATGTATCACATGCGCGAATGAGCAGCCGGAAGTGAAATACAGTGATACCTCTGCTCACGAACATAACTGGTTCCCAGAAAGTGTGTGTGAGGCGAAAAGTTCGTCTTCCGAACATTTATTTCCCATAAGAAACCATTAAAATGAGAATAATCCGTTCCCAGGTCCCCATAAAACATAATTTTCTACTAAATAAGCCTTAAAACTACACAAAAATATACCTTATTCTATGTATAATAAATGTGCTATTGTATTGTAATTAAAGAAATAAACTGTACTGTATAATAAAGTCGTTTTATTTACCTTTGTGATGGTAGTTGATGGCTTGATGGAATGGAGTGGGAGGAGGAGGGAGGGAGGGACTTACTGTTTGGAAGGAGTGTTTGGAAACGCCTACTGTTTGGAAACACCCTTAGCCACACACGCACCCTTAATAGCTTCCTTGTTCTTAAGGATGGTGGTAGACTTAGCGTACTGGTACTGGGACGCTGAGTCACACAACCGCACACCTCGTTCGTATTTTTCAATGATCTCCGCCTGTGGTGGGGTCTTTTTCGGTCCCATAATAGCAAAAGTACACTCAATATGGTCCAAAATGTCTAGCAAACACAAACCACTTCCGCACTCAAAGAAAGGGGGTGACGAACTGTGACGCCATGAGCGTGCGTCAGCTTCTCGTGGCCGCCACCGTGGCGCTGTTCGACCGCGTGGTTTGATTCGTCCGCCGAAAACTAGTTCGTCAGCAGAGACAATATGCTCGCAAATTTAATGTTCTTGAGGCGAAAAGTTCGTGAGCTTAAGCGTTCGTCAGCGGAGGTTTTACTGTACTATGTATCTATTACATGTGCTAAAATATGCTTCTTAAACACATTCTATAGACAGTCTTACTCATTAATTCAGAATTAATGTAGTACAATATAGTAATGATTGAGAAAAACTTTTCAATTTTTACTTAGTTTTATTGATGATAAAATATAAACATTATACAGTATATACTGTTGTAGAGCACTCGTTTTAAAGTCTTTTTCAATTATTATTCCAGTATAGTACTTAAGTTAATGTTTGTGTGTGAGATTTTATGTTCAGTAGCATGTTTAACAAATGATACCAAAAGGATAAACTTTATTACGCTTCATGTCCTTTTACATTGAAGTTGGAGTGACGTCTCCAATATGGCGCTGCCTAGAGGGTAACGCTGCGGAGTTCTCGGAGTCAAATTGTTTCTTTGTTTGTTTTCATTTGTTTGTTCATGTTTTGCACTATGCTCGTCTATAATCGGTCGACCCCACGACAGCTATGAGCAGCTTCAGGTAACTAAGCACGCAACAACTTCTATCATGAGCTGCTATGGGAGCTCAATGCTAACCGCACCCCGGCTTGCATTAAGCCCAGGCGGAGTTCTCAAAACCTTGATTAGCACTTCCAGCCATACTGCTTGAAAATGTTCAGTCTCTGCGAAACAAGATGGACGAGCTTCATGCTCAGATTGCAGCACAGAGGGATCTACAGGTCTGTGTTTCTGTAAAACATGGCTCGAGGCAATTGCACCAGCCGGCTACAGAGCCTTCATCCCCTGCAATCCCAAGCGCCGGAGTCGTCATTCGGCCCCTTCCCGCCTGGGCTTCTTGTCCGCTGGAGTGCGGCTCACATTGAGCTGCCTACCATAGCATACTAGTCATTCTGAGGAAGATTGTGGAGAAGGGCCGATTCTAGACCTTGGGGGACCTGTGGAAACAGTGGACTGGGCTACAGGTGCCACATTCCCCAGGTCAAGCCACTTTTGAACCAGAAACAGCGGCAGAAGCGCCTGACCTGGGCTACAGAGAAGCAGCACTGGACAGCTCAGTGGTCCAAAGTACTTTTTTCGAATGAAAGCAAATTTTGCATGTCATTCGGAAATCAAGGTGCCAGAGTCTGGAGGAAGACTGGGGACAAGGAAATGCCAAAATGCCTGAAGTCCAGTGTCAAGTACCCACAGTCAGTGATGGTCTGGGGTGCCATGTCAGCTGCTGGTGTTGGTCCACTGTGTTTTATCAAGGGCAGGGACAATGCAACTAGCTATCAGGAGATTTTGGAGCACTTCATGCTTCCATCTGCTGAAAAGCTTTATGGAGATGAAGATTTCATTTTTCAGCACGACCTGGCACCTGCTCACAGTGCCAAAACCACTGCTAAATGGTTTACTGACCATGGTATTACTGGGCTCAATTGGCCTGCCGACTCTCCTGACCTGAACCCCATAGAGAATCTGTGGGATATTGTGAAGAGAAAGTTGAGAGACACCAGACCCAACACTGTGGATGAGCTTAAGGCCGCTATCGAAGCATCCTGGGCCTCCATAACACCTCAGCAGTGCCACAGGCCGATTGCCTCCATGCCACGCCCGCATTGAAGCAGTCATTTCCGCAAAAGGATTCCCCACCAAGTATTGAGTGTAGAACTGAAAATTATTATTTGAAGGTTGACTTTTTTTGTATTAAAAACACTTTTTTTTTAATTGGTCGGATGAAATATGCTAATTTTTTTGAGATAGGAATTTTGGGTTTTCATGAGCTGTATGCCAAAATCATCAGTATTAAAACAATAAAAGACCTGAAATATTTCAGTTGGTGTGCAATGAATCTAAAATATATGAAAGTTTAATTTTTATCAGTACATTACAGAAAATAATGAACTTTATCACAGTATGCTAATTTTTTGAGAATGACTAGTATTAGCTCTTCTAGCCGCAGCCCTGCTAACCAGCCCAGTTGAGCGTGCTTTGTTATACACGCCCGACAGTACTCCGATCTTATAGCTGTAGTAGAATCGACTGGTCGTAGACGACCATAGTGCAAAACATGGACAAACAAAACAACAAATAAAACATTAAAACAAACAAAGAAACAATTTGACTCTGAGAACTCCCTCTGGGCAGCGCCATCATGGAGACGTCACTCCAACTTCAATATAAAAGGATATGAAGCGTAATAAAGTTTATCCTTTTGGTATCATTTGTTAAACATGCTACAGAACATAAAATCTCACGCATAAACATGAACTTGGGTACTGTACTGGAATAATAATTGAAAAACATTTTAATACAACAGTTCAGAGAAAACCGTCGTTTCTCAAGAGAAAGTCTTATTTCTTCAGAAGAGACATCCAGCGTTTTCTATCACTGAGCCAGAGAAGACGCATCATGTTTGAGTGGTAAAGAGCTTAACTGGTAATTAAAACACACACAAAAAAAGAGCCTCATTGACAACTTGAGCACGAATGAGGAAAAACAGGCGGGACATCAGCTCAATCAATCAGGAGAGAGGACAACCATTGGCTGAATTTGAATCACGTGCCGGTTGCTCGGCAGTCAGCAAATACTCAAACCATGGGTGCAAAACCACGAATAGGCAAGGGCCTACTGTAGTGGGGGGGGGGGTGTCAATGGGAAACCGCAAATGGGTGAGAGTTGACTGTAATCTGCGTGTATAACATCAGTCTTTTTGGGCTTCTGATGGAGCTCTGCATGTTTCAGCCAATGCTGCCCTGATCTTGTATTCCAAGCCATGAGGAAAGCAAAGGAATTCAAGATGATCACTAAACTTCATATAATGGAAGAAAGATAAAATATCTGAAGAACTGAGACCACAAGGCTGGTAAGAGGGGTGTGGCCGGTTCCAGGTGTCCAACAACACGCACCCGATGGAAAAACAGGCTGCAGGGTCGAGTCACCGGACCAAAACTGTCACAATACCAGTGCCACAAAGCAGCTCGCTCACAATATGGCAATCGGCAGACACGCCCCCAAACCCCTGGAACAAAGTCGTTCCCAGCGATGAGCCCACAACTGAACTTTGAGGTCTAAGTCAGGGGTGCTCAATCCTACTCCTGTAGATCAACCTTCCAGATGACTTTATCTCCAACCCTAATGTGGCCTATGTGACATGTAAGATCCAGTCAGGTCTTGATTGGATGACTGGATGGTTAGGTGGGCATGATTAGGGTTGGAGCGAATGCCTTCTGGAAGGTAGATCTCCAGGAGCAGAATCGAGCACCCCTAGTCGAAGTGATTGTGTTCGGAGCAGATCCTTCATCCGCCGAATTCAGAACCATGTAAACTTTTAATCTGGTCAGACCTAGTTATGATTAAAGAGCAAACACCATTGTTTGAACGATGGCTTCATGCAATCACCAACCCTGAGTGAAAGAACCGGTTTTATATGGAAAATGGTCAAAAACAAACCGTGTGAACCTTGGAGCCCAGCTGCACATACAGATGTGTATATATTTATGTTAAACCTACACCATAACATATAGAATCCGGTTAGTGATGGAGAAGTTTCTCCACCTCATCTATGCACTTGGGATACGAACGAGCACGATTCTGCTCAGATAATCACGACTCTGCATCTCCTGCAGTACGACACTCTATACAGACAAACCCGATCTCGCACACCCTTCACAGCTCAAAGCACACAACTACTCACATTTCGCATCCTTCCTCCGAGCCGTCAGAAGGAAATCTTTAATCTCGTCGATTTTGCGTGGCTGAAATGCAACATAAATAAATTAACAACAGTGTAAACTGTAGAGCACAAAAAGCAAAATCAATCAGAACCAAAAGCTCACCAAAACCTTCTATTAAGAAAACACACGTTTAATAACTCTACCTACATCAACAAGCTCGAGCATCTCATGTTTAAATGTTCAGAACCACACACTAGTTTATAATAACCAGTAACACCAGTAGTGTATTTATCCTGAGGATTACATTCGATATCACAGCCCACACAGATTAAACCACAATCATTTACCTCCTCAGGCCAGGCTTAAACAATTCTTTGTTGGCAATATAGTCGGCCCCCAACTTACGAAGACCTCTGTGTACGAAATCCCCGGGTTATGAAAAACATTTTCTTGAGTTTCCGTCCCCGAGATACGAAACAACCCTCTCTTACGAAAAGAAATTAAAATGCGCCAATCAAAATTTCACTCAACGCACGAGTTGCTCTCTCATTGGCTGTCTCTCAACATCCGTCCCGCTGGACTCCCAGAAAGAGACAGAAGGAAGCTTCACTCTTTAGTTTTCAGTTTAGTTTTTTTTAAGTTGTTTTAATTCAGTAAATGTTTAATAAATGTGGTTGCATTTGAGCTCATCTGGAATTCCGATCCCTCAAGGAATCAAATTAAAGTTGAGTTTGTCAAGCAGGGAATGCGCTTTGAATTCACAAGGGCGTGGCCCACAGCGAGAGAGAGCGCAAGAGAAAGAAGGATTAACGCTTTAGTTTTTAAGTTTAGTTTTTTAAGTTGTTTTAATTCAGTAAATGGTCAAGCAGGGAACACGCTTTGAATTCCACGTCTTGTGGACGTGGTCCACACGCACGAGAGAGAGAGAGAGAGAGAGAGAGAGAGAGAAAAAGAAAGCGCGAGAGAGGTGTGTGAATAAAAATGTTTAATAATTTGATTAATACACATGTTAATAAAATGTTGAAATTGTTTAATAAATCATTTTCTTTTACTTTTAACACATATTCCATACAAAATCGGGGTACTTTTATCATTTTTAAAGGGTTTATAGCGTTTATCCAGTCCAAAGACTGGAGCCTTGGAACGAATTAGGCGTTTAACATGTAAGATGCGACCCCTACTTGCGAAATCCCCGCTATACGAAAAGGGCTCTGGAATGGATTAATTTTGTGAGTTGGGGGCCGACTGTAACATGATAAAGATTCACTCGAGAGGAAGGGATTTTTTTTTTTTTTTTTTGCCTGTGCAGGCCACCCAGAATTCGCGAGGAAATTTTTTTCATACATCATGCTATATTATTTATGCGATGTAAACACAGTAGAATGAAACAGAGATCCCAGTGAGGTTGAGAAAAAGAATTGAGGAAACAGGTTTACAAATAAACAAAATGAAATCTTTCAGCTGAGGGGTCAAGGGGACCACTCGGCCTCTTGCAAGGTACAGCGGCAGAGAATGTAAAAAATCATGCAAACAAGCTAATCATTGTTTTGTAACACGCATAACAGACAAAACAGCTTAAATAATGTAAAAAATACTAAAAGTTATTTCAGTGTATATTTTGCAGATGACATTGTGATCCGTACTGAGAGCAGAGAACAAGTGCAGGAAAATCTGGAGAGAGGAGGTATGCCATGGAAAGGAGAGGAATGAAGGTTAGCCTCAGTACGACAGAATACGTGTGTGAACGACAAGGACCCGAGAGGACCGGTGAGATTACAGGGAGCAGAGATAAGGAAGGTGGAGGATTTTAAAGGGTACCTGTAGTGAAAGCGTTCATATACCTAATTTGATGTATTGTGTCTAGCTAGTGACAAAACACCAATAAGGTGTTTATTATATTCTCTCACAAACCAGCTTTAAGGGCTTCACTCACGTCAAGTTTCAGAGCACAGGAGTTTTGCAGCGTCGCATTTCCTGTGACATCACATCGTTGACAAAGATTGCAATGTAAACCTATGGCTATATACCGGACAACAACACAAGCTTACGGAAACTTAGAAAAAACACATTGTGTTATCGGACCAGGAAATGACGACTCGGAGGACGATATTGGAGAGTCTGCAGAAGCTCTTCCATGGGAAAATTGTAGCAAACAACCAGCAAATATTTGGTGCTCTTGTGGAAAACGCGTGCTTAAAAAAAAAAACGATCAGGAGTGCTATTGTTGTAAAGAACATGAACTGCTTGAGGAAAATATACTGACATTCTGCAATTGGCGATACGACACTATGATGTTACGTCACAATGACCTTTGACCCCGGTGGAAAAAAAAGCCAACATGTCCACGCGCTGAACCTTTGTGAGCAAGGAATGTCATACAGAAGAAAAGGAAATGTGGACTTATACATAACCTACCGATATCACGCGATGTTTGAATGGTTGGAGAAAAGTATCCGGTGTGATAGGAAGGTATCGGCAAGAATGAAAGGAAAACTGTACAAGACGGTGCTGAGGCCAGCAATGTTGTATGGTTTAGAAACAGTGGCCCTGGAGAAAAGACAGGAGACAGAGCTGGAGGTAGCAGAGATGAAAATGTTGAGGTTCTCTTTGGGGGTAACGAGGATGGATAGGATCAGGAATGAGTACATCAGACGGACAGCACATGTTCGAGGTTTTGGAGACACAGTCAGAAGGGCTAGATTGAGATGGTTTGGACATGTACAGAGGAGGGATAGTGAGTATATTGGTAGTAGGATGCTGAGGTTGGAACGACCAGGCAGAAGGCCCAAAGGAAGACCAAAGAGAAGATTTATGGATGTGGGGAAGGTGGACATGAAGGTCGTTGGAGTAAGAGTAGAAGATGCAGAGGATAGGGTGAGCTGGAGGCAGATCATTTGCTGTGGCGACCCTTGAAGGGAACAGCTGAAATGAAAAGAAGAAGAATCAACATGCTATCATCTGCATATAATCGTAATTTATAGTTAATTGACATACAAGTTGACATATTGTTTACATAACATAGCTATAATAGTGGCCACAGTATTCTACCTTGGGGAACTCCACAAGTAATAATTTCTGGATCAGGTTGACTTCCGGTCATGATGGTGGAATGCTCGCGTTCAATCAACCAAAAATCTTCAGAATCATGGCCCAATTAATCAGAATCATGGCCTCAATTAAAAAAATCCTCACACAAGGGTAAGGGGGGGGGGGGGGAATAGCACTGAAGCTATTTCACCAAATATTTCATCATTCCTGAACAAGGAAAAGATTCCAGAAGCCGAAGTAACTTGAAGAATAGACGTGCCATTACCCGATATTGACAAAATGGAGGATTCACTCTCTCAAGACTTTTTTCTGAAAGTCTTACAACATACTGAAGAAATTTGCTCCAAAATGGGTTCCAAGATCAACTCTGTGTTGCAACTTATTTCAGATCTTACCACGAGAGTCAAGGCAATTGAACGCTTGGTGGAACTTAACGATAAACGCATCTCTGATACATCAAGGGAGATAACTCGGACAGAACAGTGTCTCCATCTGAAAATATAGACATTAGAAAACAAGCTTATGGAAATACAGATGTATTCCCGCAAGAGAAATCTCCTAATTTATGGAATTCTGAATGAAAAGATTAATTTGCTTGAGGTTGGAACTACCAGGCAGAAGACCGAAAGGAAGACAAAGAGAAGCTTTATGGAGGTGGTGAAGGAGGACATGAAGGTAGTTGGAGTAAGAGTCGAAGATGCAGAAAATAGGGTGAGATGGAGGCGGATGGTTTGCTGTAGCGACCCCTGAAGGGAAAAGCCGAAAGGAAAAGAATAAGATAGACACACAATTCAAGTAGCAGAGCCCTATTCACGTGTGACATCATAATGAAATAATTATGAGCTAATTTGTAGAATGATAACATAACATGACATTATCACAACAAACATTTTTGTTAAACTAGTAAGTATACCTGCTACAAGTTTGTATGTTAATAGTATAACACTATAATTCAAAATGTCAACATTTACTCTGCACTAGTAAGCAGTCTTACACTGTACTTAATGCATAGATTTATACAAAGAGCAGAATTCCACTGTCTGTCTGTCTTCCTTTCGGCTTTTTCCCTTTTACTCGGGATTCGCCACAGCGAACCATTTGATTCGCACGTTTGATTTGGCAGAGGTTTTTACGTCGGATGCCCTTCCTGTCACAACCCTTTGGTTAGCAAGGGACAGAAACACGCTGACGACTTTGCAGCCTACTCTTTACGAAAGTCAGAAATGGTTCTTTTACATGCCTCTCACCATAGACAGTGACAGACATGGCCCGCCTTTGATAACCCAGTTAGCTGCACTGGGGGGGGACAGTGACAACCTTGTGGAGAGTGGGACTCGAACCCCCAACCTTTGGATCAGCGATCCAGCACCCTATACCACTCGACCACCACTGCCCCCATCAACCACCACTGCCCCCAAAGAGCAGAATTCCACTAGTCGGGTAAAAACAGCGGAGATCTTGGATCCCTAAATGAAATAAATATCTTACATTTGAAAAAACATAGTGAAGACCAAAGTTTATTCTTTTAGTATCATGATCAGAGTATTAAGGTTTGAACATTACTTTTAATATTGCAGTCATCAACTAACAAAGACCTTCATCACACGCCGCACTGTTGCTGGTGATTTATAATTAAATTGTATTTGTCCGAAAGTGTCAGCAAGTGTTGCTCAATTTGAAACGTATTAATTTTTACATAGAATTTCAGCCCAACCGGCCGTGTTACCACCCACAAAGATATTTTTAAGGCTGGCCTAACTTAACATAATCACACCATCACTTGGATTATAACAGCTACAAACTCCCCATTAAAACCCAAATATTCTCAAGTCTTTTATAAAAGCCAATATCAGATGTGTACGCTTAAATTTATACAACAATCACTGGAGAGTTAAATAAACTAAAATGTTGCTTGTTTATACTGTTAGCATACACCACTAGCCTTTAGCTCACAGCTAACACCATCACAGGACCTTATTCCTTGCACATCACTTCATACAGCAAAACAAACGCTTATAAAATTGAACATGGGCAAACAGATCTCATGCACTCATGGAATAAAGGGCGTGCGCATGCGCACCGCAACGTGTTTTCTCACCATTATTCTCCCGGTAAGACCTGAAACACAAGAGAAACAAAACTGGTAAATCCGCAATATTCACCACAACATCTCGCAAATAATCGTTTCAATTATAAGTTAGTAACTTGCTTCTCGTTATAATACAAGTTATTTTCAGACACACCGCACGATTCTTTCAGATTTTACGGATAATTTTAACGCCAATGTAATAGCAACACTTACAGAGACAGCGGGCAGAAAGGAAGAGGGGCGGGTCTTCCGCCTTCACGGAATTTATTACTTCGATACGGCGGCCCACGAGTGACATTTTATTAGAAAACGCAAAACGCGGTTTCTTTTCACTGGATCTTGATCTTGATCTTGATCGGTTAGATGATACGTCGCAAGGACATTAATTCACCGCGCAAGTGTCAAGCTGATTAGCAGGACCCCCTTACTATTTCAGCAAAAGATTTGGAAAGAGGTGAAACTGCACAAGACGATCGGAGTTTTCCAGTTCAGACCTGAGATGTGGTTATATTGTATAAATTCACATTTCTAAACTGTCCTTGTCATATTTTTCATATCTGCCGTTATAAGTGGTCTTCTTCTTTTCCTTTCGGCTTTTCCCTCAGGGTTCGCCACAGCGAATCATCTGCATCATGTGCTGTCCCTCTGATGTACTCATTCCTGATCCTATCCATCCTCATTACTCCCAAAGAGGACCTCAACATTTTCATCTCTGCTACCTCCAGCTCTGCCTCCTGTCTTTTCCCCAGGGCCACTGTTTCTAAACCATACAACATCGCTGGCCTCAACACCGTTTTCCTTTCATTCTTGCCGATACCTTCCTATCACACATTACACCGAACACTTTTCTCCAACCATTCCGACCAGCCTGCACACGCTTCTTCACCTCTTTTCCACACTCTCCATTGCTCTGGATTGTTGAGCCGAAGTACTTAAAATCCTCCACCTTCCTTATCTCTCCTCCCGAAAACCTCAAAGTTCCTCTTGCGTCCTTGTCGTTCACACACATGTATTCTGTCTTACTAAGACTAACCTTCAATCCCCTCCTTTCCAGGGCATACCTCCACCTCTCTAGATTTTCCTACACTTGGTCTCTGCTCTCACTACAGATCATGATGTCATCTGCAAACATCATAGTCCATGGAGATTCTTGTCTAACCTCGCCTGTCTGCCTGTCCATCACCATAGCAAACAAGAAGGGGCTGAGAGCTGACCCTTGATGCAGTCCCACCTCCACCTTGAACTCTTCTGTCACACCGACAGCACACCTCACCACTGTCTTACATCTCTCATACATGTCCTGCACCACTCTAACATCCTTCTCTGCCACTCCAGACTTCCTCATGCAATACCACAGTTCCTCTCTCGGCACCCTGTCATATGCTTTCTCCAGATCCACAAAGGCACAATGCAGCTCCCTCTGAATTTCTCTGTACTTCTCTATTAACATCCTCAAGGCAAACACTGCATCTGTGGTGCTCTTTCTTGGCATGAAACCGAACTGTTGTTCACAAATGCTAACCTCTGCCCTTAGTCTAGCTTCCACTATTCTTTCCCATAACTTCATCATATGGCTCATCAACTTTATCCCTCTGCAGTTGCCGCAACTCTGCACATCTCCCTTGTTCTAAAAATGGCCACCATCACACTTCTTCTCCCTTCCTCTGGCATCTTCTCTCTCTAAGACGTTGTTGAATGTTCTTGTCAGAAAATCTACTGCTACCTCTCCTAGACACTTCCATACATCCACCGGTATGTCATCAGGACCAACTGCCTTTCCATTCTTCATCCTCTTCAATGCCCTCTTCACGTCACCCTTACTAATCTTTACTACTTCCTGGTCCTCAACAGTCACCTCTTCTGCTCTTTTTTCTCTCTGATTTTCCTCATTCATCAGCTCTTCAAAGTCCTCTTTCCATCTTCCCAGCACACTTCTGTCATCAGTCAATACATTTCCCTCTATGTCCTTAATCACCCTAACTTGCTACACATCCTTCCCTTCTCTATTTTTCTGCTGTGCCAACCTGTATAAATAATTTTCTCCATTTTTACTTTCCAACCGAGCATACATGTCATCCAACGCCCTCTGTTTGGCCTTTGACACCACTACCTTCTCCTTACGCTGTGTCTCCCTGTACTCCTGTTGACTCTCTTCAGTCCTCTCTATGTCGCACTTCTTCTTAGCTAGCCTCTTCTTTTGTACACACTCCTGCACTTCCTCATTCCACCACCAAGTCTCCTTATCTCCTCTCCTTCCAGATGACACACCAAGTACTCTCCTAACTGTCTCCCTGATCACATTAGCTGTAGTTGTCCAGTCATCTGGAAGCACTTCCTGACCACCCAAAGCCTGTTTCAACTCCTCCTTGAAGACAACACGACACTCTTCCTTTTTCAGCTTCCACCACTTTGTCTTCTGCTCTGCCTTTGCCTTCTTCACCTTCCTCACCATCAGCGTCATCTTGCACACCACCATCTTATGCTGTTTGGCAACACTCTCACCCACTACTACTTTGCAGTCGCTGACTTCCTTCAAATTGCATCGCCTACACAAGATGTAGTCTATCTTTATGCTCCTATCTCGCTTTTATAAGTCACCCTATGCTACTGGCTCTTCTGGAAGAAAGTATTCTTCACAGCCATTTCCATCCTTTTTGCAAAATCTATCAACATCTGTCCTTCTGCGTTCCTGTCCTAGATACCAAACCTGCCCTATCACTTCCTCGTCCCCTCTGTTTCCTGCACCAACATGTCCATTGAAGTCTGCCCCAATGACCACTTTTTCACCTCTGGGGATAATCTGCATCACTTCATCTAACTTACTCCAGTATCTCTCCTTCTCTTCTAGCTCACATCTTGCCTGTGGAGCATAAGCACGGACAACATTGAACATCACGCCTTCAATTTCTAACTTGAGACTCATCACTCTGTCTGACACTCTTTTCACTTCTAGAACATTCCTGACAAACTCCTCCTTCAAGATGACTCCTACTCCATTTCCCTTCCCATCCCCACCATGAAAAAACAGCTTAAACCCTGCTCCTAAGCTTCTAGCCTTGATACCTTTCCACCTGGTCTCCTGAACACACAGTATGTCCACCTTCCTCCTCTACATCATGTCAGCCAGCTTTCTACCTTTTCCTGTCATAGTTCCAACATTCAAAGTCCCTACTCTCAATCCTAGACTCATGCCTTTTCTTCTTTTCTCTCTGCCTATGGACACGTCTCCCATCTGTCCAGTTTACACTAGCACCCTGTTGGTTAACAGCACTGATGGTGGTCATTGTTAACCTGGGCCCCGACCGATCCGGTATGAAAGTCGTATTGTTGATTTGCATATCAAAATTTGGCACATGTTTTCTAATCTAGATCTAGAGAGGTGGAAGTATGTGATGGAAAAGAGAGGAATGAAGGTTAGCCTCAGTAAAACAGAATACATGTGTGTGAACAACAAGGACCCAAGCGGAATGTTGAGGTTATGTGCAGCAGAGATAAAGAAGGTGGAGGATTTTAAGTACTTGGGCTCAACAGTCCAGAGCAATAAAGAGTGCGGAAAAGAGGTGAAGAAGCATGTGCAGGCAGGTTGGAATGGTTGGAGAAAAATGTCCGGTGTGATGTGTGATAGGAGGGTATCGGCAAGAATGAATGGAAAAGTGTACAAGACGGTGTTGAGGCCAGCGATGTTGTATGGTTTAGAAACAGCAGCACTGAGGAATAGACAGGAGACAGAGCTGGAGGTAGCAGAGAGGAACATATTGAGATTCTCTTTGGGAGTAACGAGGATGGATAGGATAAGGTATAAGTACATCAGAGGGACAGCACATGAAAGATGCTTTGGAGACAAAGTCAGAGAGGCTAGATTGAGATGGTTTGGACATGTACAGAGGAGGGATAGTGAGTATATTGGTAGTAGGATGCTGAGGTTGGAACGACCAGGCAGAAGGCCCAAAGGAAGACCAAAGAGAAGATTTATGGATGTGGGGAAGGCGGACATGAAGGTCGTTGGAGTAAGAGTAGAAGATGCAGAGGATAGGGTGAGATGGAGGCAGATCATTTGCTGTGGCGACCCTTGAAGGGAACAGCTGAAATGAAAAGAAGAAGAATCAACACGCTATCATCTCCATATAATCGTAATTTATAGTTAATTGACATACAAGTTGATATATTGTTTACATAACATAGCTATAATAGTGGCCACAGTATTCTACCTTGGGGAACTCCACAAGTAATAATTTCTGGATCAGGTTGACTTCCGGTCATGATGGCGGAATGCTCGCGTTCAATCAACCAAAAATCTTCAGAATCATGGCCCAATTAATCAGAATCATGGCCTCAATTAAAAAAATCCTCACGCAAGGGTAAGGGGGGGAGATAGCACTGAAGCTATTTCACCAAATATTTCATCATTCCTGAACAAGGAAAATATTCCAGAAGCCGAAGTAACTTGAAGAATAGACGTGCCATTACCCGATTTTGACAAAATGGAGGATTCACTCTCTCAAGACTTTTTTCTGAAAGTCTTACAACAACATACTGAAGAAATTTGCTCCAAAATGGGTTCGAAGATCAACTCTGTGTTGCAACTTATTTCAGATCTTACCACGAGAGTCAAGGCAATTGAACGCTTGGTGGAACTTAACGATAAACGCATCTCTGATACATCAAGGGAGATAACTCGGACAGAACAGTGTCTCCATCTGAAAATATAGACATTAGAAAACAAGCTTATGGAAATACAGATGTATTCCCACAAGAGAAATCTCCTAATTTATGGAATTCTGAATGAAAAGATTAATTTGCTTGATGAATGCAAGAACATTTTCGGGAATGTTTTGGGTTTAAATCCTGACGTTGTTGACAAGATGTCGTTTGTTAACTAGTCATTGTAATATTTGTTTCCATGTTGGACCAGAATGCAGTGCTAGAAGCGGCCACAAGAAATTCCAAGAACTTAACTAACATACAAAGTCAAAAATGGCGAAGATGAATAGTTTTATTTGTAGCTCATTTAACTGCTGGGGCCTTGGTGAATTCAAGAAGAGAAAAGATATCTTCAATTTTCTGAAGGCAAAAAAAAAATTCTCTGTACATGTTGCAAGATACTCATTTTTGCTACCAAGAATGAACGACTGTTGTGTTCTGAATGGGGTTATAATTGTATTTTTAACTGTCATAATAGCTAATCTAGAGGTGTGGCAATTTTGTTAATTAACAATTTTGAATATAAACTGCATAATACTTTCAAGTAAATCAATGGTAATCTTTTACTGTTAGATATCACTATTTGTGGTCAGAGAATGTCAATTGCAACTATCTATCGACCTAATATAGATAAACCTGACTTTTATCAATCTTTGATCTGTAAGATTAAAGAATTTGGTAATCTTTCTTGTAGAATAGCAGGTGACTTCAATCTTCTTCTAGATCCTTCACAAGATTGTGACAAATATCATAATGTTATTAATCCACATTCCTGTAATTCAGTTTTGGATATGATTGGAGAACTTAATCTTGTTGATATTTTGCGGGATCACAATTCAGAATTATGTAAATTTAGTTGGACAAGAAAATCACCAGTAAAACAAGCCAGATTGGATTTTTTTCTTGTGTCAGAAAATTTGTGTCAGTTTGTTTCAGATACTGATATAAAAGATGGCTAAAGATCAAGCCATTCTTTGATTACTCTTCATTTGAATTTGACCAACACATCTAGAAATTTAACATGCTGGAAGTTTCATAATTCTTTGCTTCATGATTACAAATATGTTACTGAAGTAAAATCAGTTATATTAAGGTTAAGAAACAATATGCTTCCGAATTTGATGACAACATTGAAGTAGATGATGTCCCTAATTCTGAGCTTAAGTTTACTATTCGTGATCAGTTGCTCTTTGAAACTCTTTTGCTAGAAATCCGAGGTAAAACTATTTCTTATGCTTCTTATGGAAACAAATTTAAGTTTAAACAGGAATAGTTTTTAATCAAAGAAATTGGAATACTGGAATTAAACCTTACTGATCGTAATGTTGATACCCTTGCCCTTACATAAACATAAAGCATTACAGGAACTTCATCAAAAGATCTAGGGCTCAGTGGATTAATGAGGGAGAAAAAATTACTAAATACGACTGCAATCTTGAAAATAGAAATTTTATTAGCAAAGTAATGCCTAATTTAGAAAGGCAGGATTGTTCCTTATTATCAAACCCAGAAGATATCATGAAGGAAGCAGAATATTTATACCAAAATCTTTACTCTGATAGGACCCCTTATCAAATTAACATTAATCTGAAATCTCTTCTTCCAGAAGATATTCCCAGATTTGACCAGGAAACTGCAGATTCTCTTGCAGTTCCCATTAAGAAAGATGAACTTCTTAAGGTATTCAAAAAGACCAAAAAAGAACAAAAGTCCTAGTTCTGATGGTTTCAGCTATGAATTTTATAAGTTCTTTTGGGTTGATATAGGAGACTTTTTGCTGAGATCGATTAACTTTAGCTTTGCTAATGGGGAACTTTCAGTGACTCAGAAGCAAGGATTAATTACTTGCATTCCAAAAGGCAATTAACCGAAGCGATTTATTAAGAACTGGTGACCTATTTCTTCGTTAAATACTTCTTACAAACTTATGTCATCTGTTATTGCAGAGACTTAAAATGGTTTTGCCACTCCTTATTAATAAAGATCAGACTGGCTTCATGACAGGAAGGGATATTAGGAAGAATATTAGAAGAATTTATGATGTTTTATGTCGTACTGAACATAAGAATATTCCAGAGTTGCTTTTGATTCAGTGTCATGGTCTTTTATTGATAAAACTTTGGAATTCTTTGGTTTTGGAAAAGACATTCGGAAATGTTTCTCTACTTTCTATAATAATACTTATTCTAAATTGATTATAAATGGAAATTTTTCATCACAGATATCTTGAAAGATCTCAGAAATTTGATTGGGTAGGGGGTCTATAAACAGTTCCTATTCTTATTATTGGTTTTGTTTTGTGGAGGAGAATTTCTCACCAGACTGATTCTAAGACATCTTTTTGGAGATCTGATCCAGGGTTAAAAGCAATATCTTCTCTAATATACATTCAGACTCCTCCCCCTTTCTGTTTCTATCCTTGCGTAGGATGGAGTATCCCTCCTGGTGGATTTCTTGATCTGTTACATTATTATCATGCAAGGTTTCAGTCATTACGAAAACTGCAATTTTTGTTTTCCGCACTAGCTGGTGGAGTTCACAGAGTTTTGGTATGATAGATCTTGTATTTATATGTACAAAGTTTACTTTTAAAATTAATTAAAAGTAGCTTAGTTAATTTTTACACCATCACTATGGTCATTGTCATCATTAGTATTTTTGTTTTTATGATTACAATCAGTACTATTAGTGTTACCGTCAATATTACTAAAAAGATCTAGGTTGTTTCAATAAAAGGTAAGAAATTAAAAAACTTTAACTTTGCTTATGTTGCATGATAAATTGCTGCAGTTAGTACAGTTTGAGATCATGGTTTCCACGTCCGGGGCTGATGTGTACACACGTGCTGGGCAATACCACAAATCAGGACTTGTGCTGAGTTTGTAGTATTGTTCAATGTTCACATCGGGGGTGGACTTTTGATCCCCCCCCCATGCATTGCATGCATTGCACTGTATGCCATTTTGGTTTAACTTAACTGGTTTACTGCAGAATCCACACGGGCATTTTCATCTTGGACAAGCTCTGAATCCTGGCCCTGGGTTGGGGTGTACGTCAGCAGAAAAGACCAGCAAAATTACAGTCAGTTAGATCAAAGCATTGGTTGTAAAAAAAATAAAAGGCTACATGATCATCTTAGACTTCCATAAACACATGATTATGCTTGTTTGTTAATAATACCATTCAGCTTTTGTTTACGTCTTTGTTTACGATTGAAATTATGATGTTTCAGACCATAAAGTTCGTTAAGTAGCCATGAATACTGCCTGTGGTTGGGTCGTGGTGATGTTATGACTTTTTGGTTGTCCAATTCACTGAAGGCTGGAATAGTCAGCGCCAGTATTATAATCAGTGCCGCTAAGATGGTAATTGCACAGCCTGGGTGCCGCCATAATTGATATTTACATCTGGGGCTTCTGGGATGGCCAGACTTCCGTTCACCTCCAAACCATTCATCTGCGAAACCGGCGGGAGTCTGGCCTCGCGCAGTGCGGGGGCAACTCATGGCCATCGTCCAAGTCATTGACATTCGTCTGCCGAAACCTTGATCCAGGAAACATCAACAATCATGCTGCTAAATTTTCAGTTAAAGTTTGAAATTTTTCTATCAGAAAAACTTTTTAGAAGCTGGAGCCCCAGCCGGGAGCCATTAGCTATGCAGCCTACTCTTGAGCAGAGAAGAGTTTAGTACTTTTCCCTAGTCCCTTAGAAGGCGGCGGGATCAGTTTCACAATGTCCGGGGATCTGAGAGAAGACTTCTACTGAGTCCTGCAGTCTGATTGGTCTAACATAATAAAATATAGTGTGTAATATATGTTTCCATAATTAATATAATTATAGTTTATTATATGACAAATGACATATAATAAATAAATAAAGGAACTCCAGCATCCCTGGTGTATCTGCAAGCAGATACCTCTCACAGTTCAAATGGATCCACTTTAGTGATACTGAGCACTAATCAAGTGTTCTGAATTGCTCCTAGGTCTGAGTGTGTGTGTGTGTGTGTGTGTGTGTGTGTGTGTGTCTGTGTGTGTGTGTGTGTGTGTGTGTGTGTTGATGTTGTGATGGCCTGGCTATCTACACAAGGTTTACCATGCCTTTAACCAAAGTTGGCTGAGATAGGATCCTTTTTTTTGACCCTACCAGAATTGTGTAATTTGGTAAATAAATTACTGTAGAGAATGGTCCACATCTAATAAGAAGACGGCTCACCAGGCCTTCACAGATCTGTTTTATATGTCTGGAAATATATACAGTGGGACCTTGGCTTACGAAACTAGTCCGTTCCGAGGGCGAGCTCCTTCCAAACTCATATAACATGCCATAAACATCTATTTGACCTAATATATTAAAGATAAGCATATAAAAATAATAAATATTAAATAAAAATAATACATGTACAGTAGCATCAATAATAAATAAAAATAAAACAAGAATAAACAATAAGTCAACTAACCCATCGACTTGATTATCGACTGTGGCAAAGATGTCACGTGGGCAGGCAGGAGGTGGTACATAACAGAGGAGGAGGAGAATTTTGTATGTGTGCATGCTACGAATGAAAATGAGGAAAGGCTCATGGTGAACTCCCACAAGGCCAGCGCTTCTGAAATAATGGGGAATAATTGAGAAGCACTGCACAAGGTATTCTCAGAGTGTGGAGGAATAAACGCAGAAGAATATGAGCCTCATCGGCCCAGAGAAGCCATTTCCCAGCATAGCGTGTAATCAAAATTTTGCTCGTTGGATTGGGCAGAGATTTTTGGTGAGATCGAAGCTCGTATCATGGACAATTTGTTATAAAAGACACTCGTAAGTCAAGGTACATACCGTATTCGATGTGATAAGCGCCCAGGGAGCTTAATAAAAATTAAGTAGGTAGGTGCTTATTAAAATGTTACCAGCGGAGTGGAAAGGTAAGTGCTTATTACCATTGAGGTTGAACACATGAATAATAACCAAACAATAAACGAGTTTTACTGCCATTTGTGTTATTCATTTTGTGTTATCAACCAAACTACTTACATGAAAGCTGAAAATAAACAGAAAACAACATAATAAAAAATAATGAAAGACCCCTTACTTTTCCCTTCTGGTGCTGTTCCTTTAAACATTTTCCCCGGAAGTAAAATCAAGCCAATCAACACAATGTTGACTTTAGCACATGACACATTAAACCAATCAACATGAACATACACAAAAAGCACATGGCCAGGAACGTCTTAAATTTATGAAGATAGTGACTGATAGGTCCATATCTGGCTTATCGCTCCATTCATTCAGAGCATCCCATAGTTTTGCTGTAGCAGTTTCTAATGGTTCACAACCTAATGTTTATACATTTACCAAGAGAACACAGCAAAATATTTTTCTGTTTTTTAAAGCATGGCACAACAATCAAATGCGTTGTTACTGATGAACATTATGGACAACCCCCGTAGCAGGGGGTCTTGAAATACTGTGTAAACTCACTTTTACAGGCAGTGAACGCCTCATTTTACCATTACAGAGACTGACTGAATAAAATTGGTAAGTATGATCGACCATTTTGATCCCAGTACACATGGGTGGTTATTAGACTTAAGATCAAAAACACTGGGGGGGGGTCTTATTGCTCTTATTACATCAAATATAGTATATATATACTAGTCCTTCTCAAAAAATTAGCATATTGTGATAAATTCATTATTTTCTGTAATGTACTGATAAAAATTAAAGTTTCATATATTTTAGATTCATTGCACACCAACTGAAATATTTCAGGTCTTTTATTGTTTTAATACTGATGATATTGGCATATAGCTCAGGAAAACCCAAAATTCAGATCTCAAAAAATTAGCATATCATGAAAAGGTACTCAAACCAGCTATTACCCTAATCATTTGAGTCAACGAATTAACTCTAAACACCTGCAAAAGATTCCTGAGGCTTTTAAAAACTCCCAGCCTGGTTCATTACTCAAAACCACAATCATGGGTAAGACTGCCGACCTGACTGCTGTCCAGAAGGACATCATTGACACTCTCAAGCAAGAGGGTAAGACACAGAAAGAAATCTCTGAGCGAACAGGCTATTCCCAGAGTGCTGTATCAAGGCACCTCAGTGGAACGTATGTGGGAAGGAAAAAGTGAAAGAAGGTCCGATTTCAGACCTTGGGGGACCTGTGGAAGCAGTGGTCTGAGTCTGGATTAGGAACATCCAGAGCCACCATGCACAGGTGTGTGCAGGAAATGGGCGACAGGTGCCACATTCCCCAGGTCAAGCCACTTTTGAAGCAGAAACAGCGGCAGAAGTGCCTGACCTGGGCAACAGAGAAGCAGCACTGGACTGTTGCTCAGTGGTCCAAAGTACTTTTTTCAGATGAATGCAAATTTTGCATGTCATTCGTAAATCAAGGTGCCAGAGTCTGGAAGAACACTGGAAAGAAGGAAATGCCAAAATGCCTGAAGTCCAGTGTCAAGCACCCACAGTCAGTGATGATCTGGGGTGCCATGTCAGCTGCTGGTGTTGGTCCACTGTGTTTTATCAAGGGCAGGGACAATGCAGCTAGCTATCAGGAGATTTTGAAGCACTTCATGCTTCCATCTGCGGAAAAGCTTTATGGAGATGAAGATTCATTTTTTCAGCATGACCTGGCACCTGCTCACAGTGACAAAACCACTGGTAAATGGTTTACTGACCATGGTATTACTGTGCTCAATTGGCCTGCCAATCTGTGGGGTATTGTGAAGAGAAAGTTGAGACACCAGACCCAACACTGTGGATGAGCTTAAGGCCGCTATCGAAGCATCCTGAGCCTCCGTAACACCTCAGCAGTGCCATAGGCTGATTGCCTCCATGCCACGCCCGCATTGAAGCAGTCATTTCTGCAAAAGGATTCCCGACAAAGTACTGAGTGCCTAACTGAACATAATTATTTGAAGGTTGACTTTTTTGTATTAAAAGCACTTTTTTTTATTGGTCGGATGAAATATGCTAATTTTTTGAGATAGGAATTTTGGGTTTTCATGAGCTGTATGCCAAAATCATCAGTATTAAAACAATAAAAGACCTGAAATATTTCAGTTGGTGTGCAATGAATAAAAAATATATGAAACTTTAATTTTTATCAGGACATGACAGAAAGTAATGAACTTTATCACAATATGCTAATTTTTTGAGAAGGACTAATATATATATATATATATATATATATATATATATATATCATCTGCCTCCATCTCACCCGATCCTCTGCATTTTCTTCTCTTACACCAATGACCTTCATGTCCTCCTTCACCACATCCACGAATCATCTCTTTCATCTTCCTCTAGGCCTTCTGCCTGGTAGTTCCAACCTCAGCATCCAACCACCAATATACTCACTATCCCTCCTCTGTACATGTCCAAACTATCTCAATGTAGCCTCTCTGACTTTGTCTCCAAAACTTCTTACATGTGCTGTCCCTCTGATGTGCTCATTCCTAATCCTATCCATCCTCGTTACTCCCAAAGAGAGCCTCAACATTTTCATCTCTCCTACCTCCAGCTCTGCTTCTTGTCTTTTCGCCAGGGCCACTGTTTCTAAACCATACAGCATCGCTGGCCTCAACACTGTCTTGTACACTTTTCCTTTCATTCTTGACGATACCCTCCTATCACACATCACACTTTTCTCCAACCATTCCAACCTGCCTGCACATGCTTCTTCACCTCGTTTCCACACTCTCCACTGCTCTGGATTGTTGAGCCCAAGTACTTAAAATCCTCCACCTTCCTTATCTCTGCTCCCTGTAACCTCACCGTTCCTTTTGGGTCCTTGTCGTTCACACACATGCATTTTGTCTTACTTAGGCTAACCTTCATTCCCCTCCTTTCCAGGGCATACCTCCATCTCTCTAGATTTTTCTGCACTTGTTCTCTGCTCTCACTACAGATCACGATGTCATCTGCAAACATGCTGGCGGCACGGTGGCGTAGTGGTTAGCACGTCCGCCTCACAGCAAGAAGGCCCGGGTTTGATTCCCGGCCTGGGCGTTTCTGTGTGGAGTTTGCATGTTTTCCCCGTGCTTGTGCGGGTTTCCTCCGGGTGCTCCGGTTTCCCCCGCAATCCAAAGACGTGCACTGTAGGTTAATTGGCTGTTCTAAATTGACCATAGTTTCTCTCCTGCAGCGGCACTGGAACCCAGTCGTATCGGCACTTGCCTTTCCATTGGATCCTTCCGGTGGCGCCGAGACAGGGGGGGACTTGCAGCTTGGGTAACAGCCTGTCCCTCATTACTCCCTACCCAGGCTCTGTGCACTGGGGAGTATCACCAGTCGGGATACCGGCCAGAGCGCAGCCATAGTCCTTTGGGACTGACGGAGGCCTACGCTACGCTGTCTACTGCTACCTCTCCTAGACACTTCCATACGTCCACCGGTATGTCATCAGGACTAACTGCTTTCCACTCTTAATCCTCTTCAATGCCCTCCTCACTTCTCCCTTACTAATCTTTGCTACTTCCTGGTCCTCAACGGTAACCTCTTTTTCCCTTATTCATCAGCTCTTCAAAGTACTCTTTCCATCTTCCCAGCACACTTCTGTCATCAGTCAATACATTTCCCTCTCTGTCCTTAATCACTCAAACTTTCTGCACGTCTTTCCCATCTCTATTTCTCTGCTGTACCAACCTGTATTTTACTTTCCAACCAAGCATACAAGTCATCATATGCCCTCTGTTTGGCCTTTGACACTGCTACCTTCGCCTTACGCTGTGTCTACCTGTACTCCTGTTTACTCTCTTCAATCCTGTCAATGTCCCACTTCTTCTTAGCTAACATATTCCTTTGTAGATACCCCTGCACTTCCTCATTCCACCACCAAGTCTTCTTATCTACTCTCCTTCGAGATGACACACCAAGTATTCTCTTACGTGTCTCCCTGATCACATTAGCTGTAGTTGTCCAGTCATCTGGAAGCATTTCCTGACCACCCCAAGCCTTTTTCAACTCCTCCTTGAAGACAACCCAACACTCTTCCTTTTTCAGCTTCCACCACTTTGTCTTCTGCTCTGCCTTTGCCTTTTTCACCTTTCTCACCATCAGAGTCATCCTGCACACCACCATCCTATGCTGTTTGGCAACATTCTCACCCGCTACTACTTTGCAGTCACTGACTTCCTTCAAATTACATCGCCTACACAAGATGTAGTCTACCTGTGTGCTCCTACCGCCGCTTTTATAAGTCACCCTATGCTTCTGTCTCTTCTGGAAGAAAGTATTCTCCACAGCCATTTCCATCCTTTTTAGAAAAATCTACCAACATCTGTCCTTCCGCGTTCCTGTCCTGGATACCAAACCTGCCCATCACTTCCTCGTCCCCTCTGTTTCCTGCACCAACAAATATCCAGAATTTCTCCTTCTCTTCTAGCTCATATCCTGCCTGTGGGGCATAAGAACTAACAACATCGAACATCACGCCTTCAATTTCTAACTTGACACTCATCACTCTGTCTGACAGTCTTTTCACTTCTAGAACATTCCTGACCAATCCTTTTTCAAGATGACTCCTACTCCATTTCTCTTCCCAGCCACACTATGAAAAAAACGTTTAAACCCTGCTTCTAAGTTTCTAGCCTTGCTACCTTTCCACCTGGTCTTCTGAACACAGTATGTCCACCCTCCTCCTCTGCATCATGTCAGCCAGCTCCATACCTGTTAAGATTAAATGAAGAATGAGAACGTTGTATTCAACCTTGAGACTGTGTATGTGGCTCAACTATGTTATTTTGTCTGTTTCTTTGTACATTGATGCATGAGCTGTTTCACTCCCTGTTATCGGTGCAGGTGCAGTATGTTTTATGTTCTATCAACAACGGGAAGCCGAAACTAACTATGTCGGCGGAAGGGAACTCCATATTAGGACATAATGAGGACTGTGCCCTTGAAACTGTACTTATCTCCTTGCACATGCACAGAAACTGTATAAATACACTGTATGAAGAATGCACCTTTGAGCTGTGGATGAATAAACCAGACTGATTTCACTCGTGTAGTTTGTTGTCTTCTGTTCCCGGAGTACTCCAGATACTGAGATATAAGGATTTGGACAGTGTACAGGACGAGGTGTGAGGGCCCGATAAAGGCGATCCTTACACTACCTTTTCCTGCCATCGTTCCAACATTTAAAGTCCCTACTCTCAGTTCTAGACTCATGCCTTTCCTCTTCTCTCTCTCTGCCTACAGACACGCCTCCTGCCTCTCCTTCTTCGACGTCTTCGACCAACAGTAGTCCAATTTCCACCAGCACCCTTTTGGTTAATAGCACTGTTGGCAGTCGTTAACCCGGGCCTCGACCGATCCGGTATGGCATTCTTTGTTTTGACTCGCATTTTTTATTTGCCATTTGTTTTATGTTGGATGCCCTTCCTGACGCAACCCTCTGCATTTTTCCGGGCTTGGGACCGGCGTGAGGGAGAGACACTGGTTTGTGCCCCCCCCCCATCACGGCTGCATTTATATTATATATATATATATATATACACACACAGTTGGCCCTCTACTTATGAAAGCCTCTGAATATGAAAAATCCATGTTACGAAAAACGTTTTTCTAAATTTTCGTCCTCTCCTCTGTACAGTAGACCCTTGAGTATTTGCGGTTGTTCAGGAATCTACCTAAATTCCCAAACATGGGCAGAGAAAACAGACAAACAGTCTTCCTTCACGAGGATCCAAAACTGAGAACTTGATTGAAAAAAACCACAAGGTGGCACCAAAAACGTACTACAATATGACCCACAGAGGGCAGCACAAGATTACTAAATTACATGAATTTCATCATCAATATCCAACATCCTCCCCACCATTGGAGACCTATCTCCAATCAAACCTTGAAGGAGAGGTAATGAAATAACTACATATTGAAGTGGGAGAGCTAATACATGTATCATAAATGCATTTTACCAACATACAAATTGTCACACCAGTGATTATCTTTACCTTGTACATTTTCAATTACCAGAAATTTAGATACATCAATTAAACATTAAACATAAATCATTCAACCAAATATATTCCGTATTTGCAATAGAACACATGTTATTTAAACCTGAAAACTTTAGATTTTACTTCACCATGTTATATCCACAAACTACTGGAGATGGCGCCGGGTGACCTGCAGCCAGTTACAGGAGCTCTTCAGTTTATTTTTCTTTTTTTTCTCTTTTCTATTGTATATAGGCGTGTTTCTTTATCTTTTTTCAATTTTTCTTTTTCTTTCTTCAATCCTGCATCTGGAAAACATACTTTCATGATGCTTTTGTTCTTCTGTGCACTTTTATTTTCACTTTTTGGATCAGGCGTCAGGAAACTCATTCACCGACGGCTCTGAGCAACGCAGGTCTTACACGTGAGACCCTCCTCGGCCCTCTGCGCCCCGCCCTCCTTCATAGCGGAAAAGCCCGTGTTGTTCCTTTGGAAATACGGAGGAAAGGAGAGGGCTGCAGAGGGGACGAAAGACGCGGAGGACATGTGTTCCCTCTGTCATCATGGGAAATGTCCGCGCGATCGCCAACAAGGCGGAGGAGCTGGCGGCGCTGACCCGGCAACGAAGAGGCAGTACCGGACTGCAGCCTCATGTGTTTCTCAGAGACGTGGCTGAATGAACTCACACGGACTCTGTGGTTTCTCTTAACGGATTTACACTCGGCGTGCAGATCGGAGTGTAACGGAGAGCGGTAAGAAGAAAAAGGAGGGGGCGTGGCGGTCTATGTGAATGAGCATGGTGCCACCCGGCAAGCGTGCGTGAAGAGCAGCTATGCGCGGGCGTGGAGCTGCTCACGATAAAGCGCCAAGCGCCATATTATCTACCGAGGGAGTTTTCACACGTGATTGTGTTTTATGCGTGTACATTCCGCCCTCGGCTGATCACGGCGGCGCTGTGTGGCGTCTACACAGCGCCGTTAATCAGACACAGACTTCGTCACCCCGCGCCATGATTCTGATCAGCGGAGGACTTTAACGCCCCTCTCTCCGCCTCTCTTCCGACGTTCACGCAATACGTGAAGTGCGCCACAGAGACAATAAAACACTGGACTTACTGTATGCAAATGTGAAGGGCGCTTACAGCTCCTCCCCCTCCCCACTGGGACGCTCAGACCACAACCTGGTCTACCTGCTCCCCAATACACACCCAGGGTGCGAAAGGAACCTGCACAGAAGAGGTCTGTGAAAGTGTGGACCGAGGAGACCAACGAGAGGCTTAGGGACTGTTTCCAGACCACAGACTGGAGCATGCTCTGTAACTCCTTTGGTGATGACATCGACAGCCTCACACACTGTATCACCGACTACATGAACTTCTGCGTGGACAGCACCGTGCCAACACGGAGAGTACGGTGCTTCTCCAACAACCACCCATGGGTCACCCCTGAGCTCAAAGTCCTCCTGAACCAGAAAGAGGGCTTTCATCTCGAGGGACAGAGAGGAGCAGAAGAAGGTCCAGCGTGAGCTCCAGTGGAGGATCAGGAGGGCAAAGAAGGACTATGGGAAGAAGATGGAGGAGAAGCTGGCTCAGAACAACGGCGGGGCGTCTGGAAGGGACTAAAGACCATGTCTGGATTTGGGCAGGGTGTCAGAGGGACAGCTGATGGTGACCAGCGCTGGGCGGATGAATTAAACTGCTACTTCAACAGGTTTGATTCTCCCCTCCCCTCTGCACCCCTCCCGTTCTCCTCCCTCTTCACACGTCTCCAGACCAGCTGACACCTCCCCCTCCCCAGGCCAACTTCCTTGACTGCTACAGCCCGACAGACACATCCCCCTCCCTCTGCAGCCCACCCCAGCCCCCTCTCCCTCACATCAGACCAGGTGAGGAGACAGCTGAGCGACTAAATCAGAGGAAATCTGAAGGACCTGATGGCATCAGTCCCAGGCTGCTGAGGACCTGCGCAGACCAGCTCTGTGTGGTACTATGCTACCTGTACAACCTGAGCCTCAGCCTGGAGAAGGTTCCAGTCCTCTGGAAGACCTCCTGTGTGGTTCAGTTCCCAAAACAGCACAAGCCGAAGGAACCAGCCCACTACAGACCTGTCGCCCCTGACCTCCCACCTCATTAAGATCATGGAAAGGCTCCTCCTTGAACACCTCCGCTCTATGGTGAGCCCCACCTAGACCGCTGCAGTTTGCCTACAGGCCCAACATCGGAGTAGAAGATGCCGTCATCTACCTTCTGCAGCGGGCACTCACCCACCTGGAGATCAGCCGGCAGCGCTGTGAGGGTCATGTTCTTTGACTTCTCCAGCGCCTTCAACACCATCAGGCCAGCGCGTCTGCGGGGAAGCTGGAGGACGTGGGGAGTGGACGGGCATCTTGCTGCCTGGATTATTGACTACCTTACTAACCGTCCACGCAATGCGTGCGGCTCGCTGTAAGTCAAAGGTGGTAGTCTGTAGCACGGGGGCACCGCAGGGCACCGATCCTCTCACCCTTCCTTTTTAACATCTATACCTCGGACTTCATATATAACACACAAACAGCTGCCACCTCCAGAAGTTCTCGGACGACTCCGCCATCGTGGGCCGTGTCAGAGGGGAACGAGCTGGAGTACCGGTCGGTCATCGTCGACTTCGTGGACTGGTGTGGCGCAACCACCTGTGCTTGAACACTAGGAAGACGAAGGAGATGGTGGTCGACTTCAGGAGAAACACTCAAACACACACACACACACATTTACTAGTGAACATCCAGGGACAGGACATTGAGACAGTGGACAGTTTCAAGTACCTGGGTGTTCACCTTAACAATAAACTGGACTGGTCCCACAACACCAACGCCCTGTACAAGAAGGGCCAGAGTCGCCTCCACCTTCTGAGGAGACTTCGGGTCCTTCGACATATCTGAACCTCTGCTCAGGACATTTTATGACTCTGTGGTAGCCTCTGCAATCCTCTACGCTGCCATCTGCTGGGCCCGGGCAGCACAGGCGGAGACAGAAAGAGACTGAACAAGCTGGTCAGGAGGGCCAGCTCTGTCCTCGGCTGCCCACTGGACTCTGTGGAGGAGGTGAGTGAGAGGAGGATGGTAGCAAAGCTCACATCCATCCTGTTCAACAGCTCTCACCCACTGCACCAGACTGTCGAGGAGCTAAGCAGCTCCTTCAGTGGACGACTGAGGCATCCTCAGTGCAGGAAGGAGCTACACGCAGGTCGTTCATTCCCACCGCTATCAGACTGTACAACGCCACTTTGTAACTGTCTGTGAAAATACCGGTTATGTGCAATAAAAACCCCGCGCACTTTAATCAACCACATCTACCCCACTGACTGTCAACCATATCAACCCATCTACTATGCACTCAGATACATTACACTTTAATATAGGCCAATCTATAAAGTTGCTCCATTCTTTTCTTTTATTGTTTAGTAATTTATACTATTTATGTATCTATTTATTTATTTACTTATATATGTATGTGTGTATGTTCGTACTTGTATCTATTTTTGCACCCCCTACTGATAGTACCTCAAGAGCCTGTAACAGTGAATTTCTCCATTGTGAGATTAATAAAGCTGTATCTTATCTTATCTTATCTTATCTTACAATGGCAATTTCCTTGTTATTCAATTCAGTGGCAGATACCTTGGCTTCAGACCACCAACTTCTTTCACATCAGCTCATGAAGTATTAACAGTGTATTATTACAAATCTCGCCTATCTGGAGGCTTCACCTGATGACCATATCTAGTTTTGACATCTGCCATGCCAACAGAAGCATTGTTTCCATTTTCAGCAAGTGTAATGTCCGAGGAGTCAGAATCCAGTTCGAGCAGGGAAATTCTCTGGATGGGTCTAGTAAAGATGCCCCTTTCAGTTTTGATTCTCACAGACCGTACAACCCCATCCTTCCCTGGATATACCTCAATAACCCGCCCCAATGGCCATGATAAATGCGGGGAGCCCTCCTCCTTTATAAGAACAATAGAACCAACAATCTGGCACACAACAGCGCACCTGTAAGTTCCAACCTGGGTAAGGTCATCCTTTTAACTGGGGCTACCCTTGATTTCGAAACCACCAATGAAGACTTGACTGTCCCATCACCCAATTTGCACCTTAGGTACACGCATGCACCGTAACCCCTCTCCGAGGCATCTGCGAAACCATGGATCTCAATGTCAACCACATCTCTCCATGGGCCACCTGTGTAACTGCATGAAATCTTCCACGAACATATCTGCTCCAAACCTTCTAACCAGATGCAGAATTTTCTCTCCAACTCATCAGGTACTCTATCATCCCAGTCAAATCCTAATTTCCACAAGTCTTGGAAAACACACTTGGCTACCATCACATAGGGATTCAGGAAACCCAATGGATCGAATAATCTTGCAATTACACTAAGCACAACACGTTTGGTGATGATCAATCCCTTAGAAAGGGCACACCCTCAAATGAAAAACAATCCTCAGATACATTCCAGTTAAGGCCTAACACCTTGACGGAATCTGAGTCTAAATTCTTGGCCTCAGACTCCTTGTACAACATGGGACTATTTGAGTTCCACTTGGCCAGCATCATACTCGCTTGGCTCATAACATTGGAAGCCTCAGTCATCATGTCACATGCCTCCTTGTCACTATCAGCTCCGGATAGCCAGTCATCCACATAGAAGTTCTTCTGTAATTCTTCCACAACTCTAGTAGAGGGGAAGGTAGACAAATGGTACCAGATGGTAGCATTTAACAGAAAAGGGCTACTTGTATTGCCAAAGGGAACACGAATGAACCTCATGATTCGCAGTTTGTCACCTTGTTGCCACAGAAAACGATGTACGTCTTGATCCTCCTTCCTAAAATTTATCTGGAGGAATGCCTTTGTGATGTCTGCTACTAGTGCTACCTTCCAACGTCTAAAGCGAATCAAGATGGTTGCCAAACAAGGGATGAGAGAGGGTCCTGCCTCTGAACAACCATTTAAAGATACCCCATTGGGCCCCCGCGCTGAGGCATCAAATACAGGACGTACCTTTGTACTTGTACAAGACTCTTTGACCACCGGCCTGTGAGGCATATAGAAAACAGGGTGTGGGCTCTCAATTTCTGTATCTGGGACCTCTTCTACAACACCACCTAGTTCCATCTTCCTTATAGCCATTTCGTAGCGTTGTTTTAGGACCGGGTCACACCCCAATTTGCGATCCATACCCTTCAACCTTAATTTAGCCCCATTCCAATTATTCAACAGCCTCTCCCTTGCTCCCTCCTTCCAGGGGAGAACTACCTCATATCTGCCTTCTTTAAATTGAACATTCTTTTCAAACTGGACTATTTGTGCATTTTCTTCAACCTTCTGTCCAATCCCAAGACAATCTAATTCCCAAAATTGTTTCAATAATTCATGAGATACATCAGTTAAACACAGCAATCCAAATTGTACATTGGATACATTCACATTTGACACACAGGACATTGTATTTTGAATTACCCCTGAGACAAACCATCCAAATATGGATTTTTGAAACATCAAATCCTGTACTTGTTGTACTTCAGGTTTAATGAACTGCCAATAGGCATCTAACCCAATTAAGATATCAATCTTGGTTTCACCACCTACAGACCCACTAGCCAAATCCATTCCCTGTAAGATTCTGTGTACATCAGCAGGTAGGGTTGGGCGGTAGATAGGGGCACATATAATAGGCACCTCCATAGCCACAAGGTCGACCGGGACCCCATCAGACCCCTTTAATGATAACTTGTACACAGACCGAGGTCTACTCTGACTTGCACCCTTACTCCCAAAGGCCACATATGACATACTGTGGGTTCCCATGTACTTTGGATCAGCCTGTTGTACAAACTCCTTGCTCACGTCGAAGCGATCTGACCCGGTGTCAAATAACACATTGCCCTCAACACCATTGACTTTTACCATGGCCATTTGTAACAACACCTGAGGACCTCTCAAATCAGGACTAGTATTTGACACAGTGATAACACCTGGTAGATTTACTTTATCAGGTTTCTTTTCTGTTACAGTGGGTACAGGATTTTCAATACTAGTGCTAACTGGTTTATCCTTCTCAAAACAAATCAACCTGTGATGTGCCCCTTGGCACTTTGTACACTTGTCCTCACAGACATTAGCCATGTGGTTTTTGCTCAAACACCTGAAACACAATTTGGCCCTCATTATTTTTCTCTTTCTTTCAACCAAGGGAACCTTCATTAAACCAAAACACCTTTCAGTTTTATGAGTCTTGTTGCAAAATGCACAGCAAATTGACCCTGAACTTGATTAAAGAGCAGCAGCAGTTCTAGTAGACCGATTCTGTGACTTAAATTCTGTATTCTGGGCATGCTGCTTCTGAAACACATCTGAACGCTCTCTGTGTTTAATCTCCTTCTTCAGGAATTCCAAAAGAAAGTCTAGGTCACTCTCGTGACCTTCTCCATCCCTCGCCCATTCCATTCTGAGCTCTTTAGGAAGCTTAGAATGAGAGGAGTAAGGAACACACCATACCCTTCACCATGAACACTGAGCACTTGTAAACTGCGGACATGTTTCAACAGTCTGTCCTGTAGCTTCCACAGTTCCCCAATGCTAGAGTGTAAGGGAGGCGACAACTCTAGCAAGCTTTGTATGTGGGTAAACACAATTCTCTCTTTCCTCCTGTAACAATCTTGTAGCATTTCGACAGCCACTGCATAATTGTGGGAAGTAGTGGCTAATCCATCTATTACTCCCTTAGCCAGCCCTTGCAGAGAAGACAAAAGATAAACAAATTTAGTGATATCTGGAATGTCAGTATCACCCACCAAAGCCTGAAATTGGTCCCAGAAAGGCTGCCAGTCCTCCAAATTCCCACTAAACTTGGGCAGCTCAAGCTTTGGAAGACGCACATTCGCAGACGACGAAGATCCAGAATTTGACGATCTGTCATCTTCAACCGCATTTGTCTCCTTGATCAGTGAGGCACGGCGCTTGGATGCCCTCATCCTAACCTTGTCAATTCCATCCAAAAAAAGGCCAGAATTATTCACATCTTCAATTTTTGTCCAGTGGAAGAAATGATTCAACTTTACTCTGCGCATCCTTGAATGCCTCGAGCCTTTTGGTTAGAGTGTCCATGGCCACCTCCAAAACATATCGGTCCACAGTTAAGGAGTCCAATAATTCAGCCAAATTCTTGACAGACCGAGTTAACCATCCCTTGGCAGCCACCCTGCCTTTCTCTGCTTTATCCAGCTCACTGTCCGACATGATTGTTTTATACAACACAATCCAGCAGAATACAGTCTGAGTAATGCTCCAGGTCAATGCACACAACACAATTTCAAGCCAACGTCACCTTAAGAGGGAGTTGGTGCACTGCACTGTGTTTTTCTCCTGGTATGTGAAGGTATGTGAAGCTCCGCGCAGCTCCATGCAGCCACTCTCAACTCCTCACACAGTTCCACAACAGCTAACAAAGGGTAGGGCCGGTTCCCTGACACAAAGCAAACATGCCCTGTGCAGTTATTGTAGCACACCTGTACTCCCAGTCACCTCCACCACTCACCACCGCCACTCACAGCCGTGATGTGCGCGCTACTTTCCATGCGTGCTGGGCGCTGCCATGTTGTTTATAACGCTAGTCATGTAGGCGCGCGCTGGGTGCCGCTCCCATCCACGTGCTCCACTCACCGCCGCCGCCACAGCTTCACCTTGAGTCCCGGGACCTGTTTCACTGTACTGTCACCTGTAGACAACCCCACGGCAGTCACAATCCACAACAGCTAACAGAGGGCCGGGCCGACTCTTTCATGGCGTGCGCTTTACCATCCACATGTGCTGGGCGCCGCCATCTTGCCCAAGCCGCTAGTCACCAAGCTAGTCACGTAGGTCACTCACCGCCGCCAACTCAACACGCCAATACAGCCACCTGGCTGGGTTTTCAGTCCTCAAAATACTGCAACTTGCTTCTCTGCCTAATAAACTCTCAGATTCCCGGGTTTTCGGCACCAAAATGTTCAGGAAACTACCTAAATTCCCAAACATGGGCAGAGAAAACAGACAAACAGTCTTCCTTCATGAGGATCTAAAACTGAGAACTTTATTGAAAAAAACCACAAGGTGGCACCGAAAACTTACTACAATATGACCCACAGAGGGCAGCACAAGATTACTAAATTACATGAATTTAATCATCAATATCCAACATCGATTTTGCACCCACAGTTTGAGTATTCGCTGACTGCCGAGCAATGAGCATGTAGATTGTCGTGGGTAAGGGGGTGGACGATCATCGTCGGGGCTCACCGAAAAGGCGGACGTGTCGCTGGTCGTCCCTGGAAGAGATGGATATAATTTCCCTTTACCTTTTTCCTTTTTTAGAGCGATGAAACACTCGTCTTCATTATCTATATCAACATATGGTAATTTTTTTTTGCTTGCCTTTTTCTTTCCCTACTTTCACATTCCTCCTTCCACTGCCCAACACATGCTTGGTTATTTCTGCCACCTTTTCAGACTTTCCACTGCTCTTCCTTCTAACCCTCTCCTTTTCCTCTTTTAATTTAATTTCTAAAACTTCCAGTTGATTTTTACTCAAAGATCCTCCATCTTTGAATCCAAATTGTGCAATCCAGACTTGTGCACATTCTACACATTCCTTTCCACACTTTCGTCTCATAGCCCTCATTATAGGAGACTCATTATTGGCGTCATACTTTGTTTTACTCCCTTTACTACCCATTTTGTTCACACGATTTTACGTTCTCTTACAAAATTGTAGTTTCATGAAAATAATGTCAGTAATCTTGTGATTATTTTATCGCATTTTCCATATACTATTTCTATTCAACGTGTTTCAGTAATCTTATAGAAATAGCCATCTCTGAACAAATTCAAATCCTTTAGTGACTTCCTTCAAAATGCCTTTTTTTTTCGAATTTAGATAAATACTTCTCACCGTTTTAATTTTCTCTTCTTTTTTGTTTTCGTTGGATCCCGGCGTCGGTGATCATAGTCTGTGTCCGGTTCATGTCTCTCTCAACATCTAATCGATGTTTGTGGATGAAGTACTTTTACTTCAGGTTGACCTTACCCCGAACTCAAGACGCTGACGACCTCTCGCGGGATCCCATCCTCGTCGCCAAGTTAGTCGTGGGAATTTTATTGATTGGGTAGAAGTCAATGTTTCTTATTATCGATCAGGCAGAAGTCAATATTTCTCAGGAGTTGAGTTTATTCAGAGCAATACACATGCAAACGGCATGTGCAGAGAGATCTCTACTCATGCTGTGGGTCACATGATATTTATAAGGGAGCTCCCCCGAAGTATAAGGGAGTGGGACTTTACACTCCCTTCCAGGTTCCTTGGAGTGAAGCACTCCCTTCCACTCAACTGTAGATGCTGATAAGAAGTAAAAGTAGTGGAAGCTTCCTGTTTAAGTGAGAATAACAAAGTTCATTTCATACATAAGAGTCAAGCTTGTATTTTTCCATTAATTTCCCCTGTTTTGATCATATATGATCATCCTGACATAAAGAAAAATACACACTGTTGAACACAGAATACAAAAGAAAAGATGCAAAAAAGAAAATATACAAAAAGAGAATACAACAGATTACACATTGTAAAGAGGACATCAAGACAATTCTCACCTCATCGGTTTAAGAAAAGTTATCATATGCAATGTGCAATTGAAAACACAAGAGAGTGTTGCTGGCTGTTTTTGTAGCCTCAGATGGACTTAGTCGTGAGCTAAGCTTTGCAGAGAGGAAATTAAGTGAGGTTTATAAACTAGCCTCAAGTTTACACACTAACCTCATTATCACCATCGCCACAATCATAGTCGGAGTCAGCACAAAAGAGAATGGGTTGATTCGCAGGAAGCTGTGCGTACTGACCCTGCGGGTCCCCTAATGCTTTTTGGATGAGTTTCTCTAGCAGGGTACGGATGCAGGGGATACAACAACAACTGCAAAGGGTGAGCGAGGCGGCAAATACTACTCCAACTCATACTTGCTATGCCTTATTTCTTTCCACATCCTTTTTCGGGCATTGTTGTTGCAGCTCGAGCACGGCTCCTAGCTGATTGTTGGGATTTGGCATGTCACTGTTGCAGGGGAGCGCTTATTTCACCTCACCCTAATCGTTGGGACTTGGCACGTCCGGTACCTTCCTGCAGTGGGATGCGTGGACCCAAGTGTCTCTCTCTGCTATCTTTACAGCCGTGTGCATTGTCAGAAGCACTTGAAAGGGTCCCAACTAGCGCTGAGTTCTCCAGTTCTTTCTCCGGTGGTTCTTCATGAATACAAAGTCTCCAGGTTGTAGCTGGTGGAGCGGCTGCTGTGCTGGGACGGGTAGAGCGCAGGCTACTTGCCTATGGATATCTGTAAGAGTCTTAGTCAGGTTAGTACAATAGGTTAGAATGGAATGTTCACAACGAGGGGTCTGAAGCGGCTCCTTCGGCTCCCATCCTACCTGTGGAGGGGAAGCAAACAGGATTTCAAAAGGACTTAGGTTAGTTCTATCTCGCTTGCGCATTCGCATGTACATCAGCACTATGGGGAGTGCTTTTGTCCATGGCAGTTTTGTTTCCTCACAACACTTCATCAGTTTAGTCTTTAATGTGCCATTTTCTCTTTTCACAGCTGCTGGATGGTAAGCACAGTGGCGTCTCATGTCAATTCCCAGATGAGCAGTGAGATTGCTGATGGCTTCATTTACAAAATGTGTACCATTGTCACTGCTAATTTTCGCCGGAATACCCCATCGCAGAATAATTTCCGTGAGGAGTGCTTTAGCCACTACGTGAGCAGTCACATTTTGTGCTGGAAAGACTTCTATCCATTTTGAGAACATGTCCACTATGACCAGACAGTACTTTTTGTTTTCAGATGGTGTTAACTCGATGAAATCGAGCATGATGTGGTCAAATGGTTTTGTTGGGGTTGCATGTGCTGCCTGAGCTGCGGGTTTTATAGCTCTTCCAGGGTTATTCTGGAGGCAGATGAGGCACTTTTCACAGTGTCTTTGTGCATAGGCGGTAAAGCCTTTGGTAAACCAATGCTGTGATAGTGTTGTATACATCCCCCGTTTTGATGCATGGTCTAACCCATGGGCCAACTTGGCATAGTGTGGAAATAGGGCCGAGGGCAGGCAGGGTTTACTGTTAGGACCAAACCAACCATCAGGGGAGCGCTTTGCTCCTGATGCTAACCACAGCTTCTCATCCAGTTTTGACGTGAGGGTTTGGAGAGCAGAAATTGACAGGTCAGAGAGCAGTTGTGACAAGGAGTCAGAGAAGAAAACAGAAAGCGGTTGTGGCTCATCTGCTGCCGCTGCCTTTGCTGCAGTGTCAGCTCTCGCGTTTCCTGTGGAAATAGTGTCAGAAGCGTTAGTATGAGCAGTGCATTTGCATACAGCTATAGAAGATGGTAATAGAATGGCTTCTAGTAAGGCAGCCACTAATTTGTGATTTAAAATGGGGTGGCCATCCGATTTCATATAGCCTCGGTGCCTCCACATGGCGCCGAAGTCATGAACAATGCCAAAAGCATATCTAGAGTCAATGAAAATATTTACAGATTGTAATTCTGCATATTTGCACGCTTTGGTTAGGGCTACTAACTCAGCAGCTTAAGCTGAGAAATGTGGAGAGAGCGACCCTGAGTGGACTACGGAATCATTGTCGCACACAGCATAACCTACTTGACACAGGCCTGTGTTTGGGTCACGTGATGCTGATCCGTCGACGTACAATGTGAGATCTGCCTCTGTTAGGGGTTCAACCGATAAGTCAGGGCGCAGGGTGGACAACACTGACAGTTCCGCTACACAACAATGCGGTGTGCCATCATCAGGAAGTGGCAAAAGGGTGGTTGGATTCAGAACTGTGCAACGCTTGATAGCGACGTTTGGTAGGTCTAATAAGCTTGTGTGATAGTGCAAAAGGCGCACAGCCGACAAGTGGATTGTCCTGTTTTCATTCAGGATAGCAGTCACTGCATGTGGGACCAAAAGGGTTAGGTCTGACCAACCCACTATGTCCCTGGAACAAGACAAAGCCTTATCGGTGGCGGCGACTGCGCACAGACAGGGTGGAAAGCCACTGGCTACAGGGTCCGATTTAGCAGAGAAATATGCCACCGGACGTAACTTGTCACCGTGACGTTGCATAAGAACTGAAACCATACAACCTCCTTTTTCATCCACTGTCTGAACAAACCGCTTCGTTGGATCTGGTAGCCCCAAGGTTGGAGGGGTCTGCAATTGCCTTTTGAGCTCAGTGAACGCCCCGTCTGTTTCCGATGTCCACTGGAGTAATGACAACGCCTGTCTTCCTGGGCCATGGGGCATGGTCTCTTTTCCCTTACAGATTCAAATTCAGCCAAGGGCTGTCCTCCTTTCTCCTGCTTGGTTGAGCTGATGTCCCATCCCCTTTTCCGCATTTGCGCACAAGTTGTCAATGAGCCTCTTTTTTTGTGTGTGTTTTAATTACCAGTTAAGCTGTATGATACCACTCAAACATGATGCGTCTTCTCTGGCTAAGCTATAGAAAACGCTGGATGTCTCTTCTGAAGAAATAAGACTTTCTCCTGAGAAACAACGGTTTTCTCTGAACTGTTGTAATAAAATCTTTTTCAATTATTATTCCAGTACAGTGCCTAAGTTCATGTTTATGTGTGAGATTTTATGTTCTGTAGCATGTTTAACAAATGATACCAAAAGGATAAACTTTATTACAGTACACTTCATGTCCTTTGACATTGAACTTGGAGTGATGTCTCCAACATGGCGCTGCCCAGAGAGCGACGTCACAGAGTTCTCAGAGTCAAATTGTTTCTTTGTTTGTTTTAATTTGTTTGTCATGTTTTGCATTATGTTCGTCTACGAATGGTCGACTCTACTACAGCTATATGATTGGAGTATCTTCGGGTATGTCTAACTAAGCACGCTCAACTAGGCTTCTTGTTAGCTAGGGTGCGGCGAGCACTGAGCTAATATGCTATACTAACCGCACCCCAGCTAACAAGAAGCCCAGGCAGGAAGGGGCCGAACGACGACTCTGGTGCTTGGGATTGCAGGGGATGAAGGCCGTGTAGCCGGCTGGTGCAATTGCCTCGTCGGGTGTACACTCCTCGAGCCATGTTTCACAGAAACACAGATTTTCTGCACTGCAATCTGAGCATGAAGCTTATCCCTCTTGTTTCGCAGGGACTGAACATTTTCAAGCAATATGACTGGAAGTGCTAACCAAGCGCCAGAGATTCTGAGAACTCTGCCTGGGCTTCTTGTTAGCCGGGGTGTGGTTAGCATTAGCATTTTAGCTCAGTGCTAGCTGCATCCCGGCTAACAAGAAGCCCAGTTGAGCGTGCTTAGTTATACACGCCTGAAGACACTCTGATCTTATAGCTGTAGTGGGGTCGACGGGTCATAGACGAGCATAGTGCAAAACATGAACAAAAAAATAAAACAAATTAAAATGAACAAAGAAACAATTGGAGTCTGAGAACTCCGCGACATTGCCCTCTAGGTAGGGCCATCTTGGAAACGTCACTCAAAGTTGTGTTTGGGCGTGAGATTTTATGTTCTGTTGCATGATTAACAAACGATACCAAAAGGATAAAGTTTATTATGCTTCATGCCCTTTTACATTGAACTTGGAGTGATGTCTTTGAATGACGTCTCCAAGATGGCACCGCCTAGAGGGCGACGTCGCGGAATTCTCAGAGTGAAATTGTGTCTGTTTGTTTTAATTTGTTTTATTTGTTGTTTTGTTTGTTCATGCTTTTGCACTATGCTTGTCTATGACCGGTTGACCCTACTACAGCTATGAGGTGGGTGTCTTTGATGTTTAGCACTGAACACACTCAACTCCTGTCCTGAGCTAATATGCTATGCTCAGTGCTAGCCAAACCCCGGCTAACAATAATCTTTGGCGGAGTTCTCAGAGTCATGTTTCTTTTGATTTGTTTTATTTGTTGTTTTGTTTGTTCATGTTTTGCACTACAGGAGCAGTCCTGTAGATCCCTCTGCGCTGCAATCTGAGCATGAAGCTCCTCCATCTTGTTTTCTCAGGGACTGAACATTTTCAAGCAGTATGACCGGAAGTGCTAACCTTCCACTTCTCACCAAGCACCGGCGACTCTGACAACTCTGCTTGGGCTTATTGTTAGCCGGGGTGCAGCTAGCATTGAGCTACCATAGCATATTAGCTCAGGATAGGAGTTGAGCGTGCTTAGTTGCCCGAAGACTCCGATCTCATAGCTGTAGTAGGGGCGACGACCCCATCTTGCTCCAGCACCAGTTCAGAGCTACCCTGCAGAGAAACAATGTGAGGAAAGCTACTGGTCCAGACAGAGTAAATGGAAGGGTACTTATAGCATGTGCAGATCAACGAGTGTTTTTTTGTTTTTTTTTGTTTGCACTTCTCTTCCCACCTGCCTCAAAACCTCCAACATGATTCCAGAACAGCAAACTGCCAAAATGACTACCGCCCAGTTGCTCTAACCCCCATCATCACCAAATGTTTCGAGTAACTCAGCTTGTCCACATTAATGTTGCCATCCCTGCTGATCTTGATCCACAGTAGTTTGCATACTGAGCAAACAGGTTAACAGAGGATGCTATTCATACAGCCCTCCACACAGCCCTCACACACCTGGTCAGCTGCAACTCTTATGTGAGGATCCTGTTTGTAGAGTTCAGCTCTGCTTTTAACACAGTCCAACCATATAAACTGGTTCAGAGGTTGGGCAGTCTTGGCCTAGGGAGCTCACTGAGCACCAATATACTGGACTTTCTCAGCAACAGACCTCAGAACATCAGAATTGGAGCACACATTTCCTCCATTCTCAGCCTGAACAATAGAACGCCACAGGGGTGTGTCCTTAGCCTCCTCTTATCTCTCCACACACAACTGTTTCCCCACTCACACTCAGTCACACACACCATCATAAAGTATGCCAATGACACCATCATTATAGGTTTGATTACAAATAATAACAAGTCAGGATGGTCCTGCATCTGTGGTGATGGTGTGACAACTACAATCTGGAACTAAACGAATATTAAACCAAAGAGATGATAATGGACTTCAGGAGATTGAAACAAACTGAGCACTCTGCCCTCCACCCTGATGGAGAAGAGGTAGAGAGGATGGGGTACTTCAAGTTTCTTGGAGTTCACATATCTGATGAATTCAGAAGAACTGCAAACATCGCTCTGGGCCAGTGTCTTAGTGGTTCGGGTGCTGCGCTCATGATCGGGAGGTTGTGTGTTCAAATCCCAGTTAGACCCTCACTGTGCTAAGACCCCTGGTCAAGGTCTTAACCACAAGTGTGCCTCTGTTCACCCAGCAGTGCAAATGGGTACCAATAAAAATATACTGGGAAAGTAACCTGCGATGGACTAGCGTACCATTCAGGACGAGTTGTATTCCTAGTCGCTTCACGCTACGGAAACCGGGGATAAACACCGGCATGATGAGCCACTATGTGCATGAATGACAAGGACCAAAGAGGAACGGTGAGATTACAGGGAGCAGAGATAAGGAAGGTGGAGGATTTTAAGTACTTAGGCTCAACAATCCAGAGCAATGGAGAGTGTGGAAAAGAGGTGAAGAAGCGTGTGCAGGCAGGTTGGAATGGTTGGAGAAAAGTGTCCGGTGTGATGTGTGATAGGAGGGTATCAGCAAGAATGAAAGGAAAAGTGTACAAGACGGTGTTGAGGCCAACGATGTTGTATGGGTTAGAAACAGTGGCCCTAGGGAAAAGACAGGAGGCAGAGTTGGAGGTAGCAGAGATGAAAATGTTGAGGTTCTCTTTGGGAGTAACGAGGATAGATAGGATTAGGAATGAGCACATCAGAGGGACAGCACATGTAAGACGTTTTGGAGACAAAGTCAGAGAGGCTAGATTGAGATGGTTTGGACATGTACAGAGGAGGGATAGTGAGTATATTGATAATAGGATGCTGAGGCTGGAACTACCAGGCAAAAGGCCTAGAGGAAGACCAAAGAGACGATTCATGGATGTGGTGAAGGAGGACATGAAGGTCGTTGGTGTAAGAGAAGAAGATGCAAAGGATAGGGTGAGATGGAGGCAGATGATTCGATGTGGCGACCCCTGAAGGGAAAAGCCGAAAGGAAAAGAAGAAGAAGAAGATGATGAGCCACTATGGCTCGGGTGTAAAAACCCCAAAGGACTTACCTTTACAAACATCTCTTCCCAGGTGGGAACAGCACAACAATGGATGTACAGGGATCCCTCACTTTCTGTGGTTAATTTGGACTGAGATCCCCTGCAACCCCTGAATTCCCCAAAGTAGGATCAACCCCCCCTGACTGTACATGCATGTATATGTGTATATAATATCAATAAATACATTTTCAACACTATAAATGCTTATAATAACAATTAAACATTCAAAATAATGCATAAGATGTAAATAAAATATAAATACACACACAAACAGAAGCGCATGCACACACTCAGATGTGCACTTCACATAAAAATGTAAGTAGTTTTGATTGGGGTTTTGGGTTGTTCTTTTGTTTGGTTTTTTTTGTGGGTTGTTTTTTTTTTTTTGCATAATTGGCCTTATTTTCTGACATTTTCCTTAACTTTTCCCCCTATTCTTCCTTAATTTCCTTATTTTTTAATTTGATGAATTTTCAAAAAGAAAACAAACTGTGATGCACTAAAGCCGCATGAATTAAAGTGCGAAGTAGCGAGGGATCCCTGTATTTCCTTATAAAGCTCCGACAAGTCCATCTACCTGAACTCCTACTGATGAACTTTTACCACTGTGCCATCAAGAGCCTCCTGACCTACTGTTGTACAGTGTGGTGCAGCAGCTGTACTGCAGACGATGGGAAGGCCTTGCAGCAGGTGGTGAGGATGGCACAGTAGGTAACTGGAACTATACTACCATTCTCAGTGACATTTACACTGATAGACTTCAGAGGACCTCCTTGAATTGTCACCTTATTATGGTGGTGGGATTGCATGTCCTAATGATCCTAACAGCTATGTTCTTGAGGCAGCCCAAGACAAACAGGTCCTCGGTGAAGGTTCAGAAGAAGAAAGGCTCAAATGACTCCTATATGGAGAAACATATAAGGTCACAGTTTTCCTTGAGATGAGGCGGTCACTGCATGACCCCATGAGTCCCCCATGAAGCCAGATCTGGGAAAGGGGCTTGAAGGCGAGTGCCTGGTGGTCAGGCTTCTGGCCATGAAGCCCAGTCGAGCCCAGCAAGAAAAGGAAACATGATTCCACCCTCCCATGGAACCACCACATGTGGGAGGGCAGCCAAAGGCATGGGTTCTGTTGTACTGTTCCTTGACTACTGACTCTGACTCTTGGGACATGGAATGTCACCTCTCTGGCAGGGAAGGAACCTGAGCTGATGCATGAGGCTGAGAGATACTTATAAGATATAATCGAACCCACCTCTTTGCATAACTTGAGCTTTGGAACCCCATTCTATTCTATAGTTGCTCGGGGGGGGGTGTCAAGCCGGTATGGGCATCCTTGTTGCCCTGTCAAGGTGCTCACAAGTTGGGGTTTTTCCTGGTTGACGAAAGGCTAGCTTCCTTCTACCATTGGGTGGGTTCTGACTGCTGTTTGTGCTTATGCACCAAACGACAGTTCAGAGTACCCACCTGTCTTTAGGGAGTGTGTTGGAGAACGCTCCCCAGAGGGACTCACTGGTTGTCCTGGGAGACTTCAAAGCTCATGTGGGCAAAGGCCGTGTAACCTGGAAGGGTGTGATAGGCAGGTACAGCCTCTCCAGTCTAAACCTGAATGATGTTTCATTGTTGGATTTCTGTGCTTGTTATGGCTTTTCCATCACGAACATCATGTTTGAACATAAGAGTTTCCAAAAGTGCACTTGGCACCAAGGCATTTGTCATTGGACTTGCAGCCACATGGTGAAGAGAAGAACTGAGCTGTCAACCGATCACCAGCTGGTGGTGAGCTAGCTTTGATGGTAGGGTGGCCACCCTCCAGACAAGACAGGCCCAGCATATAATTAGGGTCTCCTGGGAATGTTTGGGGGAGTTTCCTGTCAGAGGGGCCTTTAACTACTACCTTCAGCAGAGCTAACTACATTCTGAAGGAGGAAAATGGACTCCAAATGGGCTGTGTTTCGTGCCGACATTGTTGAGGCAACAGCCCATAGCTGTGGTTGGAAGGTCATCAGTGCATGTAATGGCGGTAACCCCTGAACCTGGTGGTGGACACCTGTGGTAAAGGAGGCCGCCCAGCTGAAAAAGGAGGCCTATCAGGTCTTATTTGCCTGTGGAACTCCCGATGCAGCAGACATGTAAAAGACCGAATGAGCTGCAGCTGGAGTTGTCTCTGATGCAAAATTTTGGGTGTGAGAGGAGTTCGGTGACGGCCTGCAAAGCAAATATTTATTGGCCTCGAAAAGGGTCTGGACCACCATCCGACACCTCAGGAGGGGGAAGCAGTTCTCCACAAATACTGTTTACAGTGGAAGTGGAAAGCAGCTCACTTTGAATGGGGATGTTGTTGGAAGGTGAAAAAAATACTTCAAGGACCTTCTGAATCTCAACAACACACCCTCCTTAGAGGAGGAAGACCCCGGGGAGATTGGGTGGGGGTCCATCCCTCACTGGGGCTGAGATTGCCGAGGTCGTTAAAAAACTCCTCGGTGGTCAGGCTCCCAGGGGTGGATGGATCCACCCTGAATATCTCAGGAATCTGGATGCTGTTGGACTGTCTTGTTGACATCTCTGTGCAACACCGTGTGGTCATCGAGGGCCATACCTCTGGATTGGCAAACTGGTTTGGCAGTTGCCCCTTTTAAAAATGGAGACCAGAGTGTATGATGCAATAGTCGTGGAATCACACTCTTCAGCCTGTCTGGGAAAGTTGATGCAAGGGTACAGGAGAAAAGGATTCAACCTATGCTTGAACCTATTGTATTGAAGATACAGGAAGAATAATGTCATTTTTGTCCTCGCTGTAGCACTCTCAACCAACTCTATACATTCTACAGAATCCTGAAGGGGGCATGGGAATTTGCCAAACCTGGATTTAGAGAAAGCTTTTGACTGTGTCCCTCAGGCTGTCTTGTGGGGCATGCTCCGAAAGTACGGCATTCTGGACCTATTGCCACCAGCTATTCGGTCTATGTATCACTGGAGTCAGAGCTTGGTCTGCATTGGTAACAACAGGTCGCTACCAAGGCCGTCTTTTGTCGCCAGTTTTGTTCATAATTTTTAGAATCTTCTAGCCCTTCTGTGACACCAGGAACATTCAGCCAGACCCAAAAATGCAGGAGACAGAGTGTGATGTTAGAGATGTGGAGAAAACGAAAAATCATAAACTAAGGGAATGTCAGAGCGGGAACTGGTCGAGCAGGGAGCTGAGAACCAGGAGCCACAGTGATCACAGAGAAATGTGGTCGCAAAGAGGGGAATCTTTTAGCACCATGAGGAGTGCCCTACTCGTCTTTACAGCCCGGTGATTGCTGAGTGGAATCGGGTGTGTGCTTAACGCTCCACCAGCATGTGACAGCCAAGGCCCTCGCCAGCACCTGCATGCAGACAGAGAGAGAGAGAGAGAGAGAGCGCGCGAGAGAGAGAGAGGGAGAGAGAGAGAGAGAGCGAGAGAGAGAGAGAGCTGCCAAAACCTCTCATAACACAGACCATAACACATTAAAATAAAAATCACAGTACAGTTAAAGCATAAGAACAATAAAGATAAGAATTTTTAACTTTGTGGTGTGAGCAGATGACATGGGGGATCCCCTTCCATAACGGCTTCAGGTGAATCAGCAAAGGTGTTTTTTCTCTTGCTATTCACTTTAGCATGGATGAGTCTTCTTCAGGATGTTCCTTTCTTTACTTGAAGAACATTTCGAACGTGGCTTGTTTTTGCCTTCTTTTCAAAACTTTAAGGAAGTGGCTCATGACCTCATCGTTAAAAGTGTTCACAGCGCTGCTAGCTTTAGCTATATCAGGGTGATACATAGTATCAACATCTTCTGGACTTCCGTAACAGCGCTGCTAGCTTTAGCTTTATCAGGGTGATATTCAGTCTCAACAACTTCCGGGCTTCCGAACTTCCGGAAAGCGTGCGTTTTCCCTCTCTCTTGGTTTCATTTTTTCTCATTCTTTTTTAGCGTTCGACTTCCGGATTTTGGTCCACTTCCAGGACAAAAAAAATCCCAGATTTTTTTTGGTCGAATTATGATTTGTCCGACCTTTAAAGCGTTCGAGTACCGAGGTTCCACTGTGTGTGTGTGTGTGTGTGTGTATATATAATAAAAATAAAAGGACAGGACAAAGACTTTCTACTGAAACTCCATTTATCACTACAGATCTGTTTCGAGGGGTGGTGAAACCATCCTCTCTCTTCAGGTGATTATAGAAGAAGTTCTTATAGAAGATTATATATAGAAAGTCTTTGTCCTGTCCTTTTATTTTTATTGTTATTTGCTCTACCAAAAAGTATTGAGCACTCTCCTACGGAAGGATCTACTCAGAAAATCATATATATATATATATATATATATATATATATATATATATATATATAGATATATAGATATATATACACACACACACACACACACATATATATGTATATACATACATACATATATACATATGTGTCTTCTTCTTCTTTTCCTTTCAGCTTTTCACTTCAGGGGTTGCCACAGCGAATCATCTGCCTCCATCTCACCCTATCCTCTGCATCTTCCACTCTTACTCCGACTACCTTCATGTCCTATTTCGCTATATCCATAAATCTTCTCTTTGGTCTTCCTCTAGACCTTCTGCCTGGTAGTTCCAACCTCAGCATCCTACTACCAATATACTCACTATCCCTCCTCTGGACATGTCCAAACCATCTCAATCTAGCCTCTCTGACTTTCTCTCCAAAACCTCTAATATGTGCTGTCTCTCTGATGTACTCATTCTTGGTCCTATCCATCCTCGTTCCTCCCAAAGAGAACCTCAACATTTTCATCTCTGCTACCTCCAGCTCTGCCTCCTGTCTTTTCCTCAGCGCCACTGTTTCTAAACCATACAACATCACTGGCCTCAACACCGTCTTGTACACTTTTCCTTTCATTCTTGCCAATACTCTCCTATCACACATCACACTGGACACTTTTCTCCAACCATTCCAACCTGCCTGCACACGCTTCTTCACCTCTTTTCCTCAACTCTCCATTGCTCTGGACTGTTGAGCCTTAGACTTAGGATACTTAGTACTTAAAATCCTCCACCTTCTTTATCTCTGCCCCCTGTAACCTCACCGTTCCTCTTATATATCCTCTTTCATTCATTTTCTGTAACCACTTAATCCTAATTAGGGTTACGGGGAAGCTGGCGCCCTCCCATACCGACTCTGGGGAGGGTAGAGTACACCCTATACAGCTCGCCAGGCCATCGCAGGGCAGAAACACACTGATGGCTATGCAGTGCCTCTTTTACAGGAACCTCACAGCATAGACAGTGAGAAACACAGCCGGTCTTTGATAGCCCAGTTAGTGGACTGGGGGAGCAGCAGTGACAACCTGTTGAGAGTGGGGCTTGAAACCCCAAACTTAGGATCAGTGATCCAGCACCTCTATTGCCAGGCCACCGTTGCCCCACGCCATATATTTATATGTAGGTATGTATGTGCACATATATGTATTGTGTCATGTAGTCACCTTTTTATTTTCTGCTAAACTGATTTGCATTCTTCACTCAACGACAATAAAGATATCTTTATCTTTTTACATGCAATCTCCACATAGAAATACCTGAGCTGGGAATCGAACCCAAGACCATCTTTCTGTGAGACGGCTGTGCTCACCAGTGTGCAGCCAAACAATTGCAAACCAGTTTACTGATTCATTTCTGTGAATCCTTCATGTGAATCATTTGTTGGTCCGAGTTGGTTCATGTCCACCACAAGATGGCGGTGCGGTCTGGTAGTAAAGGGCGCTGGACCACTGATCCTAAGATTGGAGGTTCGAGTTCCACTCTCCATAGGGTTCCCCCCCCACCACCGAAAGTGCAGCCAACTGGGTTATCAAAGGCCGGCAATGTCCCTCACTGTCTATGGTGTGAGGTTGATGTAAAATAACCATTGCTGACTTTCGTAAAGAGGAGCTGCTTATCCGTCAGCGTGATTCTGTGTGTGTGTGTGTGTGTGTGTGTGCGCGTGCGTGGGTGTGCGTGTGTACGCGCGTGCGCGTGTATCAGAGCGCTGTCTGAGCTTCATTTCCATCCCGGCGGAGGATCAGTTCAGAGCTCCATCCTTCGTTCACGGAGTTTCGTCCGGTCGGTGTGTTTCAATTCTTTATTTGGTTCTATCTGGAGAGTGAGAGAGACAGAGACACTCGTGTTGAGGAGGAAACTTCTCCGGGATCTCGATCAGAGCAACGGAAGCTCTACCGCGCACAGATTCGGTTTCATTTCTAGTCCAATCAATCGGACATCGTGACAGTCAGAGCGACTTTCATCCCACCGACCGACCGATTTATAATTCTAATTAAAGGGCATCTGTACTACACGCCAGACTGAACCACGTGACCGCTCGTGCGCATCATGAAGATGATGGAGTGACTGTTGTTAAATTGTGTGTTTGATGGAGAGTATTTCACCGACCGACTGTCAGGAAGTCCTGCTTCTCTGGATTTATCACTCTCTCCCTCTCTCCCCCCCCCCCTCTCTCTCTCTCACACACACACACACACACACACACACACTCACTCACTCACAGAGACCCAGACAGGAACAGATGATGATGAACCTGAAGTGTGTGTTCCTGATTCTGCTCTTCCACTGCGGATCTGCTCAAGGTAAGAGTCTCACTCTCTCTCTCTCTCTCTCTCTCTCTCTCTCTGTTTAATCAGTCAAACTTTTCTCATACATGTCAGGTAGATGGTGTGGGAATAATAATTATTTATTCTTATTTTAAGGATGAAAGATAAATCATGAATATTAATGAAGATCATTTGCTTCCTGCTGTTTGGTTGCCATCTCAAACACTCAGTCATGTTAATGTGCAACCTTGTGTTCTGTTCTTTTTTGGAAATTTACACTGAAACACACTTGTATATTTCTGTATTTTCATTTGATTATTCATCTGTTTCTTATTAAACCTGCATTTCTGCAGTGCCCCCTTGTGGCTCAGTGCTCCGAACGTCTGTGTTTGATTTCTTTATATGAGTAGCTACAACCAGGGAAGAGTACCCTGGTGATAAAGGGCGCTGGATCACAGATCCTAAGGTTGAGGGTTCAAGTCACACTCTCCACAAGGTTGTCACTGTCCCCCCCCAGTGCAGCTAACTGGGTTATCAAAGGCCGGCTATGTCTCTCAGTGTCTGTGGTGTGAGGTTCATGTAAAAGAACCATTGCTGACTTTTGTACAGAGTACATGTCAGCTGTCTGCCTTCCTTTCGGCTTTTCCCCCTTTTACTTGGCAGTCGCCACAGCGAATCATCTGATTCGCACGTTTGATTTGGCAGATGTTTTTACGTCACAACCCTTTTTAGCAAGGGACAGAAACACGCTGACGACTTTGCAGCCTACTCTTTACGAAAGTCAGCAATGATTCTTTTACATGCCTCTCACCATAGACAGTGAGAGACATGGCCCGCCTTTGATAACCCAGTTAGCTGCAATGGGGGGGGGGGCAGTGACAACCTTGTGGAGAGTGGGACTCGAACCCCCAACCTTTGGATCAGCGATCCAGCACCCTATCCCCCTAGACCACCACTGCCCCACTGTCAGCATGTTTCTGCCCCTTGCTAAAGGGTTGTGTCAGGAAGGGCGTCCGACGTAAAAACCAAATCAAACATGTGAATCAGATGATTCGCTGTGGCGACCCCTGAAAAACGGAAAATGCTGAAAGGAAAAGTAGCTACAACCATCATTAAACATTATATCAGAGCCCAACAATAACTTCCTGTATCTTATAATGGAAGAGTTTCTGTTTTCATTAGTTTTAGCCAGCGAGTTAAATTCCGTAAGCTATTTTCCATCATAATGGATCAGAACCAGTCTTAGTTGATTAACGATGATAGAGAAAAAACTAAACAGGAGTTACTGTGTTCTAAACCTGCCCATATGACTCGGATGAAGACATGGTTGGGATGGGCTTTGATGGGATTGCTAACAGTGAAGGTTTTCTGCTAAAGGTCATATGTTTTCAAATATGTATTTGAACACTATTGGTATTGTTCATCCTGACAGTATAATGTGTGTGTGATATGTTTAAGTCATCCAGATGATTATTTTTCCATAAATGACCAGACAAAGCAAAAAAAAAAAAAAAAAACAGCAGTGATTTTTATCCGACAGATTACTAGCGCTGTTCTAATCTACGGACTTTAGCAGTTTAGTACTCGTTTCATCCCGGAAATGATGTTGACATGTGGGCCGGGTTAACGTCTCTTATGGAGAGACATTGTATTCTAGTGACTCTGAGGACGAGATGCTGCAGGGATGAGCGTGACGGTGAATCTAAAATGGTTTACACCGACTCTGCCTTCTGTCGGTGTAGGAACAAAAATAAATGTTTTCCGTGGTTTCAACACTTGTTGTCTGTGCGGTTCAACACCGGACTATAATGTGCTGTGATGCACTGGATCAGTGACGCAGTCCAACCAATCCAACAGGTTGACGTCACCACCAGGCTGGAACAGCCAATCAAAAAGGGAATAGGTCACTGAGCACGTACACAGCCGGAACACTCACGCATACACTCTGATGCTGGAAAGAAACACTAATGTTTTACGTGACCGTTTTAAAGAGCTACTAACACTAATTCACCACAGGTCGTCTTGAAAGAAAACACAAGGAAGCGGATTACTGGAAGCATGCATTTCCTATTAAATCCTGATTCTGGAGTCACTGATGGTTTCAAAGAGAAATCATAAAGAGATGGAAATGTAGAGACTGCAGTTTGAACGATTTGAATGCAAATGATTGTTGTATGTATTGGTTCTGTAATGGAGTGATGAGCTGTTTGGGTTATCCTGTGTACCTTGCCTTTGACCAGAGGCAACTGAAAGAGACTCCAACCTTCACTCTCCACCATCACCTGGCCATGCCTGCCCCAAGAGCCATGTAGTTTTATTGTTGACATTTTTCAACAACGCTGAAAAATTGGGGCTATTATGTCTTTGTTTTCATTGTCGCTTCCCAGAGGTTGATGCTATAGCATTAAAAGTGGTACCAAATGCAAGCCAATAAATTTTTCTTGCATATGGTAGTAAACACAACAAAACATGAACACCTGTGTAAATTTTAATGAATTTTAATGCACGAACAATTGGGACACTGCATTTGGTCTAGTTCGAGTTTTATTCCTTACCATACTCCAAAATGACATTCACTGTATCATGGGCTAGAGACCTATTGTCACTGTTGGGATTCTCATTCCTCAAATGCAGGAAATACTGGAAAACCTGGCGATTAGTAGGAAGTTGAGAGCCCCTGATGCTGGAGCTGGGTTGCCCAATGAGATACACATCACTGATCGACCTTGTGGTATATACCTGCCTGATTAAGAGTAACATTTTTGAGACAAAGTTATGTATCGTATGTCATCCTTTCGAAGCACAAAAAATAGGTATTTATTAGTTAAAATTTACACAAGTGTTCATGGGTTTACCACCATATGCAAGAAAATTGAATTGGCTTTCATTTGGTACCACTTTTAATGCTATAGCATCAACCTCTGGGAAGCGACAATGAAAACAAAGACATAATATCCTGAATTTTGCAGCGTTTTTGAAAAACATCAACAATAAAACTATATGGCTCTTGGGGCAGGCATAGCCAAGATCCAAGATCAAACTAACTGGTATATTTAGTTAATTTAGACCTCTTCAAATTTGACATTTTTCATCAAACATATGCAAACTGATTTTCCCATTGTCCAGGGTCTAAGTGAGGGGGTAGCTGGGGGAGGAGACAGAAGGAGAGGGGGTACAGATAGAAGAAGAAGAAAAAAGAAAGAGAGCGGAGCAGACAGAATGGGAGGAAGAAAGAGGGGAGACAGAACTTGGAGGAGAGAAGGGGTGATAGGGGAGCAGACAGAGTGAGAGGAGAGCGAGAGAGAGACAGAGAGTAGCTGGGGGAGCAGACAAAAGGAGAGAAAGATAGAGGAGAGACAGAACTGGGGGAGAGAAGGGGTGATTGGGGAGCAGACAGAAGGAGAGAGAATAGACAGAAGGGAGGCAGAGAGAAGGGGGTGAAGGAGAAAAAGAGAGGGAGGCAGACCTAAGGGGGTAGTGAGGGGGTAGCTGGGGGAATAGACAGAAGGAGAGAGGGTACAGATAGAAGAAGAAAAAGAAGAAGAAGAAGGAAAGAGGGGAGCAGACAGAATGGGAGGAAGATGAAGGGGAGACAGAACTGGGGGAGAGAAGGGATGATGGGGAGCAGACAGAAGGAGAGAGGAGAGAGAGAAAGAGAGCAGACAGAAGGGGAGAGAGGAATAGAGGGGAAGAGAGAGAGATAGAGAGAGAGAGAATGCAGCCGTGGATGAGGGGGGCACAAACAAGTGTCCATCCTCATGCCGGTCCCAAGCCCGGATAAATGCAGAGTTGTGACAGTAAGGGCATCCGGCATAAAAATTTTGAAAAAATACAGAATGCGAACAGTCAATACAAATTTCATATCGGATAGGTCAAGGCCGGGTTAAAAACGACCATGCAGCCATGAGGCGGGGGGGCTAGTTCTCTCCCCCTTCTTCTTCTTCTTCTTTTACTTTCGGCTGCTCCCTTCAGGGGCGCCACAGCAAATCATCCGCCTCCACCTCACCCTGTCCTCCGCATCTTCTTTTCTGACTCCAACGACCTTCATGTCTTCCTTCACCACATCCATAAATCTCTTCTTCGGTCTTCCTCGAGGCCTTCTGCCTGGTAGTTCCAACCTCAGCATCCTACTGCCAATATACTCACTATCCCTCCTCTGTACATGTCCAAACCATCTCAATCTAGCCTCTCTGACTTTGTCTCCAAAACATTTTACGTGGGCTGTCCCTCTGATATACTCATTTCTGATCCTATCCATCCTCGTTACTCCCAGAGAGAACCTCAACATTTTCATCTCTGCTACCTCCAGCTCTGCCTCCTGCCTTTTCCTCAGCGCCACTGTTTCTAAGCCATACAACATCGCTGGCCTCACCACCATCTTGTACACTTTTCCCTTCATTCTTGCTGACACTCTCCTATCGCACATCACACCGGATACTTTTCTCCAACCATTCCAGCCTGTCTGCACACGCTTCTTCACCTCTTTCCACACTCTCCATTGCTCTGGATTGTTGAGCCTAAGTACTTAAAATCCTCCACCTTCGTTATCTCTGCTCCCTGTAACATCACCGTTCCTCCTGGGTCCTTCTCATTCACACACATGTATTCTGATTTTCTGAGGCTAATCTTCATTCCTCTCCTTTCCAGGGCATACCTCCACCTCTCTAGATTTTCCTGCACTTGTTCTCTGCTCTCACTACAGATCACGATGTCATCTGCAAACATCATAGTCCATGGAGATTCTTGTCTCACCTCGTCTGTCAGCCTGTCCATCACCATCGCAAACAAGAAGGGGCTCAGAGCTGACCCTTGATGCAGTCCCACCTCCACCTTGAATTCGTCGGTCACACCGACAGCACACCTCACCACTGTCTTACATGTCCTGCACCACTCTAACATACTTCTCTGCCACTCCAGACTTCCTCATGCAATACCACAGTTCTTCTCTTGGCACCCTGTCATATGCTTTTTCCAGATCCACAAAGGCACAATGTAGCTCCCTCTGACCTTCTCTGTACTTCTCTATTAACATCCTCAAGGCAAACATTGCATCTGTGGTGCTCTTTCTTGGCATGAAACCAAACTGTTGTTCACAAATGCTGACCTCTGCCCTTAGTCTAGCTTCCACTATTCTTTCCCATAACTTCATCGTATGGCTCATCAACTTTATCCCTCTGTAGTCGCTGCAACTCTGCACGTCTCCCTTGTTCTTAAAAGTGGGCACCAGCACACTTCTCCTCCACTCCTCCGGCATCTGCTCACTCTCTAGTACCTTGTTGAATGTTCTTGTCAGAAAATCTACTGCTACCTCTCCTAGACACTTCCATACCTCCACAGGTATATCATCAGGACCAACTGCCTTTCCATTCTTCATCCTCTTCAATGCCCTTCTCACTTCACCCTTACTGATCTTTGCTACATCCTGCTCCTCAATGGTTACCTCTTCTACTCTTTTTTCTCTCTCATTTTCCTCATTCATCAGCTCTTCAAAGTACTCTTTCCATATTCCCAGCACACTTCTGTCATCAGTCAATACAGTTCCCTCTCTGTCCTTTATCAATCTAACTTGCTGCACGTCCTTCCCATCTCTATTTCTCTGCTGTGCCAACCTGTATAGATCATTTTCTCCCTCTTTACTATCCAACCTATCATACAAGTCATCATACGCCCTCTGTTTGGCCTTAGCCACTGCTACTTTCGCCTGACGCTGTGTCTCCCTGTACTCCTGTTTACTCTCTTCGGTCCTCTCAATGTCCCACTTCTTCTTGGCTAACCTCTTCCTTTGTACACACTCCTGCACTTCCTCATTCCACCACCAAGTCTCCTTATCTACTTTCCTTCCAGAGGACACACCAAGTACTCTCCTACCTGTGTCCCTGATCACATTTGCTGTGGTTGTCCAGTCATTTGGAAGAACTTCCTGGCCACCCAAAGCCTGTTTCAACTCCTCCTTGAAGACAACACGACACTCTTCCTTTTTCAGCTTCCACCACTTTGTCTTCTGCTCTGCCTTTGCCTTTTTCACCTTTCTCACCATCAGAGTCATCCTGCACACCACCATCCTATGCTGTTTGGCAACACTCTCACCCACTACTACTTTGCAGTCACTGACTTCCTTCAAATTACATCGCCTACACAAGATGTAGTCTACCTGTGTGCTCCTACCTCCGCTTTTATAAGTCACCCTATGCTCCTGTTTCTTCTTGAAGAAAGAATTTACCACAGCCATTTCCATCCTTTTTGCAAAATCTATCAACATCTGTCCTTCTGTGTTCCTATCCTGGATACCAAACCTGCCCATGACTTCCTCGTCCCCTCTGTTGCCTGCACCAACATGTCCATTGAAGTCTGCACCAATGACCACCCTTTCACCTCTGGGGGTACTCTGCATCACTCATCTAAGTCACTCCAGAATCTCTCCTTCTCTTTTCGCTCACATCCTGTCTGTGGGGCATCAGCAGTAACATCATTGAGCATCACACCTTCAATTTCTAACTTGAGACTCATCACTCTGTCTGACAATCTTTTCACTTCTAGAACATTCCTGACAAACTCCTCCTTCAAGATGACTCCGATTCCATTTCTCTTCCCATCCACACCTTGATAAAACAG
>CM045730.1:74081381-74286381 GCA_024760905.1 Plotosus lineatus
CTCTCCCACACACACACACACACACACACACACACATTCACTCTCTCTCTCTCTCTCTCTCTCTCTCTCTCTCTCTTTGTGTGTGTGTGTCTGTGTGTCCAATAATGTATCACTTATTCTTCACCTTCAGCACTGACACAGAAACAGCCCAAATCTGTAAACATGCTGATGGAGTTGCTGAACTCTTGAGTAAATGAGATGTTTGTGATGCTCCTTGTGACCATGGATATTTATTTTTGGTAATTGTTTTTCGTACGTCCCTCAGCAGGAGACCAGAATAACCCTAATGTGCTGATTATTGTGCTCACTTGGCTGATGTGTAATGTTTCCAGGCCGGGTGAGTGAAGGTACAGAAGTGTGTTTGTTCACACTGATTTTATATTGTTTTGTTGTCTTGGTTGTTGTCCAGCCATCACAGTGTCTGTGTTCTTTTGTTAATTATACTGCGATGATGTCATCCATACATGAATGATTGACCTCCCGCTCGGTAATTGATTAATTAGAATACTCATGAGCTCACAGACAGGAGACAAATGACCTCGTTCTACTTTCTGAATTTAAACTGAGACTTGCTCATTCATGTAGCGTCTTTCTCCTGATCCCTCACCACGCTCCTTTTCTATTTTTGCTGGATCAGTTATCCCTTACGACACTTCTCCATTACCACTTGATCTGTGATCTCTTACTACACTTCTCCATTGCCACTGGATCTGTGATCCCCCACTACACTTCTCCATTACCACTGGATCCGTGATCACTTACTACACTTCTCCGTTATTATTGGATCCATGGTCCCTTACTACACTTCTCCATTACCACTGGATCCATGATCCCTTACTACACTTCTCCATTACCACTGGATTTGTGATCTCTTACTACAGTTCTCCATTACCACTGGAGCCGTGATCCTTTACTACACTTCTCCATTACCACTGGATCTGTGATCACTTACTACACTTCTCCATTACGACTATCCCTTTCCATACCTCCATTTATAATGTCACTAACTCCCTGATTCCTTGCTACACCTTCTCTCCATTTGAACTGGATTCCTGAACACACCTCCACTAATTTTCTACCGCCGCTGGATTGCTTATCTCTCGCTTGACATTTTTATTTCAACTGTATTTCTCTGATCCCACCCCAATTACCATCTGTATTTTACTGGGCGCCTGATTTCTAATCATATTTCTTCATTATGGCCACTGGACATCTTCTTTTCCTTTCAGCAGTGACTTTCAGGGGTTGCCATAGCGAATCATCCACCTCTAACTCACCCTATCCTCTGCATCTTCTACTCTTACTCCAACTTCCTTCATGTCCTCCTTCACTACATCCATAAATCTCCGCTTTGATCTTCCTCTAGGCCTTCTGCCTGGTAGTTCCAACCTCAGCATCCGACTACCAATATACTCACTATCTCGCTTCTGTACAGAACCTTCATTCCTCTCCTTTCTAGGGCATACTTCCACCTCTATGGATTTTTCTGCACTTGTTATCTGCTCTCATGACAGATCACAATGTCATCTGCAAACATTCCATAAAGATGCCTGTCTAGCCTTGTCTGTCAGCCTGTCCATCACCATCGCAAACAAGAAGGGGCTCAGAGCTGACCCTTGATGCAGTCCTACCACCTTGAACTCTTCTGCCATGCTAACAGCACACCTCACCATTGCATCTCTCATACATGTTCTGCACTACTCTAACATACGTCTTTTGCCACTCCAGACTTCCTCATGCAATACCACAGTTCCTCTCTCGGCACCCTGTCATATGCTTTCTCCAGCTCCACAAAGGCACAATGCAGCTCCCTCCGACCTTCTCTGTACTTCTCAAGTGACTCATCAACTTTATCCCTCTGTAGTTGCCACAACTCTACACGTCTCCCTTGTTTTCTAAAAATGGGCACCATCACATTTTTTCTCTATTCCTTCGGCATCCTCTAACTCGCTAAGACCTTGTTGAATGTTGTGGTCAACTGCTACCTCTCCTAGATACTTTCATATCTCCACAGGTATGTCGTCAGAACCAACTGCCTTTCCATTCATCATTCCCTTTCTATCCTTAATCACTCAAACTTGCTACATGTCCTTCCCATCTCTATTTCTCTGCTGTGCCAACCTGCATAAATCATTTTCTACCTCCTTACCATCCAACCTAGCATACAAGTTGTCATACGCCCTCTGTTTGGCCTTTCATACTGCTACCTTAACTTTACGCTGCGTCTTCCTGTACTCCTGTTTACTCTCTTCAGTCCTCTCAATGTCCCACTTCTTAGATAACCTTTTCCTTTGTACACACTCCTGCACGTCCTCGTTTCACCACCATGTCTCCTTATCTACTGTCCTTCCAGACAACACACCAAGTACTCTCCTACTTGTCCTTCTGTAACTGTAGTTGCCCAGTCTTCTGGAAGCACTTCCTGACCACCCAAAGTCTGTTTCAACTCCTCCTTGAAGACAGCATGACACTCTTTCTTTTTCAGCTCCCACCACTTTGTCTTCTGCTCTGCCTTTGCTTTCTTCACCTTCCTCACCATCAGCGTCATCCTGCTCACCACCATCTCATCTCATCTCATCTCATCTCATCTTCTTCCGCTTAGTCCGGGGTCGGGTCGCGGGGGCAGCAACCTTAGCAAAGAGGTCCAGACATCCCTCTCCCGAGCCACTTCCTCCAACTCTCCCGGGGGGACACCGAGGCGGTCCCAGATAAGCCGAGAGACATAGTCCCTCCAGCGTGTTCTAGGTCGACCCCGGGGTCTCTTCCCGGTTGGACATGCCCGAAACACCACACCAGGGAGGCGTCCGGGGGGCATTCTAACCAGATGCCCGAGCCACCTCAACTGGCCCCTCTCAATGCGGAGGAGCAGCGGATCTACTCCAAGCTCTCCCCAGATGGCGGAGCTTCTCACCCTATCTCTAAGGGAGAACCCCGCCACCCGGCGAAGAAAGCTCATTTCAGCCGCTTGTATCCGTGATCTTGTTCTTTCGGTCATTACCCAAAGCTCGTGACCATAGGTGAGGGTTGGAACGTAGATCGACTGGTAAATTGAGAGCTTCGCCTTGCGGCTCAGCTCCTTTTTCACCACGACGGATCGGTACAGGCACCGCTTAACAGCAGAGGCTGCAGCGATCCGTCTGTCGATCTCTCGCTCCATCCTTCCCTCACTCGTAAACAAGACCCCAAGATACTTAAACTCCTCCACTTGGGGCAGGACCTCATCCCTGACCCAGAGGGTGCATTCCACCATTGTCCGACTGAGAACCATGGCCTCGGACTTGGAGGTACTGATCTTCATCCCGGCTGCTTCGCACTCAGCTGCGAATCGCTCCAATGAGAGCTGGAGGGCCCGACTTGATGAAGCCAAAAGGACAACATCATCCGCAAAAAGCAGAGATGATATCCGATGGCCACCGAACCAGAACCCCTCATCGCCTCGACTGCGCCTAGAAATTCTATCCATAAAAATTATGAACAGAATCGGTGACAAAGGACAGCCTTGGCGGACTCCAACTCCCACCGGAAACGAATCCGAGCTGCTGTTACCAATACGGACCAAACTCTGGCTCCAGTGATACAGCGACCGAATAGCTCGTAGCAATGGATCCGGAACGCCGTACTCTCGGAGCACGCCCCACAAGATCTTTCGAGGGACACGGTCGAAAGCCTTCTCCAAATCCACAAAGCACATGTGGACAGATTGGGCAAACTCCCATGCCCCCTCCAGAATCCTGTGGAGCGTATAGAGTTGGTCAAGAGTGCTGCGGCCAGGACGAAAACCACATTGTTCCTCCTGAATCCGAGGTTCGACTATCGGTCGGATCCTCCTCTCTAGTACCCCTGCATAGACTTTACCAGGTAGGCTGAGGAGTGTAATTCCCCGATAATTGGAACACACCCTCCGGTCCCCCTTCTTAAAAATTGGGACCACCACCCCAGTTTGCCAATCCAGAGGTACAGCCCCCGATGACCACGCGATGTTGCAGAGACGTGTCAACCAAGACAGTCCTACAACATCCAGAGTCCTGAGGTATTCCGGGTGGATCTCGTCCAACCCCGGAGCTCGACCACCGAGGAGCTTTTTGACAACCTCAGTGACCTCCACTCCAGTGATGGGCGGACCCTCACCCGAACCCCCAGGGTCTTCCTCTTCCACGGAGGGCGTGTTGGTGGGATTGAGAAGGTCCTCAAAGTATTCCCTCCACCTCTGAACAACATCCACCGTAAACAGTGTTTGTGAAGAACTGCTTCCCCCTCCTGAGGCGTCGGATGGTGGCCCAGAACCTTTTTGAGGCCAACCGATAATCACTCTCCAGGCCCTCACCGAACTCCTCCCACGCCCGAGATTTTGCATCTGCGACAGCCTCGGCTGCAGCACGTTTGGCCTGCCGGTACCCGTTTGCTGCCTCAGGAGTCCCACAGGCTAATAAAACCCGATAGGCCTCCTTCTTCAGCTGGACGGCCCCCTTCACCGCAGGTGTCCACCACCGGGTTCGGGATTACCGCCACGACAAGCACCGACGACCTTACGGCCACAGCTATGGGCTGCCGCCTCAGCAATGGAGGCACGAAACATGGCCCATTCAGATTCCATGTCCCCGCCTCCTTCGAACGTGGCTGCAGCTCTGCCGGAGCTGGGAGACAAAGGCCTCCCCCACAGGGGCCCCCGCCAAACGTTCCCAGCAGACCCTGATTACACGCTTGGGCCTGCCAGGTCTGGCAGGCAACCTCCCACACCACGAAGCCAACTCACCACCAGGTAGTGATCGGTAGACAGCTCAGCTCCTCTCTTCACCCGAGTGTCCAGAACATATGGTCGCAAGTCCGATGACACGACTACAAAGTCAATCATCGAACTGCGACCTAGGGTGTCCTGGTGCCAAGTGCACTTATGGACACCCTTATGTTCGAACATGGTGTTCGTGATAGACAAACTATGACGAGCACAGAAGTCCAACAACGACACACCATTTGGATTCAGACTGGAGAGGCTGTACCTACCGATCACACCCTTCCAGGTCACACTATCGTTGCCCACATGGGCGTTGAAGTCTCCCAAGACAACGAGCGAGTCTCCCGAGGGAGCGTTCTCCAACACCCCCCCAAAGACTCCAAAAAGGGTGGGTACTCTGAACTGTCATTTGGTGCATAAGCACAAATAACAGTCAGGACCCGTCCCCCCACCCGAAGACGGAGGGAAGCTACCCTTTCGTCAACCGGGGAGAACCCCAACATATGGGCACCGAGACGGGGGGCAACAAGAATACCCACACCGGCTCGCCGCCTCTCCCCATGAGCAACTCCAGAATAGAAGAAGGTCCAGCCTCTTTCGAGATGGATGGTTCCAGAGCCCAAGCTATGCGTTGAGGTGAGCCCGACTATATCTAGTCGGTATCTCTCCACCTCACGCACCAAATCAGGCTCCTTTCCCGCCAGAGAGGTGACATTCCATGTCCCGAAGGTCAGAGTAAGCAGCCGAGGATCAGTCCGACAGAACCCATGCCTTCGGCTGCCACCCAACTCACACTGCACCCGACCCCTAAAACTCCTCCCACGGGTGGTGGGTCCATGGGAGGGCGAACCCATGTCTCCTTTTCGGGCTGGGCCCGGCCAGGCTCCATGGGCATAAGCCCGACCACCAGGCGCTCGCCTTCGAGCCCCTCCCCTGGGCCTGGCTCCAGGAGGGAACCCCGGTGACCCGCGTCCGGGCAAGGGAGACTGATTCCTCTGTTGTTTTCTCATGTCTTAGGGGTCTGTTTTGAACATCCTATGTTATTTGGCAACACTCTCACCCAGTACTTTTTTGTGGTCACTGACATCCTTCAAAATACATCATCTACACAATATGTAGTCTTCCTGTGTGCTCCTACCTCCGCTTTTATAAGTCACCCTATGCTCATGTCCTGGATACTACACCTGCCCATCACTTCCTTGCCCCCCCTGTTTCCTGCACCAACATGTCCATTGAAGTCTGCACCAATGACCACTCTTTTATCTCTGGGGGTACTCTGCATCACTTCATCTAACTCACTCCAGAATGTTTCCTTCTCTTAAACTCACATCCTGCCTGTGGCGCATAAGCACGAACAACATTGAAAATCACACCTTCAATTTCTAACTTGAGACTCATCACTCTGTCTTCACTCTTTTCACTTCTAGAACATTCCTGACAAACCCCTCCTTCAAGATGACTACCTTCTCCATTTCTCTTCCCATCCACACCATGATTGAAACAGCTTAAACCCTGCTCCTACACTTCTAGCCGTGCTACTTTGCCACCTAGTCTCCTTAGCACACAGTATGTCCACTTTCCTCCTCTGCATCATGTCAGCCAGCTCTCTACCTTTTCCTGTCATAGTTCCAACATTCAAAGTCCCTACTCTCAGTCCTGGACTCATGCCTTTCCTCTCCTCTCTCCGCCTACAGACACGCCTCCCGCCTCTCCTTCTTCCACCAACAGTAGTCCTGTTTTCACCAGCACCCTGTTGGTTAACAGCACTGATGGTGATTCTTGTTAAACTGGGCCTTGACCAATCCGGTATGGAAATCATATTAATTTTTCGCATTGGCCACTGGACGCCTTATCGCACAAAATTTCCATTCTCACTCGATTCCATATGACTTACTACTGTATTCCTCTTTATTTCCACAGGATCCTTCCCCTCACTTCTTTATTTCAAGATCCGTGATCCATCCCCACACCTCTTAATTTCCACTGGATCCCTTATCCCTCCCCATGCCTCTTCATTTTTACTGGATCCCTTATCCCTCCCCACACCTCTTTTTTCCATTGGCTCTCTAATTTCTACCCACACCTTTTCATTTCCACTGGATCTCTGATCCCTTCCTACTTTTCTTCATTTCCATGGAATCCATGACAATGGATTTAAGATTGCTGCAGCTCATCTCTGGGCATTTTCACCATCTCTTGGAGCAATCGGCCTTGACGGGTTAAAAAAACGCCTATAAAGGTTTTTAAATTTGCTATTTTTATAAGTAGAAAGGCAGATAAGTCTGTTGGGCTTTTTACAGCTGAGCCTAGCAGCTCATCAGGCCTGTGCTTGTCCCTGATTTCCGTAGCATGAAGCGACCAGGAGTTCGACTCCTCCTGGATGAGACGCTCGTCCATCGCAGGTTACCTTCCCAGTATATTTTTACTGGGACCCATTTATACTGCTTGGTGAACAGAGGCACACTTGTGGTTAAGACCTTGCCCAGGGGTCTTAGCACAGTGGGGGGCTAACTCGGATTTGAACACACAACTCTCTGATCATGAGCACAGCACCCTAACCACTACACCACCGGCCCCAGTTATTTTGATAAGTGTCTGTCTTCCTTTTGGCTTTTTCCCTTTCACTCGGGAGTCGCCACAGCGAATCATCTGATTCGCACATTTGATTTGGCAGAGGTTTTTACGTCGGATGCCCTTCCTGTCACAACCCTTTTAGCAAGGGACAGAAACACGCTGACGACTTTGCAGCCTACTCTTTACGAAAGTCAGCAATGGTTCTTTTACATGCCTCTCACCATAGACAGTGAGAGACATGGCCCGCCTTTGATAACCCAGTTAGCCACACTGGGGGGGGGACAGTGACAACCTTGTGGAGAGTGGGACTCGAACCCCCAACCTTTGGATCAGCGATCCAGCGCCCTATACCACTAGACCGATAAGTCTGTCTTCCTTTCGGCTTTTTCCCTTTTACTCGGGAGTCGCCACAGCGAATCATCTGATTCGCACATTTGATTTGGCAGAGGTTTTTTTTACGTCGGATGCCCTTCCTGTCACAACCCTTTTAGCAAGGGACAGAAACACGCTGACGACTTTGCAGCCTACTCTTTACGAAAGTCAGCAATGGTTCTTTTACATGCCTCTCACCATAGACAGTGAGAGACATGGCCCGCCTTTGATAACCCAGTTAGCTGCACTGGGGGGGACAGTGACAACCTTGTGGAGAGTGGGACTTGAACCCCCAACCTTTGGATCAGCGATCCAGCGCCCTATACCACTAGACCACCACTGCCCACCACTAGACCGATAAGTAATTTTCTTAAATGCTTGTTTTAAAAACATTTTAAATTTTCTCTGTAATGTTGATTTTTTTTTTCTTGGACTTTACGGTCTTTCAAAGTATGCATATCATTATCAGTAGTAAGAGTTTATTGTCTATAAAATATGGAGTGAACGGATAAATTTTCTGAGCTTTTATTTGTATAAATGTCTTGTGCATTAATTTGTGTGTGTGTGTGTGTGTGTGTGTGTGTGTTAATAAAGATGTTTAATAATGTTTTAAATAATGTCTGTCTTCCTTTCGGCTTTTCCCCTTTTACTCGGGAGTCGCCACAGCGAATCATCTGATTCGCACGTTTGATTTGGCAGAGGTTTTTACGTCGGATGCCCTTCCTGTCACAACCCTTTTTAGCAAGGGACAGAAACACGCTGACGACTTTGCAGCTCCTCTTTACGAAAGTCAGCAATGGTTCTTTTACATGCCTCTCACCATAGACCGTGAGAGACATGGCCCGCCTTTGATAACCCAGTTAGCCGCACTGGGGGGGACAGTGACAACCTTGTGGAGAGTGGGACTTGAACCCCCAACCTTTGGATCAGTGATCCAGCACCCTATCCCACTAGACCACCACTGCCCCTAATGTTTTAATTAATAAATATGTTAATAAAATAGTTTAATTTATTAATAAAATGTAATGGTTTGATAAATAAATTTCTTTTACTTTTAACACATATCTCATGCAAAATTGGTGTACTTTTATCAATTTTAAAGGGTTTATGGGGTACGAAGCCTTGGAACGAATCAGGCGTTTTTAACACGTAAGATGCGACCCCTACTGAAGAAACCCCCACGTTACGAAAAGGGCTCTGGAACGGCTTAATTTCGTAAGTTGGGGGCCGACTGTATTGTACGTTTATTTATTTATTTATTTTTAATTATTTTACATAATGTGTACAGATTTTGGAACAATGGCGCTGATTTCATGTCCCTCGGTACTTGAAAAGACTGTGGAAGGCTGTTCTCAGTCATTGCCAGTGATGGATTTACTTTGAGACAGTAAAGGATTTTAACAGAGAGCAAATGAGACAAAGAAGAGAAAAGAAGGTCTGTGCAGTGATGGAGAGAGTGAGACAGTGTAAGAGAGACAGATGGAGAGATATACGCCAGATGGCTTGTGTGTGTGTGTGTGTGTGTGTGTGTGTGTGTGTGTGTGTGTGTGTGTGTGTGTGTAATTAAGTGCACTTCAGGCTATTGTTAGTATGAAAACGTGCCCTGCTCTTCTCACAAAGGACATACCAGAGTGTGTGTATATACTAGTCCTTCTCAAAAAATTAGCATATTGTGATAAAGTTCATTATTTTCTGTAATGTATTGATTAAAAAAAATAAACTTTCATATATTTTAGATTCATTGCACACCAACTGAAATATTTCAGGTCATATTGTTTTAATACTGATGGGGCAGTGGTGGTCTAGTGGTATAGGGCGCTGGATCACTGATCCAAAGGTTGGGGGTTCAAGTCCCACTCTCCACAAGGTTGTCACTGTCCCACCCCCAGTGCAGCTAACTGGGTTATCAAAGGCGGGCCATGTCTCTCACTGTCTATGGTGAGAGGTTGATGTAAAAGAACCATTGCTGACATTCGTAAAGAGTAGGCTGCAAAGTCGTCAGCGTGTTTCTGTCCCTTGCTATAAAGGGTTGTGACAGGAAGGGCATCCGACGTAAAAACCTCTGCCAAATCAAACGTGTGAATCAGATGATTCGCTGTGGCGACTCCCGAGTGAAAGGGAAAAAGCCGAAAGGAAGACAGACATTGTTTTAATACTGATGATTTTGGCATACAGCTCATGAAAACCCAAAATTCCCATCTCAAAAAATTAGCATATCATGTTCAGGTAGTGTAAACGAGCTATTAACCTAATCATCTGAATCAACCAATTAACTCTAAACACCTGCAAAAGATTCCTGAGGCTTTTAAAAACTCCCAGCCTGGTTCATTACTCCACAATCATGGGTAAGACTGCCGACCTGACTGCTGTCCAGAAGGCCATCATTGACACCCTCAAGCAAGAGGGTAAGACACAGAAAGAAATCTCTGAGCGAATAGGCTGTTCCCAGAGTGCTCTATCAAGGCACCTCAGTGGGACGTCTGTGGGAAGGAAAAAGTGTGGCAGAAAACGCTGCACAACCAGAAGAGGTGACCGGACCCTGAGGAAGATTGTGGAAAAGGGCCGATTCCAGACCTTGGGGGACCTGTGGAAGCAGTGGACTGGGCTACAGGTGCCACATTCTCCAGGTCAAGCCACTTTTGAACCAGAAACAGCGGCAGAAGCGGCTGACCTGGGCTGCAGAGAAGCAGCACTAGACTGTTGCTCAGTGGTCCAAAGTACTTTTTAGGGATGAAAGCAAATTTTGCATGTCATTTGGAAATCAAGGTGCCAGAGTCTGTAGGAAGACTGGGGAGAAGGAAATGCCAAAATGCCAGTGTCAAGTACCCACAGTCAGTGATGGTCTGGGGTGCCATGTCAGCTGCTGGAGTTGGTCCACTGTGTTTTATCAAGGGCAGGGTCAATGCAGCTAGCTATCAGGAGATTTTGGAGCACTTCATGCTTCCATCTGCTGAAAAGCTTTATGGAGATGAAGATTTTCAGTTTTCAGAACAACCTGGCACCTGCTCACAGTGTCAAAACCACTGCTAAATGGTTTACTGACCATGGTATTACTGGGCTCAAATGGCCTGCCAACTCTCTTGACCTGAACCCCATCGAGAATCTGTGGGATATTGTGAAGAGAAAGTTGAGAGACACCAGACCCAACACTGTGGATGAGCTTAAGGCCGCTATTGAAGTTTCCTGGGCCTCCATAACACCTCAGCAGTGCCACAGGCTGATTGCCTCCATGCCACGCCGCATTGAAGCAGTCATTTCTGCAAAAGGATCCCCGACCAAGAATTGAGTGCATAAGTGAACATAATTATTTGAAGGTTTACTTTTGTGTATTAAAAACACTTTTTTTATTGGTCTGATGAAATATGCTAATTTTTTGAGATAGGAATTTTATTTTGGATTTTCATGTATGCCAAAATCATCAGTATTAAAACTATAAAAGACCTGAAATATTTCAGTTGGTGTGCAATGAATCTAAAATATATGAAAGTTGAATTTTTATCAGTACATTACAGAAAATAATGAACTTTATCACAATATGCTAATTTTTTGAGAAGGACTAGTTCACACACACACACACACACACACACACAGAAACGTTAAATGCTGTGTACGTTTGCTCAGTGTTATTTAAAGTTGATAAGTGTTGTATATGTTCCATTTACAATGTTGGGGATTTATTTTATTTAAAGGTCTGCATGCTACTGCGCATGTATTGTGTATTCATGTAACTTTTATGCTTGTAGGCTACTGGGCATGTGCCAACTCCACCTTAGTTGGATCAATAAATAAGTTGTTTTACATGAGGTAATTGGTATCTTTTAATGTCTGAAACAATCGATACTTGATTTCAATACACGACATAATTGGTGACGAGGACCATGTCCACCAAACGCCGCAAAATGCACAATTTGTGGGCAAATGTTATTATCAGCATTCTCCATAGAACCGGCCAACACTGCTGGTGGGTTCGGCGATTTGACAACTTTTTAACGGTGAAAGACATAACCAATGACAGCCGTATGAAGGCCATGCTTCTACATTGCGCGGGGGAAGAGGTATTCGAGTTAACTGATTCATTGGGCGTTACTGATGTTGACTCGTATGCACAAACGAAAGAAAAGTTACTAACTTATTTCTCTCTTAAAAGAAACGTTGAATATGAAATACAGTAGGCCCTCGTTAACCGCGGGGGTTTGGTTCCTCCCGTGAATGAAGATAATCCGCGAGTTCTGTACCCGGAAGTAAAACCCCATGTATCACATAACATGCCCGGATGAGCAACCGGAAGCAAAATACTATGTATCTATTACATGCGCTAAAATATGCTTCTTAAACACATTCTATAGACAGTCTTACTCATTAATACAGTATTAATGTAGTAATGATTAAGAAAAACTTTTCAATTTTTATTGTCATATTTATTGATAATAAAATATAAACATTATACAACATATATATAAAACATTAACTGAGTACTGTATACAGTAGGCGCTTGACTATTTGCGGTTTTGCACCCACGGTTTGAGTATTCGCTGATTGCCGAGCAACTGGCACGTGATTCAAATTCAGCCAATGGCTGCCCTTCTTTCTCCTGATTGGTTGAGCTGATATCCCACCCATTTTTCCTCATTCGCACACAAGTTGTCAATGAGCCTCTTTTTTGTGTGTTTTAATTACCAGTCAAGCAGTTATTTTTCCAGTACAGTACCTAAGGTCATGTTTATGCATGAGATTTTGTTATGTAGTATGTTTAACAAACGATACCAAAAGGATAAACTTTATTACAGTACTCTTCATGTCCTTTTATATTGAAGTTGGAGTGACGTCTCCAAGATGGCGCTGCCTAGAGGGCGACGTCGCAGAGTTCTCAGAGTCAAATTGTTTCTTTGTTCATTTTATTTGTTGTTTTGTTTGTTCATGTTTTGCACTATGCTCGTCTATGACCAGTCGATTGTACTACAGCGATAAGATCGGAGTATCTTCGGGCGTGTATAACTAAGCAGCGCTAACATGCTATTAGCGGAGCTAGCATGCTATTAGCAGAGTTAGCATGCTATTGTTCGTTTTAATTTGTTTTATTTGTTGTTTTGTTTGTTCATCTTATTGGGCATACTCTCCTCGAGCCATGTTTCACAGAAACACAGTCCTGTAGATCCCTCTGCGCTGCAATCTGAGCATGAAGCTCGTCCATCTTGTTTCGCAGGGACTGAACATTTTAAAGCAGTATGGCCGAAAGTGCTAACCAAGCGCTGAAGAATCTGAGAACTCTCCCTGGGCTTAATGATAGCATAGCATAGCATAGCAGTGCAGAGGTATCTACAGGACTGTGTTTGTGTGAAACATGGCTCGAGGAGAGTGCACAGTCCTGTAGATCCCTCTGCGCTGCAATCTGAGCATGAAGCTCGTCCATCTTGTTTTGCATGGACTGAACATTTTAAAGCAGTATGGCTAGAAGTGCTAACCAAGCGCCGAAGAATCTGAGAACTCTGCCTGGGCTTAATGATAGCATAGCATAGCATAACAGCTCACGATAGGAGTTGTTGCGTGCTTAGTTGCCCGAAGCTGAAGCTGCTCATAGCTGTAGTAGGGTCGACTGATCATAGACAAGCATAGTGCAAAACATGAACAAACAAATAAAACAAATTAAAACGAACAAAACCAATTTGACTCTGAGAACTCCGCGATGTTGCCCTCGAGGCAGCGCCATCTTGGACACGTCACTCCAAGTTCAATATAAAAGGACATGAAGCGTAATAAAGTTTATACTTTTGGTATCATTTGTTAAACATGCTACAGAACATTCTCAGAATTAACTTAGGTACTGTACTGGAATAATAATTGAAAAATACTTTAAAACGAGTGCTTTACAACAGTATATGCTGTATAATGTTTATATATTTTATTACAAAATATCACAGTCAAAATTGAAAAGTTTTCTTAATCATTACTATATTTTACTACATTAATACTGTATTAATGAGTAAGACTGAATGTGTTTAAGAAGCATATTTTAGCGCATGTAATACATACATAGTATTTTACTGCCGGCTGCTCATTCACGCATGTGACGTTATACGTGGGGTTTTACTTCCGCGTACATAACTCGCGGATTATCTCGATTTGCGGGAAGGCCCGGAACCGTACCCCCGTGAATGTCAAGGGCCAACTGTACTGTAATCAGTTCCATTAAACAGACAGCACTGTACTTTTCAAAAATGCCCACTAGGGGGAAGTATTGCATTATGCAGTATTTACTTTGCATTGCATTCCATCAGGGGTCGGAAACCAGTGGCTCAACTGCAAAAAGAAAATGCCGCTACTGACTCACATCGGAAGCACGTTTCACCTGAATGATTGTAGAATCTGCCTAAGGCAAAGTCCTGCAACGGTTGGATACCCACAGGTACCCAGTGGGTACCCTTTCAAAAATGCTCTTTTAGGGTTGAAAATTACATAGATGAAAATTAACAGTAATGGATGTGGGCGGATATTTATTTGGTGTGGGTGGGGTGATTTTGTGGACATGTCTATAGTTATATAAATCAGCTACACTGAGAGTCTCTGTGTTTTTTATCTGCTGTGTTGGTGGATTTCCAAATTATTGTGCTCATGGCAAGGAGTGCTCTCACCAGCAGCAGAGCATCGAGCAAGAGAGATTTTTTCCGCCACCGGAGTTTGTGAGCCAGGAGCGGAAATGACAGCTGAAGTAAGAGACAGTGAATGAAATTATACACAGCAATCTCCAAATTATTGTTAATGTAATGAAGTTCAGCTTCTTCTTCTTCTTCTTCTTGTCCTTTCGGCGTTTCCCTTCAGGGGTCGCCGCAGCGAATCATCTACCTCCATCTCACCCTATCCTCTGCATCTTTTTCTCTTACACCAACTGCCTTCATGTCCTCCTTCACCACATCCATGAATCGTCACGTTAGTTTTCCTCTAGGCCTTCTGCCTGGTAGTTCCAACCTTAACATCCTACTACCAATATACTCACTATCCCACCTCTGTACATGTCCAAACCATCTCAATCTAGCCTCTCTGTCTTTGTCTCCAAAACGTCTTACATCTGCTGTCCCTCTGATGTGCTCATTCCTGATCCTATCCATCCTCGTTACTCCCAGAGAGAACCTCAACATTTTCATCTCTGCTACCTCCAGCTCTGCCTCCTGTCTTTTCCCCAGGGCCACTGTTTCTAAACCATACAACATCGCTGGCCTCAACACCGTCTTGGACACTTTTCCTTTCATTTTTGCCGATACCCTCCTATCACACATCACACCGGACACTTTTCTCCAACCATTCCAACCAGCCTGCACACGCTCCTTCACCTCTTTTCCACACTCTCCATTGCTCTGGATTGTTGAGCCAAAGTACTTCAAATCCTCCACCTTCCTTATCTCTGCTCCTTGTAACCTCACCGTTCCTGTTGTGTCCTTGGCATTCATACACATGTATTCTGTCTTCATTCCCCTCCTTTCCAGGGCATACCTCCACCTCTCTAGGTTTTCCTGCACTTGCTCTCTGCTCTCACTGCAGATCACAATGTCATCTGCAAACATCATACTCCATGGAGATTCTTGCCTAACCTTGTCTGTCAGGCTGTCCATCACTATCGCAAACAAGAAGGGGCTCAGAGCTGACCCTTGATGCAGTCTCACCTCCACCTTGAACTCTTCTGTCACACCGACAGCACACCTCACCACTGTCTTACATCTCTCATACATGTCCTGCACCACTCTAACATACTTCTCTGCCACTCCAGACTTCCTCATGCAATACCATAGTTCCTCTCTCGGCACCCTGTCATATGCTTTCTCCAGATCCACAAAGGCACAATGCAGCTCCTTCTGACCTTCTCTGTACTTCTCTATTAACATTTTCAAAGCAAACATTGCATCTGTGCTGCTCTTTCTTGGCATGAAACCAAACTGTTGTTCACAAATGTTGACCTCAGCCCTTAGTCTTGCTTCCACTATTCTTTCCCATAACTTCATTGTATGGCTCATCAACTTTATCCCTCTGTAATTGCCACAACTCTGCATGTCTCCCTTGTTCTTAAAAGTGGGCACCAGCACACTTCTCCTCCATTCCTCTGGCATTCTCTCACTCTCTAAGACCTTGTTGAATGTTCTTGTCAGGAAATCTACTGCTTCCTCTCCTAGACACTTCCATACCTCCACCGGTATGTCATCAGGGCCAACTGCCTTTCCATTCTTCATCCTCTTCAATGCCCTCCTCACTTCACCCTTACTAATCTTTGCTACTTCCTGGTCCTCAACAGTCACCTCTTCTACTCTTTTTTTATTCTCTCTCATTTTCCTCATTCATCAGCTGTTCAAAGTACTCTTTCCATCTTCCCAGCACACTTCTGTCATCAGTCAATACATTTCCCTCTCTGTCCTTTATCAATCTAACTTGCTGCACATCCTTCCCATCTCTATTTCTCTGCTGTGCCAACCTGTACAAATCATTTTCTCCCTCTTTACTTTCCAACTTATCATACAAGTCATCATACGCCCTCTGTTTGACCTTAGCCACTGCTACTTTCGCCTTACGCTGTGTCTCCCTGTACTCCTGTTTACTCTCTTCGGTCCTCTCAGTGTCCCACTTCTTCTTAGCTAACCTCTTCCTTTGTACACACTCCTGCAGTTCCTCATTCCACCACCAAGTCTCCTTATCAACTTTCCTTCCAGAGGACACACCAAGTACTCTCCTACCGGTCTCCCTGATCACATTTTGCTGTAGTTGTCCAGTCATCTGGAAGCACTTCCTGACTACCCAAAGCCTGTTTCAACTCCTCCTTGAAGACAACACGACCCTCTTCCTTTTTCAACTTCCACCACTTTGTTTTCTGCTCTGCCTTTGCCTTCTTTCCCTTCCGCACCATCAGCGTCATCCTGCATACCACCATCCTATGCTGTTTGGCAATACTCTCACCCGCTACTACTTTTCAGTCACTGACTTCCTTCAAATTACATCTCCTACTGAAGATGTAGTCTACCTGTGTGCTCCTGCCTCCGCTTCTATAGGTCACCCAATGAAGAAAGTATTTACCACAGCCATTTCCATCCTTTATGCAAAATTGATCAACATTTGTCCTTCTGTGTTCCTGTCCTGGATACCAAACCTGCCCATCACTTCCTCGTCCCCTCTGTTGCCTGCACCAACATGCCCACTGAAGTCTGCACCAATGACCACTCTTTCACCTCTGGGGGTACTCTGCAGCACTTTATCCAACTCACTCCGAATCGCTCCTTCTCTTTTAGCTCACATCCTGTCTGTGTGGCATACGCACTAACAACATTGAGCATCACACCTTCAATTTCTAACTTGAGACTCATCACTCTGTCTGACAATCTTTTCACTTCTAGAACATTCCTGACCAACCCCTCCTTCAAGATGACTCCTACTCCATTTCTCTTCCCATCCACACCATGATAAAACAGCTTAAACCCTGCTCCTAAACTTTTACCTTTGCTACCTTTCCACCTGGTCTCCTGAACACACAGTATGTCCACCTTCCCCCTCTGCATCATGTCAGCCAGCTCTCTATCTTTTCCTTGTGTAGTTCCAACATTCAAAGTCCCTACTCTCAGTCCTAGATTCGTGCTTTTCCTCTTTTCTCGCTGCCTACCGATACGCCTCCCGCCTCTCCTTCTTCGACGTCTTCGACCAACAGTAGTCCAATTTCCACCAGCACTCTGTTGGCTATCGACTTGGTCCGTCTCCATTTAAGAAAGCAAGGTGAGCCCAGACAGGCAAGCTTCATTGAACAGGAGATTTATAGATCGAGGTAACTGGTTTCAAAGTGTAAAAAAACAACTCGCTGAGGAGGACTAATGTTCTTTCTTGCATCTGTTTTCTTTTTCTCTCAACCTGTTTTTACCTCTCACGGTTCAGTCTCTCCCCTCTTTTATTTTCAACCTGGAGACTTTTAAAATCACCACGCTCAATACAAACGGAGCGAGACAGGACTTAAAAAGAGCCTCGAGTTTTAGTTTGATTCATGTAAAGAAACTAAATGTTGTTTTTATTCAGGAGACACACAGCACCATAGACAATGAAGGTGACTGGAGGAGGGAATGGAACAGACAGGTGTTTTTTAGTCACAAAAGTGCCAATAGCAGGGGAGTTGGGATTTTATTCTCCTGAGATTTTAACCCGGTTTCTGTACACACTGAAGATGTGATGGCGGGACATATTTTAAAAGTTACAGCAGAGCTGGAAAAAAATCAAGGTGTTGTTTTTAAACGTTTACGCTCCAACCGCTGGCACAGAGAGACTCCTGTTTTTAAGTGCCCTAAATGATGTGATCCAGAGGAGTGGCCAGGATGAGTATCTGTTTATAGGGGGGATTTTAACTGTACCGAAAATCATCTTTTAGATCGGAACCACCCCGAGCCACACACTGCCTCGCAAAGAACATTAAGAAAACTTGTCGAGACACATGAACTTTTAGACGTCTGGAGAAGTTTTTATGGCAACAGTCGACAGTACACCTGGCTCCATTCAAGAGATGGACTACTGTCCATGGCCAGGCTCGACAGGTTCTATTGTTTGAAACATCATTTTAATGTTTTTAAGAAATGCTCGATTTTGCCAGTGGGTTTCTTGGACCATTGTTTGGTCAAGTGCTGTGTTCTAATCAACATCAGATGTGGAAGTGCATACTGGCACTTCAACACAGCACTCTTATCTGACCACGGTTTTAAGAAAGCTTTTAATGGTTTTTGGGAAGGTTTTAGGCAAACAAAGAGTGGTTTTAGTTCTTTGCAGTAGTGGTGGGACGTTGGGAAGAACAAAATCAAATCTCTGTGTCTCCAGGAACTTGGTCAAATCCATTAAGGATTTGGAGAGGGAAATGGTAGAGCTGCAAACTCTGGCAGACTCTACAGGAGAAAGAAAACATTTTGAAGTCTTCAAAGCCAAAAAAACGCATGTTAGCTGACTTGCTAGGCGTACCCACCAGGGGCGTCGTGGTACGCAGTAGGTTTCAAAATGTGGCTCTGATGGATGCTCCCTCTCACTTTTTCTTTGGGCTAGAAAGGAAACACGGGCAGAGGAGGCTGATCCACTGTCTGCGTTCTGGAGATGGACGACTGATCCAGGACACTGCAGACATACGCAGGTACGCAGCAGGTTTCTATGATGAACCACGTCAGTGTGAATATTCTGAGAAACCGGACTTGTTGGATTTTTTCCTCACTGGTCTGCCACAGGTGTCAGCAGATGCCAACAGGCATCTGGAGGCTGACATCTCCCTGAACAAATTGTTGACGGCACTGCAGAGCCTCAAACCGGGGAAAGCGGGGACTTTTATAAGTCCTCTGGGCGGTGATCGGTGAAGACCTGCTGGACATTCTCCGGGACAGTCTGCTGAAAGGCCAGCGCTACCTCAGCTACCTCTGAGTTGCAGGAGAGCGGTCCTCACCCTCCTTCCAAAGAATGGGGATCTGCAAGAACTCAAAAACTGGTGACCAGTGTCCCTCCTCTGCATGGACTACAAGCTCCTTTCCAAAGTCCTAGCAAACAGGTTGAGGAAAGTGATAGAATAAGTTGTTCATGTAGACCAGACCTACTGTGGACCAGGCAGGTTGATAACGGACAATGTCTTTTTAATTCAGGATGTTTTGGACCTCTCCAATTCATTGGGAATGAAACGTGGTCTCATTTCGCTAGACCAAGTAAAGGCATTTGATCGGGTTGAGCACGCATACCTATGGCATATGCTAGAGGGTTTTGGGTTCAGCCCGGGTCTCATTGCCTGGATTCGGACCTTGTATGGAAACATTGAGAGTATATTAAAAATCAACAGTGGTTTGACCGCTCCTTTTAAACTGCAAAGGGGTATCAGGTAGGGTTGCTCCCTGTCGGGCATGCTATACTCCTTTGCAATAGAGCCTCTCCTGCACCGACTCAGAACGGGTCTCTCTGGTTTTAATGTCCCGAACTGCATTTCGACTTTTAAACTGTATGAAAATATGCGGACGATCTTATCATTACTGTAAATAACCAGAGAGACATTAATTTTTTAACCAAAACTGTTGACAATTTTAGTGCCATTTCATCAGCCAAGGTAAACTGGGGAAAAAGTGAAGCTCTGTGGGTGGGGGACGAAGCGCGATGTCTCATCCTGCCGGGCGGTCTCACCTGGAAAAAGGGTGGAATCAAGTACCTGGGAATCTACCTTGGTGATGGAGATAATGTAAATAAAAATTGGGAAAATGTTCTAGAGAAAGTGCAAGGGAGGCTCAAAAAGTGGAAATGGATTTTACCGAAAATATCTTTTAAAGGTCGTGTTTTAATTACTAACAATCGGATGGATTCCATGCTGTGGCACCGTCTCTCCTGCGTGGACCCCCCCTTCGACCCTTCTTGAGGAGGTCCAGGCCGAGATCATCAGTTGTTTCTGGGACAAGCTGCACTGGGTCCCACAGAGTGTCCTCTTCCTCCCCAAAGAGGAAGGGGTACATGGTCTTATACATCTGGCCAGCAGAGGGGCAACTTTCAGGCTCCAGTTCATCCAGTGAATGCTGACTGGACCGAGAGACTCAGTGTGGAGGCCCACAGCACGAGCAGTTCTGGCCCAGTGCTGGGAGCCGGGACTGCAGGACTCTCTCTTTTTAATGGATTTAAGAAAACACGACCTAAAAGTATTTCCAGAGTTTTATCAAAGCCTTTTTAAAATCTGGGGACTTTTTAAAAAGAACAGAACACAGGCACACGGCTCACGTTTCTGGAGTTTAAAGGAGCCTGTGGTCTGTGGAACTCGTTTTAACGTACGACAGTCTGCGGGGCCATCCGTCGCAGAGAAGTTTGCGGCGGCACATGTCACCACACTGGGTCACGTGTTTGACTTGTGTGGTCCACAGCCAGAGGATGCCGCTGCTCTCTCTCTGCTGCTGTCGGGGTGTCTTCGGTGACACGACTGGAAAACATGCTGAGGCTCTGGAAGGACCAGCTCTCCCCAGACGAACACTCCAGCATCGTCTCCGGAACCGACAGCGTTTTGCCCCCCAGAGACACGGAACCCTTTCCCGTCGACAGCCTCGCCCCGGATTTTAAAGACTGCTCTGGTTGGTTTTTAGAACATGGTGTGTCAGGGCCTATAAACTTGTGCAACACCTTAGGTAAAAAAAACAATGTACAGATTGATGGTAAAAGTACTAAATAAAGAGAAACTAAGTGGTCGGACTGACACACCATGGAGGGTCCATCTGGGTTTGAAACCAGAAGTGGACCCCTCATGGAGAGCACTGTACAAACCACCATTGACAAAAAGGGGTGGAGACTTACAGTGGAGAATTTTACATGGTGCTGTCACAGTTAATAGTTTTGTGAACATTTTAAATCCGGGTGTTGATGAAAGGCATCCGTTCTGTTCCCTGAGAGAGAAGGTGTTTCATTATTTACTGGACTGCAGCAGGCTGCAGTCCCTGTTTATGTGGTTGTCGAGGCTGTTCTGTACTTTTAGCGTGGTTTTTACGAATCACATTTTTATTCTGGTTTTAGATACCAACAAAAGAAGAAGGCCAAGTGTCAACTTCTGAACTTCCTCCTGGGCCAATCAAAAATGGCTGTCTTCCTGAGCAGGAGGAGAAAAATAGAGGGTTCACTGGACTGTAATATTAAAACGATTTTAATCAAAATGATAAAGAGCAGGTTGATGATTGATTTCAATTATTATAGCTTGATGAAAGATTTGGAGTCCTTTGAGAACGTGTGGTGTGTAAATGATGGTTTGTGTTCTGTGAAGGAGGAGAAGCTGCTGTTTTCAACAATGTTGGGTTAAAGGAACTGACTCTGATTATGGAAATACTTTTTCTGCTGAGATCAAGGGGGTTAAATCTGTTGGGGTGTTTTTTGTTTATTTATTTATTTATTTATTTTACTTTTTCTCGATGTGAGAGGCATGTAAAAGAACCATTGCTGACTTTCGACAAGAGTAGGCTGCAAAGCCGTCAGGTTGTTTCTGTCCCTTGCTAAAGGGTTGTGTCAGGAAGGGCATCCAATGTAAAAACCTATGTCAAATCAAACGCGCAAATCATTCATTGTGGCGAACCCTGATAAAGGGAAAAAGCAAAAAGGAAATCTCTCATTATCGCAGTTCAAAATTAACAAGTTTTTACTTCATCATTACTACATTTTACTGTATTAATGAGTAAGACTATCTATGGAATGTTTTTGAGAAGCATATTTTTTTTACTTCCAGGTTAATAATTCATGCATGTCTGTCTTGATCAGCAGACAGGGCCGGAACCAAACCCCTGCGAAAAACGGAGACCTACTGAATATATATACACACACACACACACACACACACACACACACACACACACACACACACACACACACACAAGGAACCCTCACTACTTCGATTTAATTGATGCGGCTTCAGTGCATTGCACTTTTTTAAAAAATATTCATTGATTAAAAGTTAATGAAAATGCCACAGAAACAAGGCCAATTATGCATTAAAAAAACCCCCCAAAACCAACACAAAACAAAAAACAACCCAAATCCTCCCATCAAAACTAATTACATTTTTGTGAGGTGTGCATCTAAGTGCCTGCCTGCCTGCGCATGCACACACACACACACACACACACACACACACACACACACACACACACACACACACGCGCGCGCGTCTGATTCCCAGTGAAAGTGACTCCCAGTGCGAGTGAAAGGAAAAAGCGAGCTCGTGGCATGCAGTTGAGTGATATCACAAAGGAATATGGCCAAACCCATCAACCATCGGTACGATGTTGAAGCTAAAGAAGGCCTTAAAAGGTATATTTTTATAATTTTAAAGGGTTTAGGGGTGAGTATTGGGGGCCTTAGAACGAATCAGACCTTTTACATGTAAAATGCTGCTCAACTTACAAAAAAATCAGGTTACGAAACCACTTCTGGAATGGATTAATTTCGTAAGGTCAGGTACCACCGTATAATGTGTGTGTGTGTGTGTGTGTGTGTGTGTGTGTGTGTGTGTGTGTGTGTATGTGTGTGTACAGTGATCCCTCGCTACTTTGTGCATCAGTTTCTGCGGCTTCAATGCATCCCGATTTTTTTTTTTTTAAATATTCATCGAAATATTTAAAAAATAGGGGAAAGGTTAAAGAAAATGCTGCAAAACAAGGCCAATTATGCAAAACGCCAATCAAACAAACAAAAACAACAAAAAACAAGCCAAAACCCCCAACAAAACTACTTACATTTTTATGTGAGGTGCACATCTGAGTGTGTGTGTGTGTGTGTGTGTGTGTGTGTGTGTGTGTGTGTGTGTGTGTCTGTGTAGGATATATGTATGTACAGGGATCCCTCGCTACTTCACGCTTCAATTCATGCAGCTTCAGTGCAATGATTTTTTTTTTTTTTTTTTTTTTAAATATTCATTTAATTAAAAAGAATAAGGAAATTAAGGAAGATTAGAGTAAAAAGGAAAATGCTGCACAAACAAGGCCAATTATGCACAAAAAAACCCCCTGAACAAACAAATACAACAACAACAGTGGCAGTGGTGGTCTAGTGGCTAGGGTGCAGGATCGCTGATCCTAAGGTTGGGGGTTCGAGTCTCCACAGGGCTGCCACTGTCCCCCCCCAGTGCAGCTAACTGGGTTATCAAAGGCGGGCCATGTCGCTCACTGACTATGTTGAGAGGCATGTAAAAGAACCATTGCTGACTTTCGTAAAGAGTAGGCTGCAGAAAAAAAAAAAGCCGTCAGCGTGTTTCTAGGGACAAGTAGCAAGGATTCCTGCGTTCCGGTTAATCTTCTCCGGAAGAGACAAATTGCTACACTTCCTACGGGGATAAGATACGATGATGAATGCACATCAACATCTTCCTCCAGTAGCTCATCAACAACAACAACAAAAACAACCCTAAAGCCCGCATCAAAACTACTTACATTTTTATGAAGTTTACATCTGAGTGTGTGCACGCGCATCTGTGTATTTTATGTATTTTATTTACATCTTATGCATTATTTGTTAATGTTTAATTGTTATTATAAGCATTTATAACATTGAATATGTATTTATTGATATTATATACACATTCATGTACGTATACGTCAGTCAGGGGGGTTGAGGGTTGATCCTATTTCACGGAGTTTGGTGGTCGGGGGGGAATTAACCGCAGAAAGTGAGGGATCCCCGTATATGAGTGTACTGTATATGTGTGTGTATATACTAGTCCTTCTCAAAAAATTAGCATATTGTGATAAAGTTCATTATTTTCTGTAATGTACTGATAAAAATTAAACTTTTGTATATTTTAGATTCATTGCACACCAACTGAAATATTTCAGGTCTTTTATTGTTTTAATACTGATGATTTTGGCATACAGCTCATGAAAACCCAAAATTCCTATCTCAAAAAATTAGCATATCATGTTCAGGTAGTCTAAACGAGCTATTAACCTAATCATCTGAATCAACCAATTAACTCTAAACACCTGCAAAAGATTCCTGAGGCTTTTAAAAACTCCCAGCCTGGTTCATTACTCAAAACCGCAATCATGGGTAAGACTGCCGACCTGACTGCTGTCCAGAAGGCCATCATTGACACCCTCAAGCAAGAGGGTAAGATACAGAAAGAAATCTCTGAGCGAATAGGCTGTTCCCAGAGTGCTGTATCAAGGCACCTCAGTGGGACGTCTGTGGGAAGGAAAAAGTGTGGCAAAAAACGCTGCACAACCAGAAGAGGTGACCGGACCCTGAGGAAGATTGTGGAGAAGGGCCTTGGGGGACCTGTGGAAGCATTGGACTGGGCTACAGGTGCCGCATTCCCCAGGTCAAGCCACTTTTGAACCAGAAACAGCGGCAAAAGCGCCTGACCTGGGCTACAGAGAAGCAGCACTAGATTGTTGCTCAGTGGTCCAAAGTACTTTTTAGGGATGAAAGCAAATTTTGCATGTCATTTGGAAATCGCGGTGCCAGAGTCTGGAGGAAGACTGGGGAGAAGGAAATGTCAAAATGCCTGAAGTCCAGTGTCAAGTACCCACAGTCAGTGATGGTCTGGGGTGCCAAGTCAGCTGCTGGTGTTGGTCCACTGTGTTTTATCAAGGGCAGGGTCAATGCAGCTAGCTATCAGGAGATTTTGGAGCACTTCATGCTTCCATCTGCTGAAAAGCTTTATGGAGATGAAGATTTTCATTTTTCAGAACAACCTGGCACCTGCTCACAGTGCCAAAACCACTGCTAAATGGTTTACTGACCATGATATTACTGTGCTCAATTGGCCTGCCAACTCTCCTGACCTGAACCCCATAGAGAATCTGTGGGATATTGTGAAGAGAAAGTTGAGAGACACCAGACCCAACACTGTGGATGAGCTTAAGGCCGCTATCGAAGCATCCTGGGCCTCCATAACACCTCAGCAGTGCCACAGGCTGATTGCCTCCATGCCACGCCGCATTGAAGCAGTCATTTCTGCAAAAGGCTTCCCAACCAAGTATTGAGTGCATAACCAAACATAATTATTTGAAAGTTGACTTTGTTTGTATTAAAAACACTTTTTTTTATTGGTCGTATTAAATATGCTAATTTTTTGAGATAGGGACTTTTGGTTTTCATGAGCTGTATGCCAAAATCATCAGTATTAAAACAATAAAAAACCTGAAATATTTCGGTTGGGGTGCAATGAATCTAAAATATATGAAAGTTTAATTTTTATCAGTACATTACAGAAAATAATTAACTTTATTACAATATGCTAATTTTTTGAGAAGGACTAGTATGTATGTACTCCTCCTTGAATCACACTTTATCGTGGTGGAGGGGTTTGTGTGACTGAATGATCCGAGGAACTATGTTGTCGGGGGCATGTCTCTGGTAGGGTTGCCCAAGACAAACGGGTCCTGGGTGAAGATCCAGATGAAGTGCGGTTCAGAAGACCTCTAGAGAAGGACAACTCCTATTTCAAACCCAAGCAGATTGAGCTTGTTAACCTTGTCAGGCAGTTCATCTCGGACAAGGACAAGTCTAATTTAAAACTTACGACCCGAGGACCTTGCTGTTACCATCCTAGCATGCTTGGCTATAGCAGTTGAACCATAGGTGTAAAAGGTAGGGATAGTACTGTGCACACTGAATTCCACCTAAAAGCTCCATTGTGCATGCTAGTGGGACACATCTCTGTTGCCACCAACTCTGAAGCACTGTAGCGATGGGAGAGGGGTGAAAAGAGCAGGTGGGAAATGACACTGGAAGCAGCAGCTCCAATCCTGCATGCAGGCGGTTCAGGATATTGGTCGTCTGATGTTGACCTGGGATGACGGGTGCAGCCGGGTGATGCTGCTTGCTCCACATGGAGATGGGCCTTGAAAATGTGGCCTAAACAAAGCTCATCTCTCATCCCCAATTGGCTTGCTACGGTCACCGGTCATCTTATCAAGCAGTCAAATAGTTTCAAAGCAAGGACGGTACACGCTCACCTCTCGTCTTCCTTTCGGCTTTTTCCCTTTCACTCGGGAGTCGCCACAGCGAATCATCTGATTCGCACATTTTGATTTGGCAGAGGTTTTTACGTCGGATGCCCTTCCTGTCACAACCCTTTTAGCAAGGGACAGAAACACGCTGACGACTTTGCAGCCTACTCTTTACGAAAGTCAGCAATGGTTCTTTTACATGCCTCTCACCATAGACAGTGAGAGACATGGCCCGCCTTTGATAACCCAGTTAGCCGCACTGGGGGACGCTCACCTCTAAGGGGGCAAAAACTTTAAAACCCACATGATGGAATATCAAAACCATGCTCGATGCAGGTGACAGTAACCAGCCTGAAAATCGCTCCGCTTTGATATTGCACAAACTGTCCAGGATAAGTGTTGACATTGCTGCCCTTTGCGAAGATCACTTCCCCGAATAAGGCAGCCTCCATGGAAACCTGGACCAGAAAGGCATCTCTCGGGTGTTGGCTTCATGGTCAGAACCTCCATTGCTTCCAAGCTGGAAAACCTGCCAACCGGTCACTCTGACCGCATCATGTCCATGCACCTTCCTTTGGAGAACAAGCAGTATGCCACATTTTTCAGATTTACGCGTTGACTCTCTAAGCTGAGCCTGCAGAAAAAGACAAGTTCTTGGAACTCTGCAGTCACCTACAAAGCACCCCTATAGATGACAAGGTGATAATCCTTGGTGACTTAAATGCCAGAGTGGGCTGGGATGGTGATACCTGGAAAGGGGTACTTGGCAGACACGGCGTTAGTAACAGCAATGACAATGGACGTCTCCTGCTGGAGTTTTGCACTAAGCAGCAATTTGTCATCACCAATACCATCTTTCAGCAAAAGGACAATCTCAAAACAACCTGGATGTATCCTCGGTCGAAACATTGGTATCTTATAAATTACGTGCTAATGCGCCAGTGAGACTGCAATGACATCCTTCATACCAGAGTGATGCCCAGCGCAGAATGTCACACTGACCATCACCTAGTACGCTGCAAACTCAGGTTGCATTTCAAACCAAAACCAAGGAGGGGGGCAGCAAAGAAAACATTCAAGCTTAGCAAGCTTCAGTCGACTGAAGTGAAAGCCGACTTTCAAGCAAGCTTACAGTCAAAACTTGTCAACAACGACTGCCCAAAAGACCCCTCTTCACAAATGCTCTGGAGTCAACTGAAGACTGCCATCCTGCAGACATCTGAAGCAGTTCTAGGGTTCACCACAAGGTAGAACAAAGACTGGTTTGATGAAAACAACCAGGAGATCCAGGAACCTCTGGTGAGGAAGAGACAAGCCCACAAGGCTCACCTATCTCAACTGTTTTGTCCTGAGAAGAAAGCTGTCTTCGGTCACATCTGCAGCAATCTCCAGCGCAAGCTTTGTGAGATTCAGAACAACGGGTGGACAAACCTCGCAGAGAGAATTCAGCAATGTGCAGATGCTGGCGACTATAGAGGCTTTTATGAAGCCATCAAAGCTGTGTATGGCCCTACCCACCAATTTCAGAGTCCCTTGCATAGTGCAGACGACCAAGCACTCTTTACAGACAGGGCTTCCATCCTGGGCTGTTGGTCTGAGCACTTCCAGGCTATCTTCAGTGATGACGGAGTGGTCCAAGACTCAGCAATCCTGCTCATTCCTCAGCAACCAGTCAAAGTGGAACTGGATGAACGACCCACCATGGAAGAATTCACGAAAGCCATAGAGCAGCTGAAACATGGCAAAGCAACACGAGTTGACGTTATTACATCAGAGATCTGGAAAGAGGGCGGACCACAACAAGCTCCATGAACTCCTAGTCTGTTGCTGGGAACAGGGCAAACTTCTGAGTGACCTCCGTGATGCAGTCATCATTACCTTGTACAAAAAAGGGAGAAAAGTCAGACTGCTCCAACTGCCAGGGGATAACCCTGCTCTCCATTGCAGGAAAAATTCTAGCTTGAGTGCTCCTAAACAGATTAGTACCTACCATTATTGAAGATCATCTCCCAGAAGCTCCGTGCGGCTTCAAAGTCAACAGAGGCACCACAAACATGATGTTCATCCAACAACAGAAGTGTCGGGAGCAGAACAAAGGACTGTATGTCACGTTTATGGACCTGTCCAAAGCGTTTGACCCATTAAGCAGGAAAGGATTGTGGAAGATCATGGATCACCTTGGCTGTCCCCCAAAGTTCCTCAGTATGGTCATTCAGCAGCATGAAGACCAGCGCGGCCAAGTCAGGCAGTATCACAACCTTTCTTAACCCTTTCCCATTGTCAATGGTGTGAAACAGGGTTGTGTCTTGGCACGGACCTTGTTCAGCATCTTCAGCATGATGCTTAAGCAGGCATTTGAAGACCTTGACGATAAAGATGCTGTGCACATCCGTTAACATCTTGACGGCGATCTGTTCAACCTCAGGAGACTGCAGGCTTACTCAAAGACTCTTGAGCAGCTGTTTCGTGAGCTCCTCTTTGCGTAAGCATTGTTAATTGTAAGCGTTGACTGGCTGTTTAAAGCTTCATGTAAGTGACTCGGCTCAGCTTCATGTCATGTGATTCAGCTCAGCTTCATGTAATGTGACCTTCTGTCGACCATCGGAACCATTTACAAGCAGAAAGATTGCATCATATAGAATGTTAAAGGTTATATTTGACAGAGTATTTGATATTTGATGAGTGAATTTGATTAAAATTTATCAATTTAAAATTATTTTGCTTGAATTTAATTTATTTGAAATTAATGTTGATAATATTTAATATATTTGATATTATTTTACAATGTTATGTTTATAATAATTGATTTAGGGGTGTCTTATAAGATACGGTAATGGTATTTATGGATGCATAATACAGTATAAGCGTCATACGTCATATGTCACTGTAACAACTTACGTTAACGTTCAACTTACGTTTGGCTGTCCGGAACCAAGCCCCTCCCTGAACCGCCACCTTATCGTGGTGGAAGGGTTTGCGTAACCTAATGATCCAAGCAGCTATGTTGTCGGGGGCATAATGCCCCTGGTAGGGTCACCCAAGGGAAACAGGTCCTGGGTGAAGGTCCAGACGAAGTGCGATTCAGAAGACCCTTATGACATCGAAGAGACATCAAAGGAAGCAGTCTCCCTTGCCCGGACGCGGGTCATCAGAATTCCCTCCTGGAGCCATTCCCGGAGGAGGGGCTCGAAGGCGAGCGCCTGGTGGTCGGGCTTCTGCCCATGGAGCCTGGCCAGGCCTAGCCCGAAAAGAAGACATGGGTCCGCCCTCCCATGGACCCACCACCCGTGGGAGGAGTTTTAGGGGTCGGATGCAGTGTGAGTTGGGTGGCAGCCGAAGGCATGGATTCTGTCGGACCGATCCTCGGCTACTTACTCTGACCCTCGGGACATGGAATGTCACCTCTCTGGTGGGGAAGGAGCCTGATCTGGTGCATGAGGTGGAGAGATACTGACTTGATATAGTCGGGCTCACCTCAACGCATAGCTTGGGCTCTGGAACCATCCATCTCGAGAGAGGCTGGACCTTATTTTATTCTGGAGTTGCTCATGGGGAGAGGCGGCGAGCCGGTGTGGGTATTCTTGTTGCCCCCCATCTCGGTGCCCAAATGTTTGGGTTCTCCCTGGTTGACGAAAGGGTAGCTTCCCTCCGTCTTCGGGTGGGGGGACGGGTCCTGACATTTATTTGTGCTTATGCACCAAATGACAGTTCAGAGTACCCACCCTTTTTGGAGTCCTTGGGGTGTGTTGGAGAACTCTCCTTTGTTAGACTCACTCGTTATCTTGGGAGACTTCAATGCCCATGTGGACAACGATAGTGTGACCTGGAAGGGTGTGATCGGTAGGTATGGCCTCTCCAGTCTGAACCCGAATGGTGTTTTGTTGTTGGACATCTGTGCTCGTCAGTTCGTCGGTAACCCCTGAACCCGGTGGTGGACACCTGCGGTGAAGGGGACCGCCCAGCTGAAGAAGGAGGCCTATCGGGTTGTATTCGTCTGTGGGACTCCCCAGGCAGAAAACAGGTACCAGCAGGCCAAACGTGCTGCAGCTGAGGCTGTTGCAGATGCAAAATCTCGGGCATGGGAGGGCCTAGAGAGTGATTATCGGTTGGCCTCAAAAAGGTTCTGGACCGTCATCTGAGGCCTTAGGAGGGGGAAGCAGTTTTCCACAAACACTGTTTACAGTGGAGGTGGGGAATTGCTTACCTCGACTGGGGATGTCGTCGAGAGGTGGAGGGAATACTTGGAGTACCTTTTCAATCCCACCAACATGCCCTCCGTGGAAGGGGAAGACAAAGGGGGTTTGGGTGGGGGTCCGCTTATCACTGGAGTGGAGGTCACTTAGGTTGTCAAAAAACTCCTCGGTGGTCGAACTCCGGGGTTGGACGAGATCCGCTCAGAATATCTCAGGGCTCTGGATACTGTAGGACTGTCTTAGTTGACACGTCTCTGTAACATCGCGTGGTCATCGGGGTCTGTACCTCTGGATTGGCAAACTGGGGTGGTGGTCCCGATTTTTAAAAAAGGGGACTGGAGGGTGTGTTCCAATTATCGGGGAATCACACTCCTCAGCCTACCTGGGAAAGTCTATGCATGGGTTCTAGAGAGGAGGATTCGACCAATAGTCGAACCTCGGATTCAGGAGGAACAATGTGGTTTTAGTCCTGGCCGTAGCACTCTAGACCAACTCTATACGCTCCACAGGATTCTGGAGGGGGCATCGGAGTTTGCCCAATCTGTCCACATGTGCTTTGTGGATTTGGAGAAGGCTTTCGACTGTGTCCCTCGAACAATCTTGTGGGGCATGCGCCGAGAGTACGGCGTGCTGGACCCGTTGCTATGGGCCATTCGGTCGCTGGATCACCGGAGCCAGAGTTCGGTCCATATTGGCAAGAACAGGTCGAATTTGTTTCCGGTGGGAGTTGGAGTCCACCAAGGTAGTACTTTGTCACCGATTCTGTTCATAATTTTTATCGACAGAATTTCTAGGCGCAGTTGAGGCGTTGAGGGGTTTTGGTTTGGTGGCCATCGGATATCGTCTCTGCTTTTTGCAGTTGAAATTGTCCTTTTGGCTTCATCACGTCGGGCCCTCCAGCTCTCATTGGAGCAATTCGCAGCCGAGTGCAAAGCAGCCGGGATGAGGATCAGTACCTCCAAGTCTGAGGCCATGGTTCTCAGTCGGACAAGGGTGGAATGCACCCTCTGGGTTGGGAATGAGGTCCTGCCCCAAGTGGAGGAGTTTAAGTATCTTGGGGTCTTGTTCACGAGTGAGGGAAGGATGGAGCAGGAGATCGACAGACGGATCGCTGCAGCCTCTGCTGTTAAGCGGAGCCTGTACCAGCCCGTCGTGGTGAAGAAGGAGCTGAGCCGCAAGGTGAAGCTCTCAATTTACCAGTCGAGCTACGTTCCAACCCTCACCTATGGTCATGAGCTTTGGGTAGTGACCGAAAGAACAAGATTGCGGTTACAAGCGGCTGAAATGAGCTTCCTTCATCGGGTGGTGGGGTTCTCCCTTAGTGAAAAGGTAAGAAGCTCTACCATCCGTGGAGAGCTCGGAGTAGATCCGCTGCTCCTCCGCATTGAGAGGGGCCAGTTGCGGTGGCTCGGGCGTCTGGTCAGAATGCCTCCTGGATGCCTCCCTGGTGTGGTGTTTCGGGCATGTCCAACCGGGAAGAGACCCTGGGATCGACCTACAACACGCTGGAGGGACCATGTCTCTCGGCTTGTCTGGGACCGCCTCGTTGTCCCGCCGGGAGAGTTGGAGGAAGTGGCTGGGGAGAGAGACGTCTGGATCTCTTTGCTTCGGTTGCTGCCCCTGCTACTCGATATATATATGACCCTGGGGAACACGCTGTTCTGGAATAGTGTATGAGAATTAAGTGTAATTGCACCTCCACTCCAGTAGTTGGCAGTGGCACTCTCATTATGGTGTCGTGGTTTTTCACACGAATGGACAATATGAAGTGCAATAAACAACACGGAAAAATTTATAACAGGAACAAAGAGAAAGGTGGAGAGAGACGGAGATATTAAGACATACATAAGTTAAATGAGTTTAAAAAAGTCAACGGAGTTTAAATAAGGACATATGTTTTTTTAGATTTCAGGCACACTGGTGCACATTAAAGCGTTTCTATTACAGATTAAAAAAAATTTAATGACTTTTTTATTGTAAGTTGAACTATATTTCTTTTTTTAATGTTAATAAAGATACAATGTCATGCAGAGATGTGCTGATAATTTTACAGACAAATAATACTATGTATAGTCGCTCAAGGGGCGGTGGGGTGTGGGGGGGGCGTAAAATGTCTTTTCTTCCTAGGGTGCGTGCTACAGAAAATGATTGAGAAGCACTGCTTTATACCATCACATCTTCACGAACAGTAACAAGATTTTATTCTTCGAACTTTTTCACCCAGAACACCCAGTAATCAGATCATAAAGCTCTGAGCTGTAAAGGAGTTTTATAAATAGCTCACACTCAACATCTGGGCCGTGTCCCAGTCTAATAATACTCTGTGTATCTGTAAGGAATGATTCTCTCTCTCTCTCTCTCTCTCTCTCTCTCTCTCTCTCTCTCTCTCTCTCTCTCTCTCTTGCCTTTTCACTACGGAAACCAAGTCTGTGCTGAATGAAGAAATATTTTTATCCTCTACCTCCTCATTAATTTTTTATTTCGGTTCCCTGCGTTAAATCTCTCCTTCACCTGCAGAATGAGTAAACAGCTTGGACCCTTACTTCAAGTCTAAATTAACTGCTTGTGTTTAAAAGTGTTAATCCTAAATTCAATTTGTTTCTATATGATCTAATCCGAACTAATCAGAACTCTTTATTCTTCATTACAGTTAATCACTCAGAGCTTAGATATTATGTTAGCTGCTCATCACAAAGCTGATAAACAACACAATCAGGTCGATTCACACATCTGTCTATTTGTCCATATTGCATCAATAATTGCTCCCATGTAAATTTATGCTCATTTATTCACACCTTTACTGCCTATATCTGTATATAACTGCTTCTAACTATACATTGTCTATTGCACTTGCTGCTCTCTGCACTTTTGATTGGATGCTGAACTGTATTTTGTTACTCTGTATTTAAACATGTATAATTACAATAACGTTCAACCTAATCTAATTAGCGACAGTGGAGGAGGAAACAGGAAGTAAACGTACAGATCAGGGTTGCTATTTCTGACGCACGACCAGCAGGGAATTCTGGGATGTCTGTGAGATGATGGAGTGTTTTCTGACTAATCCAGGCGTGACCTCCTCTGAGGTGCACTGAGGATAAATCTGTAAGGACTTTTGTGACGTACCACTTTTCATCACCAGGCATATGAGGACACTTTTGGGCTTTATAAGCACTTCACCACATCACTGCAGACCTGAGGGAGACCGTGATATGAAATGGTGTGTGTGTGTGTGTGTGTGTGTGTGTGTGTGTGTGTGTGTGTGTTTGAGTGATGAAAGAGGAAGCCATATTTAATTAGATTAAAAGGTGCTTAATGAAGCGCTTTTGATTAAAATTAATAAATAATGTCAATCTCATCCATTCTGTAAGGCAGGAGCCTGGAACATGTTTACATATGGAGGTTGTTGTCCTGTGAGGGAAGTGCGAAGGATAAAAATGACATCCCTAACTCACACGGGTACATAATGAAATTTGGTGTTGTTACTGGAACATGATGCCACTCTGCCTGCTGTCCTGCCGCTGTTTCTATCCTTTATACGCTCGTCCAGCTTGTGGCACCCGATCATGTACCAGGTGCTGTTAGTAAAGTCTGTGAGAGGTCGGGGTTAAAGCGATTGATCCCACATCTCCGTTGTTTTACTAGCGTTGGGTGACTAGCCACGTGACATAGCTAGCGTGTTTTCTGTCTCTCTCTAGTGGTTAAGAAAATGGCTGTTTTCATGTTGTGTGTGTGTGTGTGTGTGCGTGTGTGTGTGTGTGTGTGTGTGTGTGTGAATGACTCATCATGCCTTGATGAGTCACGTTTGATTATCCTGAATTCTTTCCATGGCTAACATGCTTTTAGGGATGACAATTTTCCGCTGATCCGTGGAATTCCGCGGTTTTTATCTCAAATTGGTCATTTCTGTGAATCGTCTAAATCCGGGGAGAAAATTTTAAGGGGGGGGAAAAGGGCCATCGAAAGTAGGTGCTTGTCGCAAGTGACGTATGGAGCTTGTGAGACAAAGCGTGGCTTATCCAGACTTCCGATCTTTCAAGTGAGCAAGTGAAGGCTGAGTACTAAACAAGTAAGATTCGAAGTCCGGACAGGCTGTGCTTTGTCTCAAGCACAAGCAAGTGAACTCGCGACAAGTGCCTACTTTTTGGAGTGCCTCACATATTGTAAGCCGCTTGTTGATCAGCTGTTTTAAGTGACTCAGCTCAATGCAAATGGAAGCGTGTTGTGTTTTTACGAAGATAATGTCTGGTGAGAAAATCCCAAAATGGTGCGAACTTTAACGAACGAAGAGGAATCCGGCATGTCAGAAATAGAGAAGGATGTTAAGAATAAGTTTAAGTGGGAATGGCTAGAAAAGATTGTAAAATTTGAGGTGAAAATCGGCAAACAGACTCGGAACGTATCAAAACCTTTGGCGAGTTTCATAAATAAATCTGATGTCGCTGAAAAGGCCTTGTGTGTTTATTGCAACTTCTTCTTTTTCTTTCGGCTGTTCCCTTCAGGGGTCACCACAGCAAACCATCCGCCTCCATCTCGCCCTGTCCTCTGCATCTTCTTCTCTTACTCCAATGACCTTCATGTCTTCCTTCACCACATCCATAAATCTCTTCTTTGGTCTTCCTCTAGGCCTTCTGCCTGGTAGTTCCAACCTCAGCATCCTACTGCCAATATACTCACTGTCCCTCCTCTGGACATGTCCAAACCATCTCAATCTAGCCTCTCTGACTTTGTCTCCAAAACTTCTTACATGGGCTGTCCCTCTGATGGACTCATTCCTGATCCATCCATCCTCGTTACTCCCAGAGAGAACCTCAGCATTTTCATCTCTGCTACCTCCAGCTCTGCCTCCTGCCTTTTCCTCAGCGCCACTGTTTCTAGGCCATACAACATCGCTGGTCTCACCACCGTCTTGTACACTTTTCCTTTCATTCTTGCTGACACTCTCCTATCGCACATCACACCGGACACTTTTCTCCAACCATTCCAGTATGCCTGCACACGCTTCTTCACCTCTTTTCCACAATCTCCATTGCCCTGGATTGTTGAGCCGAAGTACTTAAAATCCTCCACCTTCGTTATCTCTGCTCCCTGAAACATCACCATTCCTCCTGGGTCCTTCTCATTCACACACATGTATTCTGATTTTCTGAGGCTAACCTTCATTCCTCTCCTTTCCAGGGCATACCTCCACCTCTCTAGATTTTCCTGCACTTGTTCTCTGCTCTCACTACAGATCACAATGTCATCTGCAAACATCATAGTCCATGGAGATTCTTGCCTAACCTTGTCTGTCAGCCTGTCCATCACCATCGTAAACAAGAAGGGGCTCAGAGCTGATCCTTGATGCAGTCCCACCTCCACCTTGAATTCGTCGGTCACGCCGACAGCACATCTCACCACTGTCTTACATCTCTCATACATGTCCTGCACCACTCTGGCATACTTTTCTGCCACTCCAGACTTCCTCATGCAATACCACAGTTCTTCTCTTGGCACCCTGTCATATGCTTTTTCTAGATCCACAAAGGCACAATGCAGTTCCCTCTGACTTTCTCTGTACTTCTCTATTAACATCCTCAAAGCAAACACTGCATCTGTGGTGCTCTTTCTTGGCATGAAACCAAACTGTTTCTCACAAATGCTGACCTCTGCCCTTAGTCTAGCTTCCACTATTCTTTCCCATAACTTCATCGTATGGCTCATCAACTTTATCCCTCTGTAGTTGCCGCAAAACTGCAGGTCTCCTTTGTTCTTAAAAATCGGCACCAGCACACTTCTCCTCCATTCCTCCGGCATCTGCTCACTCTCTAAGACCTTGTTGAATGCTCTTGTCAGAAAATCTACTGCTACCTTTCCTAGACACTTCCATACCTCCACAGGTAAGTCATCAGGACCAACTGCCTTTCCAATGTTCATCCTCTTCAGTGCCCTCCTCACTTCACCCTTCCTAATCTTTGCTACTTCCTGCTCCTCCTCAACCTCTTCTACTCTTTTCTCTCTCTCATTTTCCTCATTCATCAGCTCTTCAAAGTACTCTTTCTATCTTCCCAGCACACTTCTGTCATCAGTCAATACATTTCCCTCTGTCTTGATCAATCTAACTTGTTGCACGTCCTTCCCATCTCTCGCTCTCTGCTGTGCCAACCTGTATAGATCATTTTCTCCCTCCTTACTGTCCAACATATCATACAAGTCATCACAAGCCTCTTCTCTCTCTGCCTACTGACATGCCTCCCACCTCTCCTTCTTCGACGTCTTCTACCAACAGTAGTCCAATTTCCATCAGCACCCTGTTGGTTGACAGCACTGATGGCGGTCGTTGTTAACCCGGGCCTCGACCGATCCGGTAAGAGTTTCGACTTTCTGGTTTGCATTTTGTATTTTGGCAAAAGTTTTACGCCGGATGCCCTTCTTGTCGCAATCCTCTGCCTTTCTCCGGGCTTGGGACCGGCATAAGGGGGAGAGACACTGGTTCATGCACCCCCCCCCCCCCGCCTCATGGCTGCATTTTGTGTGTTTATTGCAACAAATTGATCAATTATGGATCTTGTGGATGTCCTGCACTTATGGCCGACAGACAAGCGCACTCGGAGGTAATTACTAAATATTTATTTTGTTTAGATCACGTTAAATCCCATTGAAATGTAACTTAATAAAAGTAATCTACATTGGTAAAATCATTGTGTGATAAACTTACTCGCATTGTTCATAACAGTTTAACGTGTATGGGAATTTTATTTAAATTTTATTCATTGTTTGTTTTTTTATTTTTTTAATTTGCAGTCAAACGTAAGTAATTCGTGTTCAATTTGAAAATACTCAATACATTGGTGATGGTTGTCATATGAATTAATACACTGTTGTTGTTGTTGTTTTCCTGAGTAGTATCTTCTTCTTTTCCTTTCGGCTGTTCCCATCAGGGGTCGCGACAGCAAATGATCTGCCTCCATCTCTCCCTATCCTCTGCATCTTCTACTCTTACTCCAACGACCTTCATGTCCGCCCTCACCACATCCATAAGTCTTCTCTTTGGTCTTCCTCTGGGCCTTTTGCCTGGTCGTTCCAACCTCAGCATCCTACTACCAATATACTCACTATCCCTCCTCTGTACATGTCCAAACCATCTCAATGTAGCCTCTCTGACTTTGTCTCCAAAACATCTAACATTCCGCTGATGTACTCATTTCTGATCCTATCCATCCTCGTTACTCCCAAAGAGAACCTCAACATTTTCATCTCTGCTACCTCCAACTCTGACTCCTGTCTTTTCCCCAGGGCCACTGTCTCTAAACCATACAACATCGCTGGCCTCATCACCGTCTTGTACACTTTTCCCTTCATTCTTGCCGATACTCTCCTATCACACATCACACCGGACACTTTTCTCCATCCATTCCAACCTGCCTGCACGTGCTTCTTCACCTCTTTTCCACACTCTCCATTGCTCTGGATTGTTGAGCCTACGTACTTAAAATCCTCCACCTTCCTTATCTCTGCCCCCTGTAACCTCAAAGTTCCTCTTGCATCCTTCTCGTTCACACACATGTCTTCTGTCTTACTGAGACTGACCTTCAATCCCCTCCTTTCCAGGGCATACCTCCACCTCTCTAGATTTTCCTCCACTTGTTCTCTGCTCTCACTACAGATCACAATGTCATCTGCAAACATCATAGCCCATGGAGATTCTTGTCTCACCTCGTCTGTCAGCCTGTCCATTCCCATAGCAAACAAGAAGGGGCTGAGAGCTGATCCTTGATGCAGTCCCACCTCCACCTTGAACTCTTCTGTCACACCGACAGCACACCTCACCACTGTCTTACATCTCTCATACATGTCCTGCACCACTCTAACATACTTCTCTGTCACTCCAGACTTCCTCAGACAATACCACAGTTCTTCTCTCGGCAGCCTGTCATATGCTTTCTCCAGATCCACAAAGGCACAATGCAGCTTCTTCTGACCTTCTCTGTACTTTATTAACATCCTCAAAGCAAACACTGCCCCTCCCTGAATCGCCACCTTATCGTGGTGGAGGGGTTTGGTTGACCTAATGATCTTAGGAGCTCTGTTGTCGGGGACAAATGCCCCTGGAAGGGTCACTCAAGGCAAACCAGGTCCGGGGTGAAGGTCCAGACGAAGTGCGATTCAAAAACCCCGATGACACAAGACATCTGAGAGAGAGCACAGGAAGCAGTCTCCCTTGCCCGGACGCGGGTCACCGGGGTTACCTCCTGGAGCCAGGCCAAGGGGAGGGGCTCGAAGGCGAGCGCCTGGTGGTCGGGATTATGCCCATGGAGCCTGGCCAGGCCTAGCCCAAAAAGGAGACATGGGTCCGCCCTCCCATGGACCCACCACCCGTGGGAGGAGTTTTAGGGGTCGGGTGCAGTGTGAGTTGGGTGGCAGCCAAAGGCATGGGTTCTGTCAGACCGATCCTCGGCTACTTACTCTGACCCTCAGGACATGGAATGTCACCTCTCTGGCGGGAAAGGAGCCTGATTTGGTGCGTGAGGTGGAGAATACCGACTAGATATAGTCGGGCTCACCTCAACGCATAGCTTGGGCTCTGGAACCATCCATCTCGAAAGAGGCTGGACCTTCTTCTATTCTGGAGTTGCTCATGGGGAGAGGCGGCGAGCCGGTGTGGGTATTCTTCAAATGTTGGGGTTTTCCCCGGTTGACGAAAGGGTAGCTTCTCTCCGTCTTCGGGTGGGGGGACGGGTCCTGACTGTTATTTATGCTTATGCACCAAATAACAGTTCCGAGTACTCACCCTTTTTGGAGTCTTTGGGGGGGGGGGGGTGTTGGAGAACGCTCCCTCGGGAGACTCGCTCGTTGTCTTGGGAGACTTCAACGCCCATGTGGGCAACGATAGTGTGACCTGGAAGGGTGTGATCGGCAGGTACGGCCTCTCCAGTCTGAATCCGAATGGTGTTTCATTGTTGGACTTCTGTGCTCGTCATAGTTTGTCTATCACGAACACCATGTTCGAACAGAAGGGTGTCCATAAGTGCACTTGGCACCAGGACACCCTAGGTCGCAGTTCGATGATTGACTTTGTAGTCGTGTCATCGGACTTGCGACCATATGTTCTGGACACTCGGGTGAAGAGAGGAGCTGTCTACCGATCACTACCTGGTGGTGAGTTGGCTTCGGTGGTGGGGGAGGTTGCCTTCCAGACCTGGCAGGCCCAAGCGTGTAATCAGGGTCTGCTGGGAACATTTGGCAGAGTCCCTTGTCCGAGAGGCCTTTAACGCCCACCTCCGGCAGAGCTACAACCACGTTCCGGAGGAGGCGAGGGACATGGAATCCGAATGGGCCATGTTTCGTGCCTCCATTGCTGAGGCGGCAGCCCATAGCTGTGGCCGTAAGGTCGTCGGTGCTTGTCGTGGCGGTAATCCCCGAACCCGGTGGTGGACACCTGCGGTGAAGGGGGCCGTCCAGCAAAAGAAGGAGGCCTATCGGGTTTTATCAGCCTGTGGGACTCCTGAGGCAGCAAACGGGTACCGGCAGGCCAAACGTGCTGCAGCCGAGGCTGTCGCAGATGCAAAATCTCGGGCATGGGAGGAGTTCGGTGAGGGCCTGGAGAGTGATTATCGGTTGGCCTCAAAAAGGTTCTGGACCGCCATCGGACACCTTAGGAAGGGGAAGCAGTTCTTCACAAACACTGTTTATAGTGGAGGTGGGGAGCTGCTTACCTTGACTGGGGATGTTGTTGAGAGGTGGAAGGAATACTTTAGGACCTCCTCAATCCCACCAACATGCCCTCCGTGGAAGAGGAAGACCCTGGGGGTTCGGGTGAGGGTCCGCCCATCACTGGAGTGGAGGTCACTGAGGTTGTCAAAAAGCTCCTCGGTGGTCGAGCTCTGAGGTTGAACGAGATCCGCCCGGAATATCTTAGGGCTCTGGATGTTGTAGGACTGTCTTGGTTGACACGTCTCTGCAACATCGCGTGGTCATCAGGGGCTGTACCTCTGGATTGGCAAACTGGGGTGGTGGTCCCAATTTTTAAGAAGGGGTACCGGAGGGTGTGTTCCAATTATCGGGGAATTACACTCCTCAGCCTACTTGGGAAAGTCTATGCAGGGGTACTAGAGAGGAGGATCCGACCGATAGTCGAACCTCGGATTCAGGAGGAACAATGTGGTTTTCGTCCTGGCCGCAGCACTCTTGACCAACTCTATACGCTCCACAGGATTCTGGAGGGGGCATGGGAGTTTGCCTAATCTGTCCACATGTGCTTTGTGGATTTAGAGAAGGCTTTCGACTGTGTCCCTCGAAAGATCTTGTGGGGCGTGCTCCGAGAGTACAGCATTCCGGATCCGTTGCTACGAGCTATTCGGTCGCTGTATCACCGGAGCCAGAGTTTGGTCCGTATTGGTAACAGCAGGTCGAATTCGTTTCCAGTGGGAGTTGGAGTCCGCCAAGGCTGTCCTTTGTCACCGATTCTGTTCATAATTTTTATGGACAGAATTTCTAGGCACAGTCGAGGCGATGAGGGGTTCTGGTTTGGTGGCCATCGGATATCGTCTCTGCTTTTTGCGGATGATGTTGTCCTTTTGGCTTCATCAAGTCGGGACCTCCAGCTCTCATTGGAGCGATTCGCATCTGAGTGCGAAGTAGTCGGGATGAAGATCAGTACCTCCAAGTCCGAGGCCATGGTTCTCAGTCGGACACTGGTGGAATGCACCCTCCGGGTCGGGAATGAGGTCCTGCCCCAAGTGGAGGAGTTTAAGTATCTTGGGGTCTTGTTCACGAGTGAGGGAAGGATGGAGCGAGAGATCGACAGACGGATCGCTGCAGCCTCTGCTGTTAAGCGGTGCCTGCACCGGTCCATCGTGGTGAAGAAGGAGCTGAGCCGCAAGGCGAAGCTCTCAATTTACCAGTCGATCTACGTTCCAACCCTCACCTATGGTCACGAGCTTTGGGTAATGACCGAAAGAACAAGATCACGGATACAAGCGGCTGAAATGAGCTTCCTTCGCCGGGTGGCGGGGTTCTCCCTTCGAGATAAGGTGAGAAGCTCCGCCATCCGGGGAGAGCTCGGAGTAGATCCGCTGCTCCTCCGCATTGAGAGGGGCCAGTTGAGGTGGCTCAGGCATCTGGTCAGAATGCCCCCCGGACGCCTCCCTGGTGTGGTGTTTCGGGCATGTGCAACCGGGAAGAGACCCCGGGGTCTAGAACACGCTGGAGGGACTATGTCTCTCGGCTTGTCTGGGACCGCCTCGGTGTCCCCCAGGGAGAGTTGGAGGAAGTGGCTCGGGAGAGGGACGTCTGGACCTCTTTGCTGAGGCTGCTGCCCCCACGACCCGACCCTGGACTTAGTGGAAGAAGATGATGATGATGAGCAAACACTGCATCTGTGGTGCTCTTTCTTGGCATGAAACCAAACTGTTGTTCACAAATGCTGACCTCTGCCCTTAGTCTTGCTTCCACTATTCTTTCCCATAGCTTCATTGTATGGCTCATCAACTTTATCCCTCTGTAGTTGCCACAACTCTATACATCTCCCTTGTTCTTAAAAATGGGCACAAGCACACTTCTCCTCCATTCCTCTGGCATCTGCTCACTTTCTCAGACCTTGTTGAATATTCTTGTCAGAAAATCTACTGTTGCCTCCCCTAGACACTTCCATACCTCAACTGGTATGTCATCAGGGCCAACTGCCTTTCCACTCTTCATCCTCTTCAATGCCCTCCTCACTTCTCCCTTACTAATCTTTGCTACTTCCTGGTCCTCAACGGTCTCCCCTTCTACTCTTTTTTTCTCTCTCATTTTCCTCATTCATCAGCTCTTCAAAGTACTCTTTCCATCTTCCCAGCACACTTCTGTCATCAGTCAATACATTTCCCTCTCTGTCCTTTATCACTCTAACTTGCTGCACGTCCTTCCTATCTCTATTTCTCTGCTGTGCTAACCTGTATAAATCATTTTCTCCCTCCTTACTGTTCAAGCTATCATACAAGTCATCATACGCCCTCTGTTTGGCTTTAGCCACTGCAACTTTCGTCTTACGCTGTCTCTCCCTGTACTCCTGTTTACTCTCTTTGGTCCTCTCAATGTCCCACTTCTTCTTAGCTAACCTCTTTTGTACACACTCCTGCACTTCCTCATTCCACCACCAAGTCTCCTTATTTACTTTCCTTCCAGAGGACACACCAAATACTCTCCTACCGGTCTCCCTGATCACATTGGCTGTGGTTGTCCAGTCATCTGGAAGCACTTCCTGACTACCCAAAGCCTGTTTCAACTCCTTCTTGAAGAAAACACGACACTCTTCATTTTTCAGCTTCCACCACTTTGTCTTCTGCTCTGCCTTTGCCTTTTTCACCTTTCTCACCATCAGCGTCATCCTGCACACCACCATCCTATGCTGTTTGGCAACACTCTCACCCACTACTACTTTGCAGTCACTGACTTCCTTCAAATTACATCGCCTACACAAGATGTAGTCTCCCTGTGTGCTCTTACCTCCACTTTCATAAGTCACCCTATGCTCCTGTTTCTTCTTGAAGAAAGTATTCATCACAGCCATTTCCATCCTTTTTGCAAAATCGATCAACATCTGTCCTTCTGTGTTCCTGTCCTGGATACCAAACCTGCCCATGACTTCCTCGTCCCCTCTGTTGCCTGCACCAACATGTCCATTGAAGTCTGCTCCAATGACCACTCTTTCACCTCTGGGGTTTCTCTGCATCACTTCATCTAACTCACTCCAGAATCTCTCCTTCTCTTCTAGCTTACATCCTGCCTGTGGGGCATAAGCACTAACAACATTGACCATCACGCCTTCAGTTTCTAACTTGAGACTCATCACTCTGTCTGACACTCTTTTCACTTCTAGAACATTCCTGACAAACTCCTCCTTCAAGATGACTCCTACTCCATTTCCCTTCCCATCCCCACCATGAAAAAACAGCTTAAACCCTGCTCCTAAGCTTCTCGCCTTGATACCTTTCCACCTGGTCTCTTTAGCACATTCCTGATCTCAACATTAATTAGTAACTAGCAGGCTGGGACAGTTAGTTGAAAATGTTTCATAAATTTATAAAATGGTTTACAGGACATATTTGTGTATTTTTTTCCATATTTCATTTTCAACATAAAACATAGCACCATGGTTGACCCATTTCTCAATTCTGTGTATACATTATATTGCAAATACATATACATTTACATATAAAAATATATTCCAATTAGTCTATGCATTAGATGATCTGTTGCCCAAGTGTAGATAGCAAACAGGCTCCGCTGTAGTCATCCCTGAGAGAGAGAGAGAGAGAGAGTGTGTGCAGGTGTTTGTTCCTGTAGTTTCCTATATTACTAAAGTCTCACTTCATTCCAGGTTAATTTTGTACACAGATGTGAACCTTTTAAATGTTTTCTCAGCGGTGGCGGACTGCATCAGGCCAGTCTTTAGCGGTATGGGTGTGTGCTCTGTACACTGTGTATGAGAGTCATATGCAGTACTATGCTGCATGATTACATAAAGGTATATATTTACCCAGCATGCTTTTCATTTCTGAATGTGAACCCTTTAAGAGGAAGATTTATTTTAGATAGAGCATGCAGGAAATCAATGAGCTCAGAATTGCATTCTGGGAAATCGATCACTTTTCATTTCCCTGCAGTTGAAGAGAAATTGTGAGTTTCACTCAGAAAAGCTTCTTAACACACCTTGAACTCAATCAGAATCCCTCGGCTCCGGATCGATACAATGAGTCGAGGGAAAGATAACCTTCAGAGTCACACGCGCACAAACAGACACACACACACATACACACACACACACACACACACACACACACACACACACAGAGGATGTGATAAATGTTGTGTAACAGGTACTCTGACAGTAGTGCTCGTTGAGAATAATACAGTCGTTCTGATGCAGTATTTTTTTACAGGGGTGTGTATGAGGGCGTGTATGGGGGCGTGTACAGGGGTGTCTACAGCATTTGCTCCACTGATATTAACAGACAATGTGTAATCATTTCGCATTTTCAAATTTTCTGTTGGAGAAATAAACATAAATCTGTGTTTATATAAAATGTAAGGAGGGAGTCTTGAGTTTGAGTGCTGAGGTAAAACGAAAACATCTTCAGGAGAGAAGTTTACTGTACAGTTCTTTACAGTTTCTCAATACGCTGCAGTTATTAGTTTGATTCATTTTTGTGTTGATATCTGTGATCTGAAACACCAGGTTGATGTGAGAGATTTCGTCTGTGTTCGGTATTAACTGTAATAATCACTCTTTACAACTGTGACCATCAGAAAAGCGTTGCGGAATAGAGATCTGAGGCTCTTCTGAACACAGACTCTGCACATTTTAATGTTCTTGGCTGAAGGAAAGGAACCTGCTGTGATCTTCTATGGTTGAGACTTATCCACATGATAGTTTGATGTGTTGTGGAGATGTGAATGGTGATTATTCTGTTACTGTATTCTGCCTGTATTTATGGGTTTTCTCTGGTTTCTCCGTTTTTTTTCCACTCCAGAGACATGTGCACTAGGTGACTTGGATACTCCAGATTCAGTAAGTGTAAGAGGTGATTCTTCCAAGAAAACTTATTATGCAGGAGATTTGAGATTTCTTGTAAGCCATGAAAGTGAACCAGTGCATCAGGGGAATGGGAAGTGAGTGAGAGTGATGACTTTTCTGTTTCTCAACCAATCAAGTTGTTTCCTCCGGTCTCTTTTATCGAAAAGTTGGTTTCACCCACAGAACTTTGCTCACACAGGAGATCATTACTGATACAGCGTTGGCCAGGTGTATATAAATAATGCTGTCTAGTCTTCACCCTCCTGTGAAGCAAACAGCAGCTATTGATACAGAAGCACTGAGAAAAGAAGCAGAGTGAGAGTCTGAACTGCCGTGGAACAGATATTAGTGGAAACAGAAATGAAGACCCGTTGGAAAGAATGCAACAGCATACTAAGGTACAGCAGCAGAACTCAACAACAGATTTGGTGAAATAATTTGGATACTATCCAACACTGTGGATGAGCTTAAGGCCGCTATCGAAGCATCCTGGGCCTCCATAACACCTCAGCAGCTCCACAGGCTGATTGCCTCCATGCCATGCCGCAGTGAAGCAGTCATTTCTGCAAAAGGATTCCCCACCAAGAATTGAGTGCATAACTGAACATAATTATTTGAAGGTTGACTTTTTTTGTAGTAAAAACACTTTTTTTTTTTATTGGTCGGATGAAATATGCTAATTTTTTGAGATAGGAATTTTGGGTTTTCATGAGCTGTATGCCAAAATCATCAGTATTGAAACAATAAAAGACCTGAAATATTTCAGTTGGTGTGCAATGAATCTAAAATATATGAAATTTTAATTTTTATCAGTACATTACAGAAAATAATGAACTTTATCACAATATGCTAATTTTTTGAGAAGGACTAGTATAAGAAATTATCAACCATTTGAACATCTGTTGTATATACAGTGGTACCTCTCCTTCTGAAAGTCTCACCAAACGAAAATTCAGGTTACGAAAAGCATTTTCCTAAAATTTTTGTCTCAGGATACAAAAGAAGTTCATGTTACGAAAGTGTCATCTTAAAAATTCAAACTCGCCCTGTCCAAGATGGCGTCAGGTGGACCTGTCCAAGATGGCGTTTGAGTGAAGGCGACATTAAAACACACCATTCAAACAATGCACAAGCTGCTCTCCCATCAATTACGTTCAAACATCCCGCCCCGCTGGCCTCCCATTGGCTAACAACTGAGCTGTCATTCATGTCACCTTCACTCAAACACCATCTTGGACAGGTCCACCTGATGCTATCTTGGACAGGGACGCCATCTTGATCTGATGCCATCTTGGACGCCATCTTGGACATCATTGCCTAGGAGGATCAACACATCTACCTCCCATTGCCGATTATAGAGCTGAATCCACCATGATGCTTTTCGTGTAAAGGACAGAGTTACTCTTGTTTTATGCTTTATTTCTTGACTCAGGCTTTGAACCTTCCATAAATATTTGTAAGATTATAACTCTGCTAAGAAGACATGGTCAACACGCACATGCACACACACACACACACACACACACACACACACATACATATGCATGTTATTTCCACTGCGAGTGAGGAGAAGAAACGAGCTCAAGTGATATTACAAAGGAATAAGGCCAAACCCGTATACCATCGGTACGATATTGAAGCAGAAGGAGGTCTTAAAAGTATGCTTTTATCATTTTTAAAGGGTTTAGGGATAGTATTGGGAGCCTTGGAAGGAATCACGCGTTTTACATATAAAATGCAGTCCAACTTACTAAAAATACAGGTTACGAAAATAGCTCTGGAACATATTAATTTCGTAAGGTGAGGTACCACTGTACATAAACCCCAGGTAATTCATGAAAAAAGAAATGTAATTGTTAGCGATACTTACTCAGAATTACTTTATACAGCATGGATATGATTTCTTCTTTTTTTGCCCTTTTAAACTGTACAAGGACCACAAGCCTGCCAATCCCGGAGTCTTCATATCACTGATTTGGTTTTCGTCTCCTTTTTCTACTCTTCTCCATGACCTCATTTTAGATGTTTCCTCTGCCCGGCTCGCAAGTGTTCATGCGGTTTTGTTGCAAATTACAAGTTACAAGATTATCTTTATTAACACACAGATGAACATTATCTACATTTTACCTGCATCACAGAACACTCTTATGGGGTGTTTCGTCCTCCTTGTCCGGAATCGCTCTTTTTTGGCATCACTTCGATAAACCAGCACCTCTTGGCCAATAGACCCTTTTCACATGACGTCACACATCCGGGCTTCACTGGACAGCCGCTATTTTATGGGTCAAGCTGAAGTGAACGATAGTCAGTTACATTGCGGCGAAAATTGCCTGGGGAAAGCCTTTTGTTCGTTTGTTGTAAATATCAATGGACAATGGTTCACACATGTGTTGTAATCGGGTGTAGCAATCGGTCCAATCAGGAAATCAAGCGAAAATATTTTGCCATACCAGTTGTGCGTTTGACTGAAGGCAAAAGAATGGAAGAGCTGAGTCGACAAAGGCGTTTGTTCTGGATTTTCCGCATCAACCGAAAGAATTTTCAGCCGTCAAAGTATTCAAAGGTGTGCTCCGATCATTTTATTACAGATAAAAACATTTCGTTTACGTGATTAGTCACATTTATATAAATAAAGCAACTCGGACGATCAGGCGAAGTGTTTTCCTACTAGAATCAAGATAAACCTAAGACAAGGCTTTATTTCCCCTTTGCGGGAATTCTTTTTGCACTGCCAAAAGCATCTACCATGAAAAGGATAATTAATTAAGAATGGTAGGTAATGGTAATGGTAGGTAATGGCACACGTCTGTCACCCAACCACAGACGAACTGATTGTATGCCTCTAGGGATTTGTAGGCCTTTAATTCTTTGAGTGTGTAGCTACATCAGGGAAAGTATCTCTGTCTTTCGTCCACTCTTGCGCTGGCATGTCTTTGTATGGGTCTCTTCCACTAATCAACAGCAACTTTTCATCGTTTCCTTTCAGCTTTTTCCTTTTCGGCTTCCTTTCGGCTTTTCCCCTTTTACTCGGGAGTCACCACAGCGAATCATCTGATTCGCACATTTGATTTGGCAGAGGTTTTTACGTCGGATGCTCTTCCTGTCACAACCCTTTTTAGCAAAGGACAGAAACATGCTGACGACTTTGCAGCCTACTCTTTACAAGTGTCAGCAATGGTTCCTTTACATGCCTCTCACCATAGACAGTGAGAGACATGGCCCGCCTTTGATAACCCAGTTAGCTGCACTGGGAGGGACAGTGACAACCTTGTGGAGAGTGGGACTCGAACCCCCAACCTTTGGATCAGCAATCCAGCGCCCTAGACCACCACTGCCCCTTATATATATATATATATAAAGCATCCTGCTCTGGGTGATGCGGAGATAATGTACTGTACAAAATCATGTAGCTATTTTATTGTTACAGTAACTTTCATGTAGACTACATCAGATTTCATACATATGATTTGAAAAAGTAATGCATTTAATTAAAAAAACAAACAAACAAAAAAAACTAGATAGCAATTATTTTCCCCTACACCATTTACAAGTGGATCATTTAGTTATTTAATGAATAATGAGTATGTTATTAAAACATGTGTATAAAGATACCGTAGCAACACTGAACAGTATACAAGTAAGTTGTCATTATTTATTATAAAGCCAGGCAATACTAGTATTTAAATATGCGACAAAAAGAACTTGCCTCATTATCACAAAATAATCCAGGACTTGTGAACAACATCCACTGTCTGCTCATCAGTGAACTCCACCACTAAAACCAGACATCTATTAACAATCAGGAAAACATAAATTCCAGCATAATCTTTGACATTACCACAAATATGCAGTATACATCTTTTTAGTACTGTATATATTTGAGACAAGCATGGATCAAATGAATCTTAAAGGGTAGAGATCTACCATATTTACTTACTGGTCACTCCAGATCAAAGCCAGGATCTGCCGCTCCTTTTCAGTGTTAGAATATCTAAAGAGGCTTCCTGATCAATACTTTCATCACTTGAGCTTTCATCAAGAGGAATGGCTTGCTGTTTTACAGCTTTTTCTCATGCACGTTTCGCTGCTATCCACTTTCGCTTGTACTTTCATCGCTGTCTTTTTTTGTTTGTAGTTATCCATTGTATACAGCTGTTGCTGGAAATAAATTAGTAGAGTACTATTAGTCCTACTACTGCTTATGCTGGTAATAGAAGTAATAATAAGTTAAAACAAGCAATGCTTTCGATAATGAACACAGGGAGAACTCCCACATGCCCACATTGAAATAAGATTTAGTTCCTACAACAATTTCTATATTTTTAAATGAATAATTGCTTTAAAAATAATATGCCTTAGCCTAACCCTTAGCTATGTACATATCTTATCTTGTGATTTGCCTCAGATTTCGGTTAAATCTCAGAGAAAATTTAATACTGTTGGCCAAGATTAAGAATAACGAGTCTTCCTTGTCTGTTCAAGCAAGCGCGCCACACTGGAAAGACACACATGCGCACAGTTTCCTGTGGCAGACCTTGTGCAGAGGGATGTGCGATGTTTAGTCGTCTGAATAACGTAGTGATTATACGGCACATATAGGTTCTCTGTAAATGTTGGATTAACATCAATAGGCACTGCCTAAGCCTCAAGCTAAATCTAAGGCTAACATGAATAATGTCAGTGTGCAAAACTCTACCCCAGGAATCAGACTTTTAGAGAGATATAAAAATGTATCAGACTTTCGGAACATATTTCAACACATTTCATATCCTCTCAATGTTCTAAATATCATAAAACATGCTTGTTAAGTGAAGCCAAGTTAAATTTAGAACTATGAACTCTGACCCAATCCAGCGTAATCTGTATATATGACTGTGAAGTGGAGGTAGCTTTCTTAGTATCTAGAGCATCTTACCTTGTGATCTTGCCTCAGATTTCGGTTAAATCTTTTTTTCTCAGATGAATTATTGTTGGCCAAGATTAAGAAATCTTCATTCACTATGGCGACTCCTGAAGAAAGGACAAAGCCGAAAGGAGATCTCTTTGTCTGTTCAAGCAAACACGCCAAACCGGAAAGACTGACACAAATGCACACAGTTTACTGTGGCAGCCCTCACGCAGCCTGGGGGATGATGGTTACCATTTTCTGCTGCATATTTCTCTACTTGCTGGATGAGCAGGTACCTGAGGTACCTAAGCAGGTATCTAAGCCTAGAGTGCCCTCTTGTGGCTGTGAGTGTAAAAATAACATGTGAAATTATGTTTGTTATTATTATGACAAACAGAATTATATGTAAGGATTTTACATATAAGTCGCTCTGGAGTACAAGTCGCACCTTCAGCAAAAGTATGAAAAAATGCGATTTACACTCAAGAAAATACCGTAATTGTAATGAAACAGCATAAATCTTTTCCTTTCGGCTGCTCCCTTCAGGGGTCGCCACAGAAAATCATCTGCCTCCATCTCACCCTGTCCCAGGCATCTTCATCTCTTATGCCAACAACCTTCATGTCTTCCTTCACCACATCCATAAATCTCTTTGGTCTTCCTCTTGGCCTTCTGCCTGGTAGTTCCAACGTCAACATCCTACTATCAATATACTCACTATCCCTGTTCTGTACATGTCAAAACCATCTCAATCGAGCCTCTCTGACTGTGTCTACAAAACATCTTACATGGGTTGTCCCTCTGATGTACTCATTTCTGATCCTATCCATCCTCGTTACTCCCAGAAAGAAGCTCAACATTTTCATTTCTGCTACGTCCAGCTTCGCCTCCTGTCTTTTCCTTAGCGCCACCGTTTGTAAACCATACAACATCGCTGCCGCATCGTCATCTTGTACACTTTTCCTTTTATTATTGCTGATATTCTCCTATCACACATCACAATGGACACTTTCCTCCAACCATTCCAATCTGCCTGCACTTGCTTCTTCACCTCTTTTCCACACTCTCCATTGCTCTGGATTGTTGAGCCGAAGTACTGTACTTAAAATCCTCCACCTTCCTTGTCTCTGCTCCCTGTAACCTCACTGTTCCTCTTGGGTACTTCTCATTCACACACATGTATTCTGTCTTATTGAGGCTAACCTTCATTCCTCTACTTTCCAGGGCATACCTCCACCTCTCTAGATTTTCCTGCACTTGTTCTCTGCTCTCACTGCAGATCACAATGTCATCTGCAAACATCATAGCCCATGGAGATTCTTGTTTAACCTCATAAGTCAGCCTGTCCATCACCATTGCAAACAAGAAGGGGCTCAGAGCTGATTCTTGATGAAGTCCCACCTCCACTGTGAATTCTTTGGTCATGCTGACAGCACACCTCACCACTGTCTTACATCACTCATACATGTCCTGCACCACTCTAACATACTTCTCTGCCACTTCAGACTTGCAATACCACAGTTCCTCTCTAGGCACCCTGTCATATGCTTTCTCCAGATTTACAAAGGCACAATACAGCTCCCTCTGACCTTCTCTGTACTTCTCTATTAACATCCTCAAAGCAAACACTGCATCTGTGGTGCTCTTTCTTGACATTAAACCAAACTGTTTTTCACAAATGCTGACCTCTGCCCTTTGTCTAGCTTCCACTATTCTTTCCCATAACTTCATCATATGGCTCATCAGCTTTATCCCTCTGTAGTTGCCACAACTCTGCACATCTCCCTTGTTCTTAAAAATGGGCACCATCACACGTCTCCATTTCTCCGGCATCCTCTCACTCTCTCAGACCTTGTTGAATGTTCTTGTCAGAAAATCTACTGCTACCTCTCCTAGACACTTTTATACCTTCACAGGCCATACGATGAAGTTACGGGAAAAAATAGTGGAAGCTAGACTACGGGCAGAGGTCAGCATTTGTGAACAACAGTTTGGTTTCATGCCAAGAAAGAGCACCACAGATGCAATGTTTGCTTTGAGGATGTTAATAGAGAAGTACAGAGAAAGTCAGAGGGAGCTACATTGTGCCTTTGTGGATCTGGAAAAAGCATATGACAGGGTGCCAAGAGAAGAACTGTGGTATTGTATGAGGAAGTCTGTAGTGGTAGAGAAGTATGTTAGAGTGGTGCAGGACATGTATGAGAGATGTAAGACAGTGGTGAGGTGTGCTGTCGGTGTGACAGAAGAGTTCAAGGTGGAGGTGGGACTGCATCAAGGGTCAGCTCTGAGCCCCTTCTTGTTTGCTATGGTGATGGACAGGCTGACAGACGAGGTGAGACAAGAATTTCCATGGACTATGATGTTTGCAGATGACATTGTGATCTGTAGTGAGAGCAGAGAACAAGTGCAGGAAAATCTAGAGAGGTGGAGGTATGCCCTGGAAAGGAGAGGAATGAAGGTTGGCCTCAGAAAATCAGAATACATGTGTGTGAATGAGAACGACCCAGGAGGAACGGTGATGTTACAGGGAGCAGAGATAACGAAGGTGGAGGATTTTAAGTACTTAGGCTCAACAATCCAGAGCAATGGAGAGTGTGGAAAAGAGGTGAAGAAGCGTGTGCAGGCAGGCTGGAATGGTTGGAGAAAAGTGTCCGGTGTGATGTGCGATAGGAGGGTGTCAGCAAGAATGAAGGGAAAAGTGTACAAGACGGTGGTGAGGCCAGCGATGTTGTATGGCTTAGAAACAGTGGCGCTGAGGAAAAGGCAGGAGGCAGAGCTGGAGGTAGCGGAGATGAAAATGTTGAGGTTCTCTCTGGGAGTAACGAGGATGGATAGGATCAGAAATGAGTATATCAGAGGGACAGCCCATGTAAGATGTTTTGGAGACAAAGTCAGAGAGGCTCGATTGAGATGGTTTGGACATGTACAGAGGACGGATAGTGAGTATATTGGCAGTAGGATGCTGAGGTTGGAATTACCAGGCAGAAGGCCTCGAGGAAGACCAAAGATTTATGGATGTGGTGAAGGAAGACATGAAGGTCGTTGGAGTCAGAAAAGAAGATGCAGAGGACAGGGTGAGATGGAGGCGGATGATTTGCTGTGGTGACCCCTGAAGGGAGCAGCCGAAAGTAAAAGAAGAAGACAGGTATAAAATCAGGACCACTCTTCATCCTCTTCAATGCCCTCCTCACTTCACCCTTACTAATCTTTACTACTTTCTGGTCCTCAACGGTCTCCCCTTCTACTCTTTTTTTCTCTCTCATTTTCCTCATTCATCAGCTCTTCAAAGTACTCTTTCCATCTTCCCAGCACACTTCTGTCATCAGTCAATACATTTCCCTCTCTGTCCTTTATCAATCTAACTTGCTGCACGTCCTTCCCATCTCTATTTCTCTGCTGTGCCAACCTGTATAAATCATTTTCTCCCTCCTTACTGTCCAACCTATCATACAAGTCATCATACGCTCTCTGTTTGGCCTTTGACACCACTACCTTCTCCTTACAATGTGTCTCCCTGTACTCCTGTTTACTCTCTTTGGTCCTCTCAATGTCCCACTTCTTCTTAGCTAACCTCTTCCTTTGTACACACTGCTGCACTTCCTCATTCCACCACCAAGTCTCCTTATCTACTTTCCTTCCAGAGGACACACCAAATACTCTCCTACCGGTCTCCCTGATCACATTCGCTGTGGTTGTCCAGTCATTTGGAAGCACTTCCTGGCCACCCAAAGCCTGTTTCAACTCCTCTTTGAAGACAACACGACACTCTTCCTTTTTCAACTTCCACCACTTTGTCTTCTGCTCTGCCTTTGCCTTCTTAACCTTCCTCACCATCAGCATCATCCTGCACACCACCATCCTATGCTGTTTGGCAACACTCACCCACTACTACTTTGCAGTCACTGACTTCCTTCAAATTACATAGCCTACACAAGATGTAGTCTACCTGTGTGCTCCTACCTCCATTTTTATAAGTCACCCTATGCTCCTGTCTCTTCTGGAAGAAAGTATTCACCACAGCCATTTTCATCCTTTTTGCAAAACCTATCAAGATCTGGCCTTCTGTGTTCCTGTCCTGGATACCAAACCTTCCCATCACTTCCTCGTCCCTTCTGTTTCCTGCACCAACATGTCCATTGAAGTCTGCTCCAATGACCACTCTTTCACCTCTGGGGGTACTCTGCATCACTTTATCTAACTCACTCCAGAATCTCTCCTTCTCTTCTAGCTCACATCCTGCCTGTGGGGCATTAGCACTCACAACATTGAACATCTCGCCTTCAATTTCTAACTTGAGACTCATCACTCTGTCTGACACTCTTTTCACTTCTAGAACATTCCTGACAAACTCCTCCTTTAAGATGACTCTACTCCATTTCTCTTCCCATCCACACCATGATAAAACAGCTTAAACCCTGCCCCTAAGTTTCTCGCTTTGCTACCCTTCCACCCGGTCTCCTGAACACACAGTATGTCCACTTTCCTCCTCTGCATCATGTCTCTATCTTTACCTTTCATTGTTCCAACATTCAAAGTCCCTATTCTCACTCCTTGACTCAGGCCTTTCCTCTTCTCTGTCTCCATTTATGGACATGCCTCCCGCCTCTCCTTCTTCGACCAGCAATAGTCCCATTTCCACCAGCACCCTGTTTGTTAACAGCACCGATGGCGGTCGTATTTCACCTGGGCCTCGACCGATCCGGTATGGAGGTAATATCTGTGACTTGCATGATAAAGTTTGCCATTAGTTTTACATTGGCTGCCCTTCCTGACATAACCCTCTGCATTTATCCGGGTTTGGGACCGGTGTGAGGGAGCGACGCTGGTTTGTGACCCCCACGGCTGCATTAAAATGAACCTAGATGAACATAGTTTTCTCGTCAAACAGAATATAACAACAATTTCACTGGAGGAAAAATTTAAGGCACCATCCCCCCCAATATCGGTTGTCAGCCCTATGTCTGAAATAATTTCAGTGAGATGTGTCTTGTAGCATCTACCTGTCTCTGACATTGATCCGACAAGTTGCCCCAGTCCTCAATGCAGATTCCTTTTAGCTCTGAGATGTTTGAGGTGTTTCTTGCATATACAGCCCATTTCAAGTTACGCCACAGTGTCTTCACAACATTTGCTTAGACTTATTATTTTATGGTTTTTAAGTCACTGCCCTTTCAACATGTAAGTTGAGAGAGGTTTTTTGTTTTTGTTTTTTTTTAACTTTGACTTTACCTTTCATGGATTGCAGTGCAGCATTAAACACACACTTTGTGTACTTCTTGGTTCAGCTGATCGCTCTGAAGCTGGCCGGATTATCAGCTAGTCCCACGGATTTAGCAGCTGAAATCTGGAGAAAATCACACTATGGATACAGAAGTGAGGGACAGCAGAGGCTTACAGAGAAGAAACGGTACAAACCAAATCTCGTCAATTCTAGTGTGGAACATGAGGTCACTGGGGAATAAGATGGATGAGCTGACAGCGCTGGACAGGAGTCAGAGGGAGTATCGGGGGTGTAGTTTCATGTGCTTCATGGAGACATAGCTGCATCAGGATATTCCCAATATCAACATATCCATCTTGGGCTTTCACACTGTCTGGGCTGACAGAGGCTGCACTGCGAGCGGTAATCGGAAAGAAAGGGGCACACCATTCTCATCACTAACCGGTGGTGTAACCCCATCCACATAACCATCAAGTAGCGGAGTTGTGTACCGGCCACTGACTCTCTTGAACACCTATCTCAGGATGCCCTTTGTGGACTTCAGCTTTCAACACTGTTCTTGCAGAGAAGCTGGTATTGAAGTGCTTCAACTTGGGACTATCAGCCACTTTGTGGTACTGGATCAAGGACTTTCTCACCAACTGACCTCAGGTGGTGAAGATAGGGAACTGTATGTCATCTGTCCTTATCCTGGACACTGGAGCACCACAGAGCTGTGTGCTCAGCCCGGCCCTCTTCAGCCTCTTTACATACAACTGCTCTGCTATTCACTTCACATACACACTTGTGAAGTTTGCTGACGCCACCCTGGTAGACCTCATATCAGACAATGATGAGACCCACTGCAGAAAGGAGACCCAGCACCTGATAAACTGGTATTCAACTAAAACTAGAATTGGAATAAAAATGGATTAAACTGACATTGGATTAATTCCAAGATTGGAAGAGTGATTTGTTGTGGACAGGGGTCAAAGCTCAGGGTGAAGGAAATCAGGGTGTAAGTGTGGTGTATGGTTCTGGTTACAAAGCAGAAGGGGGTTACTGGGGCCATTAGGATTCTGAAAGAGTCTGTAGTAATTGATTTATAATAAGGCCAGCTCTCCACTTGCTCTCTTCTCAGATTTCAAAGAGAACCAGACTTTCTGAAAGCAAACAGTGACCACTCCACACATGTCCACTGGGAGTCGGGGATGAGTGCGGTTGACATAGGAATTTGTGATGATGTTCAATTTTTAACACACTGTTCAGTAGAGTAGTGTGCAGCTACACACTGAAACACAGCCACAAGTAATTTAAATATTTCACCACACTACTGATTATAAAACAGTGAAGTTTGGGACAGTGTGTGTGTGTGTGTGTGTGTGTGTGTGTGTGTGTGTTTTCTCACCTGACTGATGACATCATCATCATCTTTATCATATTAGACACAGAGAAAGAAAACCAGTGAGAACACCTTGCAATTTGCATTCTGCATCAGGAAAGGTCAGAGCAGGGAATGAGGGCAGAAGGGAGAGGAGGAGGGACTGCAGGAGGAAAATCAGAGATAGGAACAAAGTGAAGGTCATGTGTTTAGACTGATGAGTTAAACAGACGACAAAGACATGGTTTTGTTTCTAACACTGTGCTTAAAGAGTAGAAAAAATCCAGCTGTCCGTCGGTTTCCCTTTCAACATCAACATGGCGGAGAGACACACACACACAGAGTTACAGACACACACTATCACACACCGTCAGACAGACATACACATAGACATGTACACATAGACAGACACACAGATACAAACATAGACAAGGAAGAAAAAGACACACAAACGCACAGAGACAGATAGACAAATGCGCAGACAGACAGACATGTGAACACACACACACACACACACACACACAACACACACCCACACCCACACACACATAAAGGCGGAAAGAGAGACACATAAATAGGCAGGCAGGCAGACACGTAGAGAAGTACACAGACAGACAGAGAGACACACACACAGGCAAGCAAACACGCGCAAACACTCACACTCAGACAGGAGGATACATACAGGCACACACACACACACACACGCACACAGAGATAGGAAGATGCAAACAGGCAGACACAAACAGATAGGAAGATACATACTGGCAGAAAGACAGACAGACACACACACACACACACACAAATAGGAAGATACATACTGGCAGACAGACAGACAGACAGACACACACACGCACACACACAGAGAGATAGGAAGATGCAAACAGGCAGACACAAACAGATAGGAAGATACTGGCAGAAAGACAGACAGACAGACACACACACACACACACACACACACATACACAAATAGGAAGATACATACTGGCAGACAGACAGACACACACACACACACACACACACACACACACACACACACACACACACAGATAGGAAGACACAGAAACATATTACTGTGAAGCACACGAACATAGAGCCTCTTAGTTTAAAGAGAGGTACAGTGTTCTAGAGTGTGAATTAGAATTTGGACCTTCTATTAGAACATTGGGACAGTTCCGGAATTCTCTGTCCCATTTCTCAGAGCACTGTGCACTTAATGACGCTATAATACAAAATGTTCAAGTGAATGTGTGTGTGTGTGTGTGTGTGTGTGTGTGTGTGCACAAATGTGTGTTTTGTTTTATATATTCATTTGAGGATCAAATGTCCCCACAAATACATTTTAAAAAGTTTACCTCATAGCTCCTGAAGACATTTGTCCTTTTTTTTTAAATTGAAAAATGAGCAAAAAAATAATAATCCCTCATTGACTTGGAACCGTACAATGGCAGGGGGGTTTGTGTGTCCCAATGATCCTAGGAGCTATGTTTTCAGGGGCATTATGCCCCTGGTAGGGTCATCCAAGGCAAACAGGTTCTAAGTGAAGGTACAGCCTAAGTGTAGTTCAGAAGACCCGATGAAAAAAAAAAAAAAAAGCAAGGACTCAGTTTCCCTTGCCCGGACACGGGTTACTGGGTTCCTTCTCCTGGAGTCAAGCTTGGTAGAGGGGCTCCAAGGCAAACACTTAGTGGTTTTACTCCTGGCTATGGAGCCTGACTCAGCCCAAAAAGAGACATGGGTCAGCCCTCCCATAGACCCACCACCTATGGGAGGGGCTATGTGGGTCGAGTGCCTTCTGAGATGGGTGGCAGCCGAAGGCAAGGGTTCTGTCAGACCCAATCTCGGCTACTGACACTGGTTCTTGGAACATGGATTTTCATGGAGAAGGAGCCTGAGCTGGTGTGTGAAGTTGAGAGATACCAACAAGACATAGTCGGACTCACCACAACTTAAGAGGAGCTGGAACTGATTCCATTTTGGAGTTACTCATGGGGATAGCTGGTGAGCTGGTGTTGGCATCCTTATTGCCCCCCATCTTGGTGCCCACATGTTGGGGTCTCCCTGGTTGATGAATGAATCTTGACTGTTATTTGTACTCACGCACTTAATGACAGTTCAGAGTACCCTCCCTTCTTTGAGCCTTTAGATCACTCTACCTGGGGACTCGCCATCCTGAGACACTTTAATGCCAATGTGGGCAACAACAGTGTGACCTGGCAGAGTGTGATTGGTGGCAGCATGTCAGTGGACATCTGTGCTTATAATGTATCCATAACAAACACCATGTTTGAACATAGTGCCTATAAGTGCACTTTATATGAGACCCTGGGCTGCAGTTTGATGGTCGACTTTGTAATTGGGTCATCAGACTTTTAGCTACATGTCCTGGACACCTGGATGAAGAGAAGAGCTGAGCTGTCAAGCGATCAACACCTGTTGGTGAACTGGCTCCGATGGTGGGGAAGGCTGCCATTCAGACCTGGCAAAAGCATGTACTTGGGGTCTCCTGGGAATGTTTGTTGGAGTCAGAAGGGACTTTCACTTACACCTCTGACAGAACTATAACTACACCCCAAAGGAGGTGTGTGTGTGTGTGGGGGGGTGGGGGGTGGGGGGACAGCAGCAGCCCATAGTTGTGGCCGGAAGGTCATTGGTGAATGCAGTAGTGGTACCAGCTGAAAATTCAGCACACATGCACTGACTGGCCAAACATGCTGTCGCCAGTGCAAAATCTCGAGTATGAGAGGAATTCTGTGAGGGCCTGGAAAGGGACTGGGTTGGGTTATAAAACGTTCTAAACAAATAAACAAACAAACAAACAAACAAAAAAAACGATTCTTTACAAATACTGTTCACAGTGGACGTGGGAAGCTCGTCACTTCGATTAGGGTCCACCCATCACTGGGGCTGTCAACACCAGGGTAGTCAAACTGCTCCTCAGTGGCCAGGCTCTTGGGGTGGATGAGGTACACTTTTATCTCAGGCCTCTATATGTTGTAGCACTATCTTGGTTGATACATCTCTGTAACATCATGTGGTCATTGGGGGCTGTACTTATGGATTGGCAAACCTGGGTGGTAGTCCCCTTTTTCAAAAAGGGGACCAGAGATTGTGTTCCAGCTTTCTTGGAATCAGACTCCTCAGCCTACCCAGGAAAGTCTATGTAGGAGTACAGTAATGTCCTTTTTGCTCCTCCTTGAATCGCCACCTTATCATGGTAGAGGGGTTTGCGTTTCCTAATGATCCTAGGAGCTATGTTGTCGGGGGCATAATGCCCCTGGTAGGGTCACCCAAGGCAAAAATGTCCTGGGTGAAGGTCCAGACGAAGTGCGGTTCAGAAGGCCACTATGAAAAATCAAGATAAAAGGATACAAGTTCCCTTGCCCAGATGCGGGTCACCGAGGTCCAACCTGGAGCCAGGCCTGGGGAAAGGTCTCGATGGCAAGCACCTGGTGGTCAGGCTTCTGCCCATTCAGCCCGGTCAGGCCCAAACCGAAAAGGAGACAAGGGTCCAACCTCCCATGGACCCACCACCTGTGGGAGGGGTCATCGGGGTTGGGTGCAACGTGAGTTGGGTGGCAGCCGAAGGCATGGGTTCAGTCGGAGCAATCCTCAGTTACTGACTCTGACTCTTGGGACATGGAATATCACCTCTCTGCGAAGGAGCCTGAGCTGGTGTGTGAGGTGGAGAGATACCGACTAGATATCGTCAAGCTCACCTCAATGCATAGCTTAGGCTCTGGAATCAGCCATCTCGAGGGAGGCTTGACTTTATTCCTTTCTGGAGTTGCTCATGGGGAGAGGTGGTGAGCCGGAGTGGGCATCCTTGTTACCCCCCATCTCATTGCCCAAACGTTGGGGTTCTCCCTGGTCGATGAAAGAGTAACTTCCTTCCACCTACTGGTGGGGGCCAGGTCCTGACTCTTATTTGTGCTTATGCACCAAATTACAGTTCAGAGTACTCACCCTTCTTGGAGTCTTTAGGGGGTATGTTGGAGAACGCTTCCTTGGGAGACTCACCCGTTGTCTTGGGAGACTTCAACGCCCATTTGGATAACAATAGTGTGACCTGAAATGGTGTGATCAGTAGGTACGGCTTCTCCAGTCTGAACCCGAATGGTGTTTCATTGCTGGACTTCTGTGCTCATCACAGTTTGTCTATTACGAACACCATGTTCAAACATAAGGGTGCCCATAAGTGCAGTTGGCACCAGGACACCCTAGGTCGCAGTTCGATGATTGACTTTGTAGTTGCGTTCTGGACACTCGGGTGAAGAGGGGAGCTGAGCTATCTACCGATTACCAACTGGTGGTGAGCTGGCTTCAATGGCGGGGTAGAGGGGGCTGCCTTCCAGACCTGGTAGGCCCAAGCATGTAATTAGGGTCTGTTGGGAACGTTGGCGAAGTCTCCTGTCCGAGAAGTCTTTAACTCCCACCTCTGCCAGAGGAGAGAGTTAAAGGCTTCTCCTGTCCGAAAAACCTTTAACTCCCACCTCAGGCAGAGCTACAACCACGTCCCAGATAGATGGAATTGTCTGGCATAATCAATAAATCATTCATAAAACACACAACAAGCATCGTTAACATTAAAACAGTTACCAAACAATGGCAACCGTATTGGCAATCCGTATTGTTGAACATGCACCATTACTACTCATCCAGAATCCCTTTGGTACAACGAGGACATATGCGCTGCTAAACATAAACGTCGAAAATATAAACGGCGTTCCAAGAAAACCAAATTAGTGATCAACAAACAGATTCACGACTGTCAAAGGACTCTTGTGTGCTCTGCTACAGAGGCAGCAAAATCAACTTATTATAAGCAAGCATTGGAAACAGCTGATGGGCAGAAGGAAGTATTCGCAATTGCCAACAAACTCTTGTTTAAGCAAAAATGTGCAGCACTCCCTTCCCATTCATCTGTGGATGAACTTGCAAACCCCCTCTTCACATTCTTCACTGATAAAATAGCAGGGATAGGACAATCGCTGACTGTAGCACAATGTCTGAAACCAACCACCATTTCACCGTACACCTCAACCTCTTATGTACTTCAGATCAGTCTCAGAAGAAGTTTCCAAAATTGTCATCAATTCACCAACCAAATCCTGCAAACTGGATCCTATTCCAACATGGCTCCTAAAGAAAACCTTACACTCATCACTCCCAATGCTGACACACATAATCAATGTGTCTCTAAGTGAAGGTGTCATGCCAAACAACTTGAAGTGTGCAGTCATCAATCCTCTCCTCAAGAAGAATCCTGAACAGCTTAAAAACTACAGACCCATCTCAACTACAAATCCAACTACAGATCCAATCTCACATTAGTCTCAAAGCTGATAGAGCGAGCAGTTGTAACATGACTCAAGGACCACCTTTCCCTTAATGATTGCCAAGAGGAATTCAGGTCTGCTTATCATAACTTCCACAGCACAGAAACAGCTCTGACAAAGGTTCAAAATGATCTCAGAGGAGTAGATGAAAATGAAGCTGCTATCCTTGTCCTCCTAGACCTCTCAGTTGCATTTGATACCATTGACCACACGATACTCCTTTCAACTTTGGAATGTATTTGTAGTATCAATGGAATAGTATTGGAATGGTTGAAGTCATACATATCGGGCAGACAATAGTCCGTCATGATAGATGGACATATGTCAAATGCAAAAGACCTAACATATGAAGTCCCTCAGGGCTCCGTAGTAGGTCCGCTCCTCTTTACTATCTACACTTCACCTCTTGGTACTATTGTGAGATCATTCCAATTGGACCTGCACCTTTATGCAGATGATACACAAATCTAAATGACATTTAAACCACTCAACCAGTCATCAGTCAACTGCACTTTTGAATTAGTTCAACAGTGTGTCAGTAGCATCAAGGTGTGGGTGTCCTCCAACTTTCTGAAGCTGAATGACGACAAAACTGAGCTTCTAGTTTTCAGTTCAAAATGAATTTGAAATTCTCTCACCATTCCAGAGTTCCGCATTGGTGATTGTGTGATCTCTGTGAGCAAAGAAGCTCGTGATCTTGGTGTAATATTCAACTCCCACCTCAGAATGGAATCCCACATCAACAGCATCTGCAAGAGTGCATATTATCACATTCACAGCATCAGCAATATCAGGCGATATCTTGATGTGACGAAAACTTCAGCTCTCGTCCATGCGTTCATCATGCCGAGACTCGACTATTGCAATTCTCTGCTATTTGTAACAACCGAGTATTTACTTGACTCATAAGGCAACTGACCACTGTAGCCCCTCCTACAGGTGGTGGATCCATGGGAGGGCGGACCCATGTCTCCTTTCCAGGTTCTGTCGACCTTTGTCCATGGCAGTAGCCCAACCATTAGGCACCATTGAACCCCTCCTCCAGTCCTGGCTCCAGTTGTGGTAACCTGTATCCAGACAAGGGAAACTGTCCTTGATTTAATAATGCTCAAAGACGTCTTCTGAACTATGTTTGGTCCTGACTTTTACCTAGGACCTGCTTGCATTGGATGACCCTCTCAGGGGCATCATGCTCTCAACAACACATTGCTCCCAGGTTCATTAGGATATGCAAAGCCCTCCACCATGATAAGCAAGGATTCAAGGATTATTATTATTATTATTATTATTATTATTACATTCAGCCCTCTATTTACGAAATGAATCCATTCAAGTGCCTTTTTCGTAAACTGGAGTTTTCGTAAGCCGAGGTGCATTTTACATGTAAAACGTGTGATTCGTTCCAAGGCTCCCAAGAGTACCCCATAAACCATTTAAAAATTATAAAAGTACACCAATTTTGTATGAAATTTGTGTTAAAAGTAAAAGAAAATTATTTACCTTTTTTAAATCTCTTGAACCAGCCATACGATGCTTTAGAGTCCGGGGGTTGCTGGTCTGAAGAAGTCTCTCCCCCACCCCCACCCTCCTTCATGAGATCCTTCAATGCCGCTTTTAAGGTCCCCTTCTGTTTCAATATCATCCCGATTGTAGAGGGGTTTCGGCCATACTCGGCCGTTTGCGATTTCGCTCAACCGCATCCCACTTTCGTATTTTTTTATTATCTCCTGCTTCAGTTTGATTGATAACAGAGCCGGCTTCTTCTTTTCTGTGTCACCGGGAATCACTTCTATGATGGATAACGAAATATAAAATCATCTGCATCTGATCATCTGCAATGATCAATCTAAAAAAAAAACCTCACGAGCCAACAGTTCTTCTCAACTCTCCTTCACGTGTGTGAGAAACAGGAAGTATGGGTACAGGAAGTATGGGTACAGTTCCACTCCCTCCTGGCCAATGGGAGACCAGCGGGGTGGGATGTTGGGAGACAGCCAATGAGAGAGCAACTCACACATTGTTTGAATTTTTGAATGGCGCGTTTGGCGCTTTTCATAAAAAGAGGGCGAAAATTTACGAAAATGTTTTTTCGTAACCTGGATTTTTCGTATACAGAAGTTTTCCTAAGTAGAGGGCCGACTGTATTATTGTTATTATTATTATTATTATTTATTCTTCTTTTCCTTTCAGCGTTTATGGTTATTGTTATCATTAGTTCATTTTCTGTAACCGCTTCATCCTAATTAGGGTCACGGGGAGGCTGGCGCCCATCCCAGTTGACTCCGGGTGAGGGCAGAGTACACCCTGGACAGCTCGCCAGGCCATCGCTGGGCAGAAAGCGCTCTATACCACTATAATTATTATTATTTTCCTATTTCTAATACTATGACGATGAAGATGACGATGATTACGTTTATGCTTTTCTGTTCTGTTCTCCTTGTTACTCCTTGTGTCTGTATGATCAAATCTTTTTTTTTTATCAACTACACTTTAAGTATTTTTAATCTGAGACATCTGTGTGGGGGAATAAAGTGCTTTCATAAATAACATGTCAATATGGAGTGAAATTATCACCAAGTTCTACAATGTTCTGTACAAAACTCAACACAGCAGTTTGAACAGTGTGTAACAGAACTCTGCCTTGTTCTTAACAAAGGAGCAGCGTGTGATGCTAATTACACCCGAGCACTGAACAAAGAAAAAAAAATGAGAAAGTGTAATACTGAGGCTAGAATAATGATAGGGAGCATAGCAGGGAGATAGAGAAAGACAGTGAGGAAAGAGAGAGAGAGGAGAGAACAAAGAGTGAGAAGGGAGAGAGAGAGAGAGAAGTGAGTGAGAGAAGAGAGCGGAGTGAAAGGAGAGAGAAGATAGAGAGAGGTAAGAGAAGCCAGAGGAGAGGGGAGAACAAAGAGCGAGAAGGTAGAGAGAGGCGAGAGAGCGAGGAGAGAGAGAGAAGAGAGAGAAGACAGGAGAGAGAGAAGATAGAGAGAGGCTGGAGAGGAGAGGAGAGAACAGAGTGAGAAGGTGGAGAGAGAGAGAGAGAGAGAGGAGGGAGAAGTGAGAGAAGAGAGAGAGAAAATGGAGAGGAGAGAGAGAGGGGAGAAAGAGAGAGAGAGAGGAGGGAGAAGTGAGAGAGAGCGAGAGAGAAGATGGAGAGGAGAGAGAAGACAGAGAGAAAGGAGAGAGAGAGAAGATAGAGGAGGGGGAGAGAGAGAGAGAGAGAGAAAGGAGAGAGAGAGAAGAGACAGGAGAGGAGAGAACAAAGAGCGAGAAGGTGGAGAGAGGAGAGAGAGAGAAAGGGGGAGCAGAGAAAGAGAGAGAGAGAGAGAGAGAGAAGATAGAGAGAGGCGAGAGAAGAGAGGAGAGGAGAGAACAAATAGAAAGACGGTAGAGGAGAGAGAGAGAGAGAGACTTTTAATTTTTTTTTTTTTAAAGTACTTTATTTTAGCACACAAAAAATGCTGGTTTGTAAAGCAGGAACAGAAAGAGTACATGGAATTAGTGTAGAAAATAAACACACTACCCCCATGTATTGAAATCGAGTATTGATTGTTTCAGACATTAAAAGATGCCAAATTACCTCATGGAGGAAAACAACTGATTTATTGATCCAACTAAGATGGCATTCGCGCATGTGCAGTAGCATGCAAGCATTTCAATCACATGAATACACAATACATGCGCGGTAGCATGCAGACCTTTAAATAACATAAATACATAATATTGTAAACGGAACATATACAACACTCCTCCTCCCTTAAATTCAAACTTCTTCTTCTTCTTTTTCTTTCGGCTGTTCCCTTCAGGGGTCGCCACAGCAAATGATCTGCCTCCATCTCTCCCTATCCTCTGCGTCTTCTACTCTTACTCCAACGACCTTCATGTCCGCCTTCACCACATCCATAAATCTTCTCTTTGGTTCCCTTAAGTTCAAACATGGTTACGAAAATAATGTCAACTATTGTCCAGAATTTAACACTTCACATTTGTTTACACATTACCTAACAATTGTCAATTTCACCATACTGAAAATTAGAATAATTGGTTAGAGCTGAACTTCATAACATTTAAAATTATTATTATTTTTTTTTGATAAAGTCAAATACCATATAACAACGTAGTTATCACACTGAGCAGCGTTCGACATACATTCAATTAACATTTTTACAGATTCAACTTTTCTGGTGGTTTCGCTGTACGACCTGAGCCATTGCATCACCACAGGACTAGATACACTGACAGGTTTGTTACCTGATGTCTCAGGTATCTGGTCGGTTGAGCTTTCCTCAGTGTCATTCTGTTGTGGAATCTGAACGACAGATGATGCTGGTATGGTGTCAAGAACCAAGGGTGGTAATAGCGCTGTTGAAACAGGAGATGGCATAGCAGACACACTTTCCTCATTTGGATGTCATTGACTGAGATGATCTTGATGTCGATGCCAGATGCGGCCATCATGAAACTTAACTGTATATGTGACAGGGCCTAATTTCTCCTCAGTTACCCCTGGGTGCCATTTTGGCATTCCTTGAAAATTCATACTCCATACAAAGTCACCAGTATGGAAAACACGGTCCTTGGCATGCGAATCATGTCTCTCGATTTGGTACAATTGCTTTGTAAGGTCTCAAACATGTGTAGAGGGCAACACCAAATCTAGTTGTGTTCTGGGTCTTCTCTTGATGAGTAATTCTGCAAGCGACTGTCCAGTGGTGGTTTATGGTGTGACTCGATAAGCTGATAGTATACGATACAGATGATCTTCCAGATTACCCGATGATTTGGCTAATCCTGCTTTGATAGTCTGTACTGCTCACTCGGCTAATCCGTTACTAGCCAGATGGTAGGATGAACATGTTATGTGCTTTTCCATTCATTTTGCAAAAGTCCCGGAACTAACTACCGGTGACGCAGATACCGTTGTCGGAGACAATGATGCTGGGCAAACCTAATGTCGCAAACTTTTATCACAATTTTGTCAGAGTGATATCTGTGGGAGTGGAGGGCACAATATGTGAATCAATGTACTTGCTATGTGCATCGACCAAAACTAAAATCATACATCCTTTGTATGGTCCAGCATAACCAATATGGATTCTGTGCCGTGGTTTACTTGGCCACTCCCACGGATGCAGTGGTGCCACTGGAGGGCGTTTACAGTTCATCTGACAAACATGACATTCCTTCACTTTCGTCTCAATTTCATTGTCCATTCCAGGCCACCGGATGTAGTTACGAGCGAGACCTTTCATACGAACTATACCTGGATGAGTTTCGTGTAACTCTTCTAGCAGTCTTTCTCTACCTGGTGGAGGTATGATGGCACGGGCGCCCCACATCAGGACACCTTGCTCGACACTTAACTCATTTTGTTGAGTTGTATAAGGTTTGAATTCTGGTGAATCAGCAGCCTGCCAGTCAGTTAACATAAACTGTTGTGATAAGGTCAGATCTTTGCCAGTCCACTGTGCTATCATTTTAGCGGAGACAGGTGTCTCATGGAGTAACGATAGAGCCAAGACTGCTTCTTCATATACTGGTACCTTACCAATCGGAGAGTGGCAGTCTATACAAGCCAACAGCATTAGCATTGCATTCTCCTGGTCTGTAGTGTAACTGATATTGTAACTGTTACAAGGTTTGCATTCTGGCACTGGACATAGGAGAAATCAACTGATCTTGTTTGGCAATCAACCTCCTAGTAGGGGTTTAATCTTTTATCTTCATCTCCTGGCCATAGGGGAAATCAACATCCTAGTAGGGGTTTGTGATCAGTTTGTATTGTCAATTCTCGGCCATAGAGGTACTTGTGGAATTTATTCACGCCAAAAATTATGGCAAGACCTTCACAGTCAATTTGAGCGTAATTCTTCTCGACAGGTGTGAGTGACCTCGAAGCGTATGCTATGGGTTTATCTGTTCCGTCCTCTATCTGATGGAAGAGTACGACTCCCACTCCATATGAAAAAGCATCACAACTAAGTATTAGTGGGAACTCGGATTTGTAGTGCACAAGAACGCTGGATGACTTTAGTAGCTCTTTGGATTTGTCAAAGGCACGTTGTTGATCTGGGCCCATTTCCATGGTTGATTTTTTCATAAGAAATCACAGAGGGGTGCAAGTGTGGTACTAACATTATTCATGAACTTGTGGTAGTAGTTAATAAGTCCTAAGTAACTTTTCAATTTTGTTACTGAGGTGGGGATGGGTGCATCTTTGATGGCTTTCACTTTATCCCTGGTTTGGTGAATATCGTCTTTGTCTAATCAGTGACCTAGACCCACGCATTTGGGATTTAAAAAAAGATAGCTATGAAAAACATATAGCAGATGATTTGTGCAAAGCCGCTAAATATGGTGACTGTAAATCATTCTGGAACAGTTTGAAAAGTTCTCTACAAAATAGAAATGCTGGATGTCAAATAACACCAGATATTCTTCATAAATATTTCAAGGATCTATTAAACCCAGCTAAACTGGAAGCAGATGAAGAATTTGATCAACATGTCTCTGATTTCATCACTAACCACCACTGTGATGAATGTGTGAATGCAGCAGGTTTTCAGCACCTATTATCAGACATTATATCTGATCTCGAGACACTGAGACTATTAATGAAATGAAAACTGGTAAATCCACAGGTGAGGGTGGAATCCCACCAGAGTTTTTCAAGATCGGTCAATCTACGTTACTTCCTTTCTTAAACCATTATTTAACTCAATATAAGACTCTGGAATATTCCCTGATTCTTGGAACTCTGCTCTCATAATACCTCTATTCAAATCAGGCTGTGCAACAGAACCTAACAACTATAGGGGAATATCAATTTTAAATGTGTGCGGCAAAATATTTACTGCTGTACTTGGTAAACGCCTTCGCTCATAGATAGACTTAAATGATCTTCTTTAAGAACCACAGGCTGGTTTTAGGCCCGGGTATGCCACTACAGACAATATATTCATTCTCCAGATACTGTGTTCAAAATATCTTACAAAACCAAAGGGGCATTTTTTCTGTGCATTTATAGACTTTAAAAAGGATTTTGATTATGTTGATAGAGTTAAACTTGTATATATGTTACTTAAATCTGGCTGTCACAATAAATTATATAATCTTCTTCATAGCTCCCACTACTCTTTATCTTTTTCATAAATGAGCTTACCACAGAAATATGTAAATCTTATAAGCATGGTGTTTTTCTATCTAAAAATATAGATGATATCATGATGTTATTATTTGCCGATGGTGTGAACATATTTTCTTATACAGTCATTGGTTTACAACAGCAACTAATTGTTTTACATCAGTTTTGTATTTCTTGGGGTTGGAGTGTCAACATCGAGAAAACAAATGTTATTGTATTTAGAAATGGAGGTGTATTGAAAAAGAATGATGTATGGTATTATGGTAATACAAAGCTTAAATGTGTTTCTTATTATAAATATTTAAGTTTAATGTTTTCACCAAGATTGAACTGATCACAAGCTTGTAAAAGGCTGGCGGCCCAAGCGTCAAAAGCTATGCAACCTATATATAAATTATTCAAAAAGAATTCTTATATTTCTTTAAATACTGCATGCAAGGAGGCCCGAAGGCAGTTGGCCGAGCTCTGCGACGCCCTCTGACACCTCCTGCAGCCGCGCTGGCTCCGGCTGTACTGGCTTGCTTTTCCGCCGGACTCTGCCAGCAACGCCGAGAGGGGGATCCTGGCACTGGGCACTCCAGGATCTCCATATCACTTGCCCAGGCCTGCACCTGGAGAGGTCACTCCAGCTTCGCTGTCTCAGCGTAGACATCAACACGGGGAGCAGCAGACACCAGTGATAAGCCCAGGCTCGTTTGGTGTAGAGCTGGGCGCTAGGGGTTGCTCTCGACGGTGGGAGGAGTCCTCCGACTCCATTGGGAAGTTACCGCCCGCCTCAACCCGGGCAGCCCCCGGGCAATAAGGTACTACCCCGCCACAACTTGCTTGCTTCATCGGGTGTGTGAAGCTTAGATCAAAATCGACAGGCTTGTTGTAAAATTGAGCACCAGGCAAACACAGAAAGAAAAAGACAAAGCAACCGCCAGCCCTGCGGCTGGCAGCCTGGAAACGTCAGAACGATGTGTCCCGGCCTCACTGACGACCTCCAGCAAGTCGGCGACACAAGGAAAACCGCCATCATTAGCCGTGAGCTGGCCAAGCGGAACATCGACACCGCCGCCCTACAGGAGACACGCCTTGCTTCAAGTGGCAGTCTCAACGAGAAGGACTACACGTTCTTCTGGCAAGGTCTGGAGGCCGACGGGCGGCGACTCTATGGGGTTGGTTTCGCAGTTCGCAACTCCCTGCTGTCGTCAATTGAACCTCCTTCTCAGGGAACCGAGCGCATCCTCTCACTCCGACTCACCACCTCCTCGGGCCCTACACACATTTTCTGCGCCACGCCCCAACACTCTGCTCCACAACTGAGGCAAAAGATGCATTCTACGAGGAGCTTGAGGCAAGGATCAGAGAGACACCAGTGAAGGAAAACCTGTTCCTGCTCGGAGACTTCAATGCCCGGGTGGGAGCAGACTGCACCGCCTGGCCACGCTGCATTGGACACTTTGGCATTGGCAAGCTCAACGAGAATGGACAACGGCTACTTGAGCTCTGCTCCTTCCATGACCTCGCCATTACCAACACCTTCTATGCCACCAAGCCCCACCACAGAGTTTCATGGAGACATCCCAGGTCGAGGCACTGGCACCAGCTGGACTTCGTCATCACCAGGAGACCCATGCTGAACCACGTGCTCTGCACACGTAGTTACCATAGTGCAGACTGCGACACTGACCATTCCTGGTCGGAAGCATGGTGCGTCTACGACCCAAACAGATCCACCGCTCCAAACATAGGGGCCAGCCCGCATCGACACTGCCAGAACTTCAAAGCCCGAGCTGCGCAAATGCTTTGCTGAGGCCATCGACAACGCCCTGGAAGACTGCCCCACAGACAACGCCACAGCACGCTGGGACTTCATCCGCGATGCCGTATACCAGGCCGCCTCAGACACCTTCGGGAAGAGAGTCAGGAAAAACGAGGACTGGTTCGAGGCTGGGATTGAAGATATGGAGCCTGCCATAGCCGCCAAGGGTGCTGCGCTCCTTGAGTACAAGAGGAAGCCATGCGAGAAATCACTGGCCACCTACAGAGAAGCCCGCAACAATGCCAAGAGGGTCGCCCGCAGGTGCGCCAACGACTACTGGCTGAAGCTTTGCAGCGATATTCAGACCTCTGCGGACTGTGGAAACACCCGTGCCATGTATGAGGGGATGAAAAAAGCTTTCGGACCAAGTGCCACCAAGATCGCACCCCTCAAATCCACCTCCGGCGACATCATCAAGGACCGTGGGGAGCAGATGGAGAGATGGGCCGAGCACTATTCAGCACTATACTCCAGAGAGAATGTTGTCACTGACACAGCCATGGAGAACACCATCCCACTGCCCACCATGGAAGAACTCGACTCGCCACCTACCATCGAAGAACTCAGCAAGGCCATTAACTCGCTGTCTAGCGGGAAAGCACCAGGCAGCGACGGAATCCCTCCAGAGGTGATGAAGGCTGCAAAAGAGAGCTCCCTCCTTGGGCATCTCCATGAGCTTTTGCTTCAGTGCTGGGAAGAAGGAACGATACCCCAAGACATGCGAGATGCGAAGATCATCACGCTCTACAAGAACAAGGGCGACCGCAGCGATTGCAACAACTATCGTGGGATCTCTCTCCTCAGCATTGTAGGGAAAGCCTTTGCAAGGGTAGTCCTCAACCGCCTGCAAGTACTTGCAGACCGTGTGTATCCCGAGTCGCAGTGCGGGTTCCGGGCAAAGCGATCAACCATTGACATGGTGTTCTCCCTTCGGCAGCTGCAGGAAAAGTGCCGTGAGCAGCGCCGTCCTTTGTTCCTCGCCTTCATCGATCTGACCAAGGCATTCGACTTGGTCAGTCGGTCTGGCCTCTTCACCCTCCTCCATAAGATTGGATGTCCCACCAAGCTCCTGAAGATAGTCGAGTCATTCCACGACAACACGTCTGGCACAGTTCAGTATAACGGAACATCATCAGACCCCTTTCCAATCAAGAGCGGCGTGAAACAAGGGTGTGTCCTGGCCCCGACACTTTTTGGCATATTTTTCTCTTTGCTCCTGCGCTACGCATTCAGAGAGTCCGAAGATGGCATCTTCCTCCACACACGGAGTGATGGGAACCTCTTTAATCTCGCCCGCCTCAGGGCAAAGACCAAGGTGCGCAAGGTCCTCATCCGGGATATGCTCTTTGCTGACGACGCTGCCCTCACTGCTCACTCTGAAGCCGCCCTTCAGCGACTCATCAATCACTTCGGAGGCATGCACAGAGTTTGGACTCACTATCAGCCTCAAGAAAACCAACATCATGGGTCAGGATGTCAGCACAACTCCCACAATCAACATCGGTGATTACACCCTGGAAGTGGTGGACAAGTTCACCTACCTTGGCTCCACCATCTCCAGTAACCTATCCCTGGATGCTGAGCTAAACGTAAGGATAGGCAAAGCAGCAACATCCATGGCCCGCCTAGCGAAGCGTGTGTGGAACAACCCCAGGCTGACCCTAAACACGAAGATGAAGGTGTACCAAGCATGCGTGTTGAGCACGCTTCTATACGGCAGTGAGGCCTGGACCCTATACATGCACCAGGAGCGAAGACTAAACGCCTTTCACCTGCGCAACCTCAGCCGACTCCTCGGCATTACCTGGCAGGATCGTGTCTCCAACTCGCGCGTCTTGGCCCAGGCAGGCATGTCAAGCATGTTCGCCATCCTCTCCCAGAAGCGCCTGCGCTGGCTCGGACACATATGCAGGATGGATGAATTTCGCATTCCAAAGGACATCCTCTATGGCGAGCTCGCCTCAGGAACACGACCAACAGGACGACCCGCCCTGCGCTACAAGGATGTCTGCAAGAGGGACCTGAAGTCATGCAGCATCAACCCAGTAGATCTCGAGGCAGCGAGCTCCGACCGCTCTAGCTGGCGTGGAAAGGTAAAATCCGGTGTGCAGCAGGCCGAGGAGAAGAGAGAGATCCAGCATGAGGAGAAGAAGAACCGCAAACAGCAGAGAATTCTGTCTGCCACAGCCTGCCCCACGATCCCTACTGCAGAATACACTTGCAGCAAGTGTGGTAGGAGCTGCATCTCCCGCATTGGCTTATTCAGCCACAGCCGGCGCTGCAGCCTCTCAGCTAATTGATAGACCTGCCTAGGTGCAGACTCCATTGTCTCTTGAGACAGACGGATGCCAAGTTACTGCATGTCCAATTTTTGACTGTAAAATTTTTCCTATTCTTTGATACGGGTCAAAAATTTGGGGGACTAAATATTTTCTCTGTATTGAAAAGATAGGTAGGTCAGGTAGGTCAGGTTTGCTGCATCCACCAGCCGCCTCCACTCATCCAGCCGTCTCCTGGCGATCGACCAGGCCTGCGCAGGGCCCATACCTCCCGGCAGGGCAGCCCTTAGCTGCGACAACCATGTCGTACGCGGTCGTCCCAGCGATCGGCTCCAGCTCCTAGGATCCCAAACGGACAGGATCTGGTGTGCTGGGTCCGAAGGCGGGAAACGCGCCAAGTGTCCATAGTAGCACAGCTGACGGTCGCGGATCAAGCAGGTTACTCTTACCATCCCCGCATCCCCGAGCACCTTCTGGTTGGTAACAAAGTAACACCAGCGGTATCCGAAGATGCGGCGAAGGGAAGTCGTAACAAAGGAGTCCAGTCATCGTCCAAGCTCAACCGTGAGCGTCCATGTCTCGCTTGAGTAGAGCAAGACAGGGAGCACAAGGGAGTGAAAGACTCGGGCTTTCGTCCGCCTGCTCAGATACCTCGACCGCCACACGGTCCTGTCCAGCGAGTTCATCGCCCCATAGGCTAGACCAAGTCGACGATTGATCTCTGCCCTGCAATCAGTGGAACGATGGACCATGCTGCCAAGGTAAGTGAAAGACTCCACGATCTCTACTCTTTCACGACCCACAGCGATTGAGTTAACAGCAGCATCCAAGAGGTCGCCAAAAGCCTGGATCTTGGTTTTGATCCAGGAGACTCACAAACCAAGCGGAAACCGCAAAGCCTCCCCACCCAACGAACAGAGAGTCTCCGTCAGGACATCTACCGCTTCCGTGAAGATCACTGCGTCATTGGCAAAGTCCAGATCAGTAATCCGAACCTCACCGAACAACACACCGCAGGTCAATCCACCCGCCATGATCCAGTCCATTGCAGTACTGAAGAGAGTGGGGGCCAGAACACACCCCCTGCCTCACTCCGGTCTCGACCGAAAAGAAGTCAGAGGTGGAGCCCCCACACCTCACAGCACTCTCTGTCCCAGAATACAGCGACGATATCTGCCGGACCAGAGCTGACAGGGTCCCACGTAGACAAAGTATGCCCCAGAAGGCCTCCCTATCCACTGAGTCGAATGCCTTGCGTATATAGGCGGCAAGGAACCCCCTATCAAACTCCCGCAAGCGCTCAGATAGGACATGGAGCGCCAGGATGCGGTCAACGGTAGACCTCTTCGGTGTAAACCCGGACTGTTCAGGGCACTGGTGCGCTAGAAGCTGCTGTTGGATCCTGTCCAGTAGAATCCGTGTGAAGACCTTGCCTGGAACTGAGAGGAGAGTAACCCCCTGGTAACTGTTGCATTCTCGGGTATCACCCTTCCCCTTCCAGATCGGAACAACGATGCCCCGTTTCCAGTCAGTTGGGATGACACCAGTGCTCCACACGGAGCACACAAGAACGAACAGCCACCTGAGGACAGCCTCACCTCCCGCCTTAATCATTTCCACGTGGATACCACAAACTCCCGCAGATTTGCCATCCGCCAAGCGCCACACCGCCCTCCGAGTTTCCTCAAGAGTTGGCGGGTCGCAGCCTGGGGGAGGGTCAGCAACAAGAGTTTCAGCATCCCCAACGGCCAGGCTCCAGGGGTAAGGGTCAGCACGATACAACTCCTCAAAGTACTCGGCCCAACGAGTCCTCACTTCCGATTCTTCAGTAAGGACACTACCGTCTGCAGCTTTCACCGTTTGACATCGCGATGTGGACCGAGAGGAACGGAGGCTGCGCAACACCCTGTCAGCCGGGCGAGAGTCACTCGAATTCAAGTGGCCCTCGACTGTCTCACAGAGATCGCGGACCGCAGCCTCCCGATCTCTTCGCACTGCCTTGATTGCTTCACGCTTCAGGTCCATGGCCAGACCAACTCTGCCGTCGAGTTGAGCCTGTCTCGCTCTCTCGATGATGTCAATGGTCTCAGAGATGTCAATGGCTATTCCCGGTCGTCTGGGCGATCCCGATATGCAGCCATAGGACACCTCCAGGATGCAGTCTCTGAAACCAGTCCAGAGAACCTCTGTGCCTGCAACCGCATCCAGATCCTCCAGGGATTCCCCAAGCCTACTGGCGAACTCCGAAGCCACATCAGGGTTCCTGAGTTGGCTTACGTCAAATCGCGTTTGACAAGCCAGGGCTTTTCAGGGCGCCTGAAGTGGATCTTCAGAGTTGCCACCAGAAGCCCATGGTCTCCCGAGAATAGCTGGGAACTTCTGAAGACACGGCAGTTCTGGACCAGCCGCCAGCGACTACTTACGAGAACATGGTCGATCTCCTTCCTAGTGACGCCGTCGTTGGAGTACCAAGTCCAGCATAGCGGATCCGATCTCTGGAACCACAAGCCAGCAATCCTTAAGACCCAACTTTTTGCAAAGTCAAGAAGCCTTAAGGCGCTTTCATCGCGTCGTCCAGAGCCGTGGGGACCGACACATGCTTCGTAGCCATCCCGGTTAGTGCCAGTGGTCACATTGAAGTCCCCCAGTACGATCAGGGTGTCCCTTCCCGGAACCCCCAACACCACCGAGTTGAGCTGGTCGTAGAAGGTTTCCTTCATAGATCGATCACTTACCCCGGTCGGAGCGTACACTGCGACGATAGAGAGCGTCCCCACTGTGTGAGTCACCCTCAGTCGCATAATACACTCATTGACCGGGACCACCTCTGATACCAAAGGAGCCAATCAATCAGCGACGGCGATGGCAAATCCCTGAGTGTGAAGACCATCGGCCCAGCCAGACCAGTGGTAGGTGTACCCACCGACACCTATCTCGCCGGACCCAGGCCTTCGCACCTCAGTGAGGGCCGCAATGCCGACGCCAAGCAGACTAAGCTCCCTTGATACCAGGCAGGTGAGAGTCGTCCCGTAGGGAAGTCATGTTCCATGTGCCGACCCGGACCAACTGCCTCAGATTCAACTGAGGCGACCGAAAGCAGCTGGTGTCCGACACCTTTGCACCGCCTACATCACTCACCCTATCACGCCCGACCTGGTTGCTCCAGGATTTCACCCCCATCATGGAGTGGGGGTCCCAGAGGCCCCCCCCCCCCCCCCCCCCTCATACGACGCCGCCTAAGGCAGCTGTCGGGTTACTCCCCCCGGAGCAAACTCCAGCGTTTAGTAGTGCGTTTTGCTGGCGTGTTTTAAAAGGGCGGGGGTGCAAACCCCACCCCCCGAGGCTCCTCTAGGGCAGGGACGCCGCTCCCTGACAGGCAAATGCCCGGAGGTACCTATAATGAAAAGATACATGCAGTATATTTTAAGCGCTTTAAGCGCTCTGGGAAAGTTTGCTTCAAATAAAGCTGTTTTGGGGGAAATTGGTCAATGTAATATTTTTGTATTTAGTAGATTAAGGGTAATTAGTAAAGTTCTATATTTTTTAAAGTCACAAGATGAAAATGGTAAGGTTAACTGGGCATCAGAAGTTAAATAACTACTTTTTGTTAGTGGATTTTCATATGTGTGGATTTCACAAGAGGTTGCAAATGAAGTTAATTTTCTTTCTCTTTTTAAGCAGCGTCTTCAAGATATTTATTTTCTCTGTCTGTAGGAAATTCAAAGTTTTTACAGCACTATTCCTCACATAAATCTTTGTTAGAGCCCGAATTTTATATGATGAATTTACAGGATAAATCCATTATACGGGCATTATGTAAATTTAGAATAGGTTTCCATGATTTTAGAAGTGATTATTTGAATAAGTCTTGGAGAGATGTGAGTGATGTTAGTGAAGCTATCTGTAAAAATTGTGACGCTGGTGATATTGAAAATAAATTTCATGTAATGTTTGTATGTGGCAAATATTCAGATTTACGGCAAAATTTTTTAGCCATTACCACTGTTACTCATGAGAGATAAACATATATTGACCAATCTGTTAAACTCCAAAAATATTGATGTCTTACGATGTATTGCAACCTACCTTAAACATGGATTTAATGAAAGATCTGTAACAAAACTGTAACCATGCCCATTCACTCATATGTAAACTGTAATTGTACAAGAGACCTTGAGGCCACAAAATACTGAATAAACGAATCTGAATCGAAATCTAAAACTGATGATGGTAATGATTATGGTAACGATGATGATTATGATGATGGTAATATTGATGATGATGACAGTAGTGATAGGGAAATGTTGATGATGGTGACAGTGATCATGATGAAGATGTTAATGATGATTACATGAATGTTGGTGATGATTATGATGATGGTAACATTGATTGTGATGACGGGATTGATGGGGAAATTGATAATGGTGCTGATGGTGGTGATGATGATGATGATGATAATGATGATGATGATGATGATGATGATGGTGAAATTTATAATGGTGGTAATAATGGTTATGATGACGGTGATATTGATTATGATGATGGGATTGATGGGGACGATGATGATGGTTATGATGATGATGATGATGATGATGACAGTGGTAATGATGATGATGATGATGAAATTGATAATGGTGATAATAATGGTTATGATGGTGATGATCGTGATTATGATTGTGATAATAATGGTGATGATGGGATAATGATGGTGACAGTGATGATGATTATGATGATGTTAATGATAATGCTAGTTATGATGATATTGATGGATGATGGTGATGATGAAATTGATAATGATAATAATGTTGATGATTATGGTGATTCCTGTGATTATGATTGTAATATGGACAGTGATGATGGGAATGATGGGAAAGATGATAATGATGGTGATGATGATAGTGGTGATTGTGGTAATGGTGTTTTGAGTTACACCTGGCCTGATGAATATGGAGATCTAAGGCCACTGACATGGAAATGAAGTTTAGTGCAGCACAGTAGTGTAGTCATGAGCAAATCTGCCTCATATCCAGAAGATCCTAGATTTGAATCTTGGGCTCAGTGAGGGCACCTCTGTATGGACTTCATGGAGCATGTTCTCCGTGTGTCTGTGTCTGTTTGTACTGGGCATTCTGATCTCCTCCCACAGTCCAAGTACATGTATATACTGTAATTATAAATTATAAATGGCTGATCCTGATTTGAAGCCTTTTTGTTGGTGAATCTCTGCAGGAACGATTTGTGGTCTGGCCAGTTTATTTAGTTTGTTACATCATAACAAATTTTGTTACGTATCCTTTTCATGAGTTCATTGGCTGGTAGCTATAGAACATTCATGTTTTAGTGGCTTCATGGGACAACAGTTTGGTTTCATGCCAAGAAAGAGCACCACAGATGCAGTGTTTGCTTTGAGGATGTTAATAGAGAAGTACAGAGAAGGTCAGAAGGAGCTGCATTGTGCTTTTGTGGATCTGGAGAAAGCATATGACAGGGTGCCGAGAGAAGAACTGTGGTATTGTATGAGGAAGTCTGGAGTGGCAGAGAAGTATGTTAGAGTGGTGCAGGACATGTATGAGAGATGTAAGACAGTGATGAGGTGTGATGTCGGTGTGACAGAAGAGTTCAAGGTGGAGGTGGGACTGCATCAAGGGTCATCTCTCAGCCCCTTCTTGTTTGCTATGGTGATGGACAGGCTGACAGACGAGGTGAGACAAGAATCTCCATGGACTATGATGTTTGCAGATGACATTGTGATCTGTAGTGAGAGCAGAGAACAAGTGGAGGAAAATCTAGAGAGGTGGAGGTATGCCCTGGAAAAGAGGGGAATGAAGGTTAGTCTCAGTAAGACAGAACAAAATGTGTGAACGACAAGGACCCAAGAGGAACGTTGAGGTTACAGGGGGCAGAGATAAGGAAGGTGGAGGATTTTAAGTACTTAGGCTCAACAGTCCAGAGCAATGGAGAGTGTGGAAAAGAGGTGAAGAAGCGTGTGCAGGCAGGTTGGAATGGATGGAGAAAAGTGTCCGGTGTGATGTGTGATAGGAGGGTGTCAGCAAGAATGAAAGGAAAAGTGTACAAGACGGTGATGAGGCCAGCGATGTTGTATGGTTTAGAGACAGTGGCCCTGGGGAAAAGACAGGAGTCAGAGTTGGAGGTAGCAGAGATGAAAATGTTGAGGTTCTCTTTGGGAGTAACGAGGATGGATGTTTTGGAGACAAAGTCAGAGAGGCTAGATTGAGATGGTTTGGACATGTACAGAGGAGGGATAGTGAGTATATTGGTAGTAGGATGCTGAGGTTGGAACTACCAGGCAGAAGCCCCAGAGGAAGACCAAAGAGAAGATTTATGGATGTGGTGAAGGCGGACATGAAGGTCGTTGGAGTAAGAGTAGAAGATGCAGAGGATAGGGAGAGATGGAGACGGATCATTTGCTGTGGCGACCCCTGAAGGGAACAGCCGAAAGAAAAAGAAGAAGAAGAAGAAGAAGATGGGAGTTTTAAAACCAGGATCTGGACGGGTTCTATGTGGGATCTGGAGAGTCTTTAGAATGAGTATCTGGAGAGGGTTCTGGTCTTTAAACTCCAGGAATGGGGAAAGTACAAGTGTGGAGGCAGGTGAGAACCAATACCATCACAAGAAAAAATAAATCATACTTTAACGCAATAAGGTTTAATCAGGACAAGACCTCGCCCTGTGTTGGACAACAAAGGAATCAACAGAGAAACGTGTCCTATTCAAACTGCAGTGTTTTAATACCACATAGCATTGTTCCCTAATCTTTTTATCACCACAGACCGGTCAACACTTGACAATTTTACTGTAGCCTGGGGAGGAGGGGGTAGCTTGTTTATACTGTAAATATAATCGAGCTCGAACTCTTCTTAAAAAAAAATTGTCAAGTGTTGATCGGTCTGTGGTGATAAAAAGGTGCACCAGCTGGGAGAATGAAGGCTCAGGCTCAGTCTCACCCGAAATCCCCGCTATTGTTTGAAACATGTCCAACTCGCCTCTGTTCATGTGCCGTCCCCTTCTGGGTTACATTTTAGCACTCAAATGACCAACATGTAACAGAGAGAATCCGGTCATTTTCAAAATAAAAGTTTTTTTTTTTTTAATTAAAAGATCATTCAGAATAAGACAATAAATAAAACATAAATAAATAATTATTTCTTGTGCGGCCCGGTACCAATTGATTCAAGGACCGGTACCGGCCCAGGGGTTGGGGACCACTGCTTTAGAGGACATTCACCTCTCTCTCTCTCTCTCTCTCTCTCTCTCTCTCTCTCTCTCTCTCTCTCTCTCTCTCTCTCGTAACATGGGACAGTGGTGAAGGTTCAGGGTTACTGATCCAAAGGTGATCCAAAGGTAGGGGTTCCTCGTCCCAGTTCCTCTAAACTGACACTGCTGGGTTCCTGAGTGTGTATAAATGGTAAATGTACATTACTCTGAATAAGACTGTCAGAAAGCGTAAACATCAGTCAAATATTCTGATAATGTTAAAACACCCAGAATCGTGCATTACAGTATGAACAGGGAATTTGGAGGGTGTTTGTTCTCCTGAGGAAACGATGAACATGCAAGGAGAAATGCACCATTCAACTTTCCTTCTGGATTCTGCACTCCTACAGAGAAAATTAACCCCAACCACTGAGAGCCTAACTAACAGTAATTAATGTGAAAAAAAAGAAAGAATATAGAGAAAGGGAAGTGCAAGAAAAGAAAAGAACTCCCACACTATGTGGAAAATAGGAGAGTGTTATTTAACTGTTATACAGACAGAAACAACGAGAGAAACTGTGTGCGTGCGTGTGTGTGTGTGTGTGTGTGTGTGTGTGTGTGTGAGAGAGAGCGAGAGAGAGAGAGACAGAGAGAGAGAGAGACAGAGATGGCAGGATTGAATTGTCGACGTGGGGAAAGAGTTTCACTTTGGTGTTGTCTGTGTTTTGTCAGTGACAGTCATGCAGTGAGCATGTGTGAATTGAGACTGTCGTACAGTGAGACAGTCATGCAGAGAGATGAGAGGAATTACAGGGTGGATAACAGACTGGGGATGATAATTGTGTGAGTCATGAGATGACAGTAATTTAACTGAAATGCAGCTGCTGCTGCTGCAGAGTCGCCTGGTGATATAAGTCCAGATGAATCAGGAGATCAGCAGCATGAGAGGGCTGGAAAACGAGAGGGCTGGAACACGAGAGGGCTGGAAAACGAGAGGGCTGGAACACGAGAGGGCTGGAACACGAGAGGCCTGGAACAGGAGAGGGCAGGAACAGGAGAGGGCAGGAACACGAGAGGGCAGGAACACGAGAGGGCAGGAACACGAGAGGGCAGGAACACGAGAGGGCAGGAACACGAGGGGGCTGTAACACAAGAGGGCAGGAACACGAAGGGACAGGAATAGAGGATCCCCTAAGTTCATGTGATAGTGGATTTAGTAACTTGGGACGGAGGTGAATATTGAACGGCCAGTCAGTTTCACTCGGAGCTTCGGTTGATTTGAGCAGTTCTTCAGTTTGTTCTTTTAAAAGAATCAATTGTATTTGTTCTCTGCTTAAAAGCCTCATTTGACTTACTGCATAACTGTCCACAGAACTACAGAGGAAACTTGAGGTGAACCTGATATTTAAAAACCTATCATGAACTTGCTATATTGTCATGGTAACCAGATTAGGGTAAATATAGACTGCAGGGTTATCACATGACTCTTAAATGGCAAGAACCATGTGACCATTGCCCCCCTTCTCACAAATATTATTAATTTATTCCAATGTCTTTGATCACTCGCCCTATGATGCAGTGAAGATTAGCATGTTTTATTTATATTGTGTTGATTTTCTTGCGGCTTTCTAAACACTTTTGATGGTTGAGACACACCGCAGCGTATAGAGGGATATAAATAGCTGCGTCCTGCAGCAGAACTGTCTGCCTGGTTCTGTCAGAACGGCATAGAGTAACTGGTGCCGGAATTATTACACCGCCAAACACTGAGAGTGCAGCAATTTAATACGAGTGTTTAATTCACTCGGCTCTAAAACCTGCGCTTCCTAGAGATTCTTCAACCCGTCACCCAGGACCTGGAGGGTGTTAACACTCATCCTCACTTATATATCCACTATCACTCTATCACTCACTCATATTCATCATCTATTACTCTGTCACTCACTCATATACATCATCTATTACTCTGTCACTCACTCATATACATCCTCTGTCTATCACTCACTCACTCACTTATATACATTCTCTATTACTCACTGTATCACTCACTCACTCATATACATCCTCTATCACTGTCAGTCAGTCACTCACTCACTCACTCACATACATCTACTATCATTGCATCACTCTCTCACTCTCTCAGTCACATTCTATCATCTCTCACTCATACTCATACTTACATGCAAACACTCTCTCATCTACATTCAATCACTTTCTCACTTGCACAACCACTCTCTCACTTAATCAATCACTCTCTCACTTACACTCAATCACTCTGTTACACTCAATCACTCTCTCTCACTCTCAATCATTCTCTCACTTACACACACACTCACTTATAAAATCACTCTCACTCAGTCTCACTCACTGTCTATCACTCTCTCAATCAGTCTCTCACTCACATTCAATCATCTCTCTCTCACATTCAATCGCTCTCTCACTCACATTCAGTCATCTCTCACTCGCACTGAATCATGCTCTCACTTAAAATCAAGCACTCTCTCACTCACACAATCACTCTCTCACATTTAATAAGTTGCTCACTCACATTTAATCACTCACTCACTCACATTCAATTATCTTTCACTCACATTCAATTATGAATCATGTGCTCACTCACTCCAAATCACACAATCACTCTCTCTCACATTCAATAACTTGCTCACTCGCATTTAATGACTCGCTCACTCACATTCAATCATCTCTCACTTACAGTCAAGCACTGACTTACTCACATAGTCACTTTCACTCATTCTCAATCACTCTCGGACTCACATTCAAACATTCTCTCGCTCACATTCATTCACTCCCTTTCACAATCACCCTCTCACTCACCATCACCCATTATCTCTCACACTCATTCACTCTCACACTTACATTCAATCATCTCGCACACTCAATCACTTTCAATTATCCTCAATCACTCTCTCAGTCTCTCAGCTGAAGTTAGACTAAGGGCAGAGGTCAGCATTTGTGAACAACAGTTTGGTTTCATGCCAAGAAGGAAAACCACAGATGCAGTGTTTGCTTTGAGGATGTGAATAGAGAAGTACAGAGAAGGCAAGAGGGAGCTGTATTGTGCCTTTGTGGATCGGGAGAAAGCATATGACAGGGTGCTGAGAGAGGAACTGTGGTATTGCATGAGGAAGTCTTGAGTGGCAGAGAAGTATGTTAGAGTGGTGCAGGACATGTTTGAGAGATGTAAGACTGTGGCGAGGTGTGCTGTCGGTGTGGCAAAAGAGTTCAAGGTGGAGGTGGTAAGGTAAGTCTGTTGGATTTTTACACCCGAGCCTAGTGGCTCATCAGGCCGGTGCTTGTTTTCCACCGAAAGCCGAAAGTAGGCGCTTGTCACAAGTGAGGTATGGTGCTTGTGAGACAAAAATGCGGCTTATCCGGACTTCTGACCTTTCAAGTGAGCAAGTGAAAGTTGAGTATTAATCAAGTATTCAACGCGCACTTTCGCACTTGAAAGATTGGAAGTCTGGATAAGCCGCACTTTGGACTTCTCTATTAACATCCTCAAAGCAAACACTGCATCTGTGGTGCTCTTTCTTTGCATGAAACCAAACTGTTGTTCACAAATGCTGACCTCTGCCCTTAGTCTCGCTTCCACTATTCTTTCCCATAACGTCATCGTATGGCTCATCAACTTTATCTCTCTGTAGTTACCACAACTCTGCATGTCCGCCTTGTTCTTAAAAATGGGCACCATCAGACGTCTCCTCCATTCCTCCGGCATCCTTTCACTCTCGAAGACCTTGTTGAAGGTTCTTGTCAGAAAATCTACTGCTACCTCTCCTAGACACTTCCATATCTCCACAGGTATGTCATCAGGACCAACTGCTTTTCCGCTCTTCATCCTCTTCCCTCTTCTTCATCATTTCCCTCTCTGTCATTAATCACTCTAACTTGATGCACATCCTTCCCATCTCTATTTCTCTGCGGTGCCAACCTGTATAAATCATTTTCTCCCTCCCTTCTCCTGTCCAACCTAGCATACATAGCTTTCTTCCCACCCAAAGCCTGTTTCAACTCCTCCTTGAAGACAACATGACACTCTTCCTTTTTCAGCTTCCACCACTTTGTCTTCTGCTCTGCTTTTGCCTTCTTCACCTTCCTCACCATCAGCGTCATCCTGCACACCACCATCCTATGCTGTTTGGCCACACTCTCACCCACTACTACTTTGCAGTCACTGACTTCCTTCAAATTACATCGCCTACACAAGATGTAGTTCACCTGTGTGGTTCTACCTCCACTTTTATAAGTCACTCTATGCTCCTGTCTCTTCTGGAAGAAAGTATTTACCACAGCCATTTCCATCCTTTTTGCAAAATCTACCAACATCTGTCCTTCTGTGTTCCTGTCCTGGATACCAAACCTGCCCATCACTTCTTCGTCCCCTCTGTTGCCTGCACCAACATGTCCATTGAAGTCTGCACCAATGACCACTCTTTCACCTCTGGGGGTACTCTGCATCACTTCATCCAACTCACTCCTGAATCTCTCCTTCTCTTCTTGCTCACATCCTGCCTGTGGGGCATAAGCACTAACAACATTGACCATCACGCCTTCAATTTCTAACTTGAGACTCATCACTCTGTCTGACACTCTTTTCACTTCAAGAACATTCCTGAGAACCTCCTTCTTCAAGATGACTCCTACTCCATCTCTTTTCCATCTTCTTATCTTTAATATATTAAGTCAAATATACGTGTTTGTGTCAGGTTATATGAGTTTGGAAGGGGCTTAGAATGGATTAATTGTTTTTCTCGTATTTCCTATGGGAATTTTTGTTTTATCGAACAGACATTTTTACTTACGAGCTCACCCTTGGTACGGATTAATTTCCTAAGTCAAGGTACTACTGTATAAATATTCTTTACACGAGGTGTTTTTTTTTAGATTAAAGTTAGAGATGCTTTAACTTTAAATAAAAATTACATGAGTTGAAGTAAACGAGGTGCAATCTTTAATATTATGGAATATTATGAAGTCCAGCCTCTCTCATATGGGTGGTTCCAGAGCCCAAGCTATGCGTTAAGGTGAGTTTGATTATATCTAGCCAGTATTTCTCTACCTCACGCACCAACTCAGGTTCCTTCAGAGCCAGAGAAGTGACATTCCATGTCCCAAGAGTCACAGTCAGTAGCCGAGGACAGAACCTATGGCTTCGGCTGCCACCCAACTCACACTGCACCTGACCCCTATAGTCCCTCACACAGGTGGTGGATCCATGGGAGGGCAGCCCCATGCTTCGTTTTGGTCTGGTCCTGGCCGGACTCCATGGTCAGAAACCTGACCATAAGGTGCTTGTCTTCGAGCCCTGCCCACAGGTCTGGCTGTACGGGGGACCTCAGTAAAGTGCGTCCGGGCAAGGGAAACTGTCCTTGTTTTTTCCTTCATCATAGAGGTCTTTTGAACTATGCTTCATCTGGATCTTCACCTGTTTGCCTTGGATGAGCCCGCCAGGGGCATAATTCCCCCGACAATATTTGCTCCTAAGATCATTAGGACATGCAAATCCCTCCAGCACCATAAGGTGGAGATTTTTACAAATAACCTTGTCCTTATGGCTTCATCAAGCCAGAATCTCCAGGTCTCATTGGAACATTTCGCAGTTGAGTGCGAAGCGGCCGGGATGAGAACTGGCATCTCCAAGGCTGGTTCTTAGTTGGAAAAGGGTGGAATGCCCCCTCCGGGTCTGTAATGAGGTCATACCCAAGTGGAGGAGTTCAAGTATTTTGAGGTCTTGTTCACGAATGAGGTAAGGATGGAGCTACAAAGTTTCTTAACATCATCTCCAATGGCTCTTCTTTTTTGGGGGTCTTTTTCATGATGTTGTTTTGATAGGAGCTCTTGATAGTCCTGATTTACCCAGGTTTTTTGAATTTTGTTCTTTACCAGTGAAGGAATTGTCTCCTTTGAAGCTTGTTTGACCATGTCGACAATGAACTCTTCAACATCATCCACATCCTGCAAGTCTGGCTTGTGCTGCATGAGTTGATCAAGCCTGGTGCTATATTTAGTCTGCACAGAATGGTTGGCTTTGAGCTGCCGGACATCTTGATGGGCTTCACTTTTTTTTTTTTTGAGAATATTTGCTTTGCCTTCTTTTTTGTTGGAAATCTGGCCTGCATTACAACCAACCGATGATCAGAATCAAAGATCTGGCTCTGGTACACCCTGCAATTCTGTGTCGCCCGTTTTACATACCATTCTGATATGATGTAGTCAAGCCGTCATTTGTAACCTAAATTGGATACAAAGGACCATCTGTGTTCATCAGATTTTGTGTCAAACATCGTGTTCAGTAAGAAAAGGCTTTTGGTTTCTGCTGTTTCCATCAATCTTTTGCCATTATACTTTGTAGGGTTGGCGTCTTGGACTCGCCCAACACAGCACCATTCACTTGGATCACAGTCTATCCCTATAGTGGCATTAAAGACACCAGCAATAATTAACTTGTATGACAGATGTTTTGTTTTGGCCTGTTGTATTGCTTTATGCAGTGTTTCAAGGAATGCTTTTTTGGTGGTTTCAGCATATTCTTCAGTTGGGCAATAACAAGTGAAGATGGACAACTTAATTCCACATACTTTTACTCGTACCATGCTTATACGTCCCTCGATCACATGATCCACGTCCTTTAGAATAACATGAGAGGCAAGAGAGATAGCCACACCCGCTTTAGCTGTTTTCACGCGCCATCCTTTCAAAATGGGGTCATCAAAACAGACTTCTCCTTTTCCTTTCTGTCTTACCTCGTGCATGCAAGATATATCAATAGACAAGTTCTTAAACTGCAGAACGCAATCAGATAATTTACTTTCGCACTTCTCGGTCCTCACGTTAATTGAGCCAAGTCGAAAATGATGGTAGTTCTTACTACGCACAGGCATTTTGTTGTAATGGATCTAAACTGTTATTCAATACTCCAATAATAAGTAGATAAATAAATACTAATAAAGAATTCAGAGAATTCCGATAGAGAACTTTCCTTGCCTTTTATAAGATCGGTTTCCAGAATGAAAGAGGCTACTTCACAGACTGGTGCCAGTGCTCCGTTTGCTCACCCAGTCGCAAGACCAGGATTCCCAGGGTGTACCTGTCCTAATGACGGAGGTGGAGCTGGCTTGAGTGTGAGAGGCAGTTAGACTTACCAGGACTTATAAATGCCTTGTAAGCCTCGCAAAAGAACTGAAAGTTGTGCGTCACACAATTTACACCCCTTTACACACAATTTACACAATTTACACAATTTACATTGTCTCCTCTCTATTTATCGAATGACCTTATGATGAAATGATCTAGATGGTTCTCCTGCCCCATCAAATCCTAAATATAATCCCCACCATGCTTTACTACCTTGGAGCCCCACCACGAATATGCCTGAAACACCTGAGTCTCTGGCCAGTTTGTCCCCAGAATAAATGGATTGGCGCAGGGCCTGAGATGAAATTCCAAAAGGACTGTTGTCTGCATAGGTTTCAATAAGAGTCTGTGGCCAGCAGAATCCTTGTCTATTCAAAAACAAATGGCAGGTACTTTTTGAAACTTCTCATACTTTTTTTTTTTTTTTTTTTTACCAAGAAAGTCTGAGAAGACAGCAGACTTGAACATGCATGTGCACCTGGGGAAAGCATATCACAGGCATGAGATTCTTTGTCGGTGGAATTCCGTATTTCTTTTATAAGTGATAATTTTTTTTCCATGTCATGGTTTTCATCTCTCCCACCATTGAAACGTTTTTACTTTCCTTTTAACCTTTTCTTTACTTTCCCTTTAAACTTTTCTTTACTTTCCCTTTAAACTTTTCTATACTTTGCCTTTAAGCATTTCTTTCTTTAGAAACACACTTGTTTAATGGTATCAGTAAACATGGAATAACAGGAACCATTAGGAAAAGCAGCATTTTATAATTCTGGGCTGGAAAAGGATTAGTTGGATGACATGGAATTTGTTGTCTTGGTGTGTTCATGTAATTTTACTTTCAGGGTGAAAGTTTCTACATATTTCATCACTAAACACCAACTTTTTGGGAAAGAAAATCTCACTCATATATAATGTGCATAACAGTGTAACCCGATGAGGTGACATATATATAATGTTTATAGAATTTTATTATGTTTGTTTGATATCTTATACACAGTAGTACCTTGACTTATGAGTGTCTTTTATAATGAATTTTAGATGAGCTTCGAGAATTTTATGAGCTTCGATCCAACCAAAAATCTGCCCCATCCAATGAGCAAAGTTTTGATTTATGAGCTCTGTTGGGGAAATGGCTTTTCCGGGCTGATTAGCCTCGTATTCTTCCGTATGTATTCTTCCGCGCTCCAAGAACGCCTTGTGCAGTGCTTCTCAATTATTTCCTGTGATGCCCCCTATAGGAAGAAGAAAACATTTCATGCCCCCCAACCCCCAGTGTGCAATTATAAATAGTGTTTACTGTGCTTCATATCGTTTGCTCAGTGCTTTTTCCCTACACCATAGGGAACACAATGAGAACCCCACTACCACCTACTGTAGAAGATACGCAATTACACTTAATTATATTACAATATCGCAAAAAGCATGACGCGCCCCCCATATTAAAGAAGTTCTGGCCTTGTGGGAGCCAACCACAAGCATTCCTTTGTTAGAATTTGTAACATGCACATGCACAAAATTCTCCTCCACCTCCTTCTGTGTTATGCACCACCTCATGCCTGCCCACATGACATCTTCGCACCCACGTGACATCTTTGCCACAGTCGATGATCAGAAGGGTTAGTTGACTTATTGTTTATTCTTGTTTTATTATTATTAATTATTATTAATGTTAATGTACATGCATTATTATTATTATGAAATATTTGTTTTTACATGTTTATCTTTAATATATTAAGTCAAATATACGTGTTTGTGTCAGGTTATATGAGTTTGGAAGGGGCTTAGAATGGATTAATTGTTTTTCTCGTATTTCCTATGGGAATTTTTGTTTTATCGAACAGACATTTTTACTTACGAGCTCACCCTTGGTACGGATTAATTTCCTAAGTCAAGGTACTACTGTATAAATATTCTTTACACGAGGTGTTTTTTTTAGATTAAAGTTAGAGATGCTTTAACTTTAAATAAAAATTACATGAGTTGAAGTAAACGAGGTGCAATCTTTAATATTATGGAATATTATGAAGTCCAGCCTCTCTCATATGGGTGGTTCCAGAGCCCAAGCTATGCGTTAAGGTGAGTTTGATTATATCTAGCCAGTATTTCTCTACCTCACGCACCAACTCAGGTTCCTTCAGAGCCAGAGAAGTGACATTCCATGTCCCAAGAGTCACAGTCAGTAGCCGAGGACAGAACCTATGGCTTCGGCTGCCACCCAACTCACACTGCACCTGACCCCTATAGTCCCTCACACAGGTGGTGGATCCATGGGAGGGCAGCCCCATGCTTCGTTTTGGTCTGGTCCTGGCCAGACTCCATGGTCAGAAACCTGACCATAAGGCGCTTGTCTTCGAGCCCTGCCCACAGGTCTGGCTGTACGGGGGACCTCAGTAAAGTGCGTCCGGGCAAGGGAAACTGTCCTTGTTTTTTCCTTCATCATAGAGGTCTTTTGAACTATGCTTCATCTGGATCTTCACCTGTTTGCCTTGGATGAGCCCGCCAGGGGCATAATTCCCCCGACAATATTTGCTCCTAAGATCATTAGGACATGCAAATCCCTCCAGCACCATAAGGTGGAGATTTTTACAAATAACCTTGTCCTTATGGCTTCATCAAGCCAGAATCTCCAGGTCTCATTGGAACATTTCGCAGTTGAGTGCGAAGCGGCCGGGATGAGAACTGGCATCTCCAAGGCTGGTTCTTAGTTGGAAAAGGGTGGAATGCCCCCTCCGGGTCTGTAATGAGGTCATACCCAAGTGGAGGAGTTCAAGTATTTTGAGGTCTTGTTCACGAATGAGGTAAGGATGGAGCTGGAGATCACTGCAGCCTCTGCTGTAAAGTGGAGCCTATACCGGTCCATCGTGGTGAAGAGGGAGCTGAGCCACAAGGCAAAGCTCTCAATTTTCCAGTGAATCTACGTTCCAATCCTCACTTATGGTTATGATCTTTGGGTAGTGACTGAACGAACAAGTTGGTGGATATAAGTGGCTGAATGAGATTCCTCATGGTGAGAAGCCCCCCCTGAGATAGGGCGAGAAGTTCAGCCATCTGGAGAGAGCTCGGAGTAGAATCGCTGCTCCTCCGCATTGAGAGGAGCTAGTTGAGGAGGCTCAGGCATCTAGTTAGAATGCCTGGTGTTTCGGGCATGTCCAACCAGGAAGAGACCTGTTGGAAGGATTATGTCTCTCGGCTGGTCTGGGAATGCCTCGGTGTCCCCCCCGGAAGAGCTGGAGGAAGTTCTGGACCTCATTGCTTAGGCTGCTGCCCCTTGACCCGATCCTGGATTAAGCGGAAGATGATCATGATGGTGTAAGGCATGTAAAAGAACCATTGCTGACTTTCAACAAGATGCTGCTGCTGCTGCTGCTGCTGATGATGATGATGACGATTGTAAATGAGACTTAAGGTGCTCTTGGATTCCCAGAAATGCATTTTATGACATGATATATGCTTCAACCTCAACAAGGCTTTGTCCCTTTGCACCCTGATGAAGGCTTTGCCCCTAAACAGCCCCCATACTCCTGGAGTAATTAGAGTGCCACTTTTTCTTTCCATCCCCTAATTTACATATTTCTCCACGTACCTTTAATCTTAATGAAACCATTTTGTCTGTGCACAGCCCTTATTGGCACCTTGTACATACTTGTTTGTATGTTCAGAAAAGTGGTATGTTCTTACTCGAACAGTGCTTGTGAATACTTCCTGGATGTCCCACTGCCCCTGCAGAATGGACTAGCTTTTCCTGGATATGATGGAAATGGCTGGTTCATTTATCATGAAAACAAGGAAATACAATGAAAAAAGTGTATTATGTACTAAAAAGAGCAAGGGAATGTAAGAAAGGGCTTTGGAACTCAGTTGGGGGGATGGGCCCTTGTTTTCATGTTGTAGATTGTAATTGTAATTCCCAAGCACAGGAAAAACATGCAAACTACACACAGAAATGGTGTTAGCCAATCTCAGCCTACTTTGGACGAGGGCAGAGTACACCCTGGACAGGTCGCAAGGCCATCACAGGCCAGAAACATGCTGACAGCTATGCAGCTCCTCTTTACGAAATTCAGCAATGGTTAGATAAAACACCATGATGTGAAATAAACAGACTTAGTTGGTCTAAGTTCGATGCTATGGAAATTGTGTTCCCTTAACTAAAAAATATAAAAACTCTCAGAGAGTCTGTTTTAATAAACTTTTTAACATAAATTTAAATCTTACTGAATCTACAGCCTTTGATCTAAAGATCAGGTTATTACGTTAGATCGTTTACCTCTAAAGTGCTTATTGTTAATGAAATCATTACTGATCAGGAGTTTAGTGTCATGTGTTTAACAGAAACATTGATTAAACCCAATCAATATGTTCCATTAAATGAAGCTCCACCCCCGGATGCAGTTATATACACCCCCAGGGATCAAATTCCTATAATTGTTATTTACAGACCCCCAGGAATGTGATATCTTTAATTATTATCCCCCCCCCCTCCCCGGTCAGGACTTCGAATACTTCTGTGAATTTTCATTTCAAACCTGGTTGTTTATTTAGATAAAGCTTTAATTATTGGTGACTTTAATATTCATTTTGATGACCCAGAGGACCCTTTAAGAACAGCGTTCGCATCTATTGTAGATCCAGTCAGGGGGTAAATCAGAATTTAATAGGATCCACTCATTAAATTGCTCACACTCTCTATTTAATACTAACTTTATGATTTCTTTCTTCCTTTCAGCTTTTTCCCTTTCTTGGGACTCGCCACAGTGAATCATCTGATTCGCACAGTTGATTTGGCATAGGTTTTAACGTCGGATGCCCTTCCTGTCACAACTCTTTAGCAAGGGACAGAAACACGCTGACGGCTTTGCAGCCTGCTCTTTTACGAAAGTTAGCAATGGTTCTTTTACATGAACCTCTCACCATAGACAGTGAGAGACATGGCCCGCCTTTGATAACCCAGTTAGCTGCACTGGGGGGACAGTGACAACCCTGTGGGGACTCGAACCCCCAACCTTAGGATCAGCGATCCTGCGCCCTATCCACTAGACCATCACTGCCCCATCAGTCAATAAAATGGAAATGAAAGTTTAATTCTGTCAGTGAGAAGCTTTGATGTTTTCCCTTCACATGCTGACAAACGTTCACCATAAATTAAAAGTTAACTATGTCTTATCTTTCTTCCCCATACATGTTCCTCATTTAGAATGTATGACGGAATTTTAAAGCTGTTTTATTTCTTTTACTTTCGAGCTCTTGATTAGTAAACGAAGATAAAATAGTGAAGTAAAATAAAATATAATAATAATAATAATAATAATAATAATAATTATTATTATTATTATTTTATATATATATATATATATATATATATATATATATATATATATATATATATATATATATATATATATATATATATATATATATATATATACACATATATATAATATAAGATAATAGTGACGAAAGCATATGACAGGGTGCCGAGAGAGGCACTGTGGTATTGCATGAAAAAGTCTGGAGTGGCAGAGAAGTATGTTAGAGTGGTGCAGGACATGTATGAGAGATGTAAGACAGTGGTGAGGTGTGCTGTCGGCGTGACCGACGAATTCAAGGTGGAGGTGGGACTGCATCAAGGGTCAGCTCTGAGCCCCTTCTTGTTTGCTATGGTGATGGACAGGCTGACAGATGAGGTTAGGCAAGATTCCCCATGGACTATGATGTTTGCAGATGACATTGTGATCTGCAGTGAGAGCAGAGAACAAGTGCAGGAAAACCTAGAGAGGTGGAGGTATGCCCTGGAAAGGAGGGGAATGAAGGTTAGCCTCAGTAAGACAGAATACATGCGTATGAATGCCAAGGACCCAACAGGAACGGTGAGGTTACAAGGAGCAGAGATAAGGAAGGTGGAGGATTTGAAGTACTTAGGCTCAACAATCCAGAACAATGGAGAGTGTGGAAAAGAGGTGAAGAAGCGTGTGCAGGCTGGTTGGAATTGTTGGAGAAAAGTGTCCGGTGTGATGTGTGATACGAAGGTATCGGCAAGAATGAAGGGAAAAGTGTACAAGACGGTGTTGAGGCCAGCGATGTTGTATGGTTTAGAGACAGTGGCCCTGGGGAAAAGACAGGAGGCAGAGGTGGAGGTAGCAGAGATGAAAATGTTGAGGTTCTCTTTGGGAGTGACGAGGATGGATAGGATCAGGAATGAGCACATCAGAGGGACAGCACATGTAAGATGTTTTGGAGACAAAGTCAGAGAGGCGCGATTGAGATGGTTTGGACATGTACAGAGGAGGGATAGTGCGTATATTGGTAGTAAGATGTTGAGGTTGGAACTACCAGGCAGAAGGCCTAGAGGAAGACCAAAGAGACGATTCATAGGTGTGGTGAAGGAGGACATGAAGGCAGTTGGTGTAAGAGAAAAAAGATGCAGAGGATAGGGTGAGATGGAGGCAGATGATTCGCTGTGGCGACCCCTGAAGGGAAAAGCCGAAATAGTGAAGTAAAGACCAAATTATCAAAAACACATCTTTATTTTTCACTTCTCTTTCTTCATATTTTAACATCTGAGGTTTCATTTTTATTTCTTCTGGAGTGAAGGTTTTGCAGCTCAGATGGTTAAAGTGATTACAGGTCTGCAGCAGGAGAGATAGAGGAAACAAGTCTGAGCCAGGAAAGAGGAGAACACTGAGGGTGGGTGGGGGGTGGGGGTGTTTCTCTGTGTGTGTGTGTGTGTGTGTGTGTGTGTGTGTGTGAGGGAGAAAGTCGGAGGTACTATATTTCTCATATTCCATGTCCTCCCCCTATATTTCTCGTACTCCATGTCCCCTCTATATTTCTCATGCTCCATGTCCCGCTCTATATTTCCCATACTCAATTTCCCCTCTCTTTATTTCCCATACTCCATGTCCCCTTTGTATTTTCCCTTGCCCACAACACTATTTCCTCTTGTCCATTTCCACTTTATGGCAAAATATTATCACATACAATACTTGTTTGATTGATGTATGATTAGAAAACAGGTGCTACTTGAATATACAAATTAGCCCAGATGATCCTTACCACCGCCACACACACGTTTTAAGCACTAATTTTGAAAGGCAATTATGTGGCTAAAAACTCAGCTGTGTGCTGCGTCTTGGAGGAAACTGTCTGTGCGAGGCTATTAGTAGTAGATGGTTGTCATGCCAATCAATTCTACAGACAGTTGCATGGTTTTCTGTTCATCATCCTGTAGATATATGCAAAAATCAGAACATAGTGAACATCAGAGTTCCTCTGAGGAAAAGGGGAATGTCAGAAGTCTGTAAAACTCAGCAGTTTGTTTCTGAACACATTGTACCTGTCGAACATCATGTCTCTAAAATATAGATACTGAACAAACCACTTACTGTGACACAGTGCAGACAACTGATAACATAAACAAAGTCTAGTTCAATCTGTATTGAAATCTGATCTAAGGCTAATGTTCACTCTTTTCCATTTCTATGTACTCGCTTTAAGTATCCCACAATATGTCTTTAGGTAAAGGAAGAAGTTATTAAAATCACATGATATGCTGAGAATAACGATGGGTCTCTTATTCAGTCTATTCCTGATTTTTTCAACATTATTACAGGGAGATGCTTCTCACTAACTGCAAATAAGATATACTCATAAGAGATGAAATTATAAATTTATATATGTATTTATACATAAGCATATGTAAAATATTTATAAAGTAATCATGTCCATGAACATCAAGGAAATATCTGGCGTTCAGTTTTTTTCTGGTGCAAAAACGGTTATATACCATAAATATTTTTAAATGATAAGCAAAAACTTATACATAAATTATACGTCCAGGGCAATAACCATACACATACTTAGTTTACTAATTCATCAGTGCTAACAGCTGGAATACAGCTGATCATATCTCCATACAACATAAATAGGCTTTTTTTTATTATTATTAAAACAGGAAAGTCTGAGGAGCTCCGTTCAAATCTGAGAAAAAAAGACATATGCACAACAAGAACCATTTTCATATATCAACATGTGTCATCATCCATGCATATAACTGTACATGAGAACAAATTGGATGTTTAATCAGTTTATCAAGGAAAAGAAGAAAACCCAAACTGTCCACCTTCAGGAATCTCTTTCGGATGGTTAGAAGCAAGCCAGGGACCACCAAGTCACAGATCTGCCATGAACTGGAAGTCTCCGGAATAACAGTCTTCCAAGAAAGAACCTCAACTGAAGCCCAAATCTGAGCACACGGACAAAAAGAAACCTGAAGTAAAATTCAATTACAATCACCAGAGGAATACTTGGAAAAGTGAAAGTAAGGAATTCAATCCCAAAATCACTGTATGTCAAGCATGGTGGTGGTAGCATCACACTCTGGTGCTGTTTTTCTACAGTAGAACTGGTGCATTGCACAAACATGATGGGATGCTGAAGAAAGTCAGAATTCTTCAGCAGAGCCTCAAACCATCAGGTACCTGGACACAGTTGGATTTCAGTAGGACTATGATCCCAAACACAAATTAGAACAGGTTGTGAAATGAAAAAAAAAGAAGCTTACAGTCAAACATTTGTTTGTAGTTTTACATAAAAGTGTGAGAAATCAAGAAATTTACCAGACCTCTGAGAAGAAGACTGGGGAGATGTTTATAGGGCGCTGAATCGCTGATCCAAAGGTTGGGGGTTCGAGTCCCACTCTCCATATGGTTGTCACTGTCCCCCCCAGTGCAGCTAACTGGGTTATCAAAGGCGGACCATGTCTGTCACTGTCTATGGTGAGAGGTTGATGTAAAAGAACCATTGCTGACTTTCGTAAAGAGGAGCTGCAAAGCCGTCAGCGTGTTTCTGTCCCTTGCTAAAAGGGTTGTGTCAGGAAGGCCATCCGACGTAAAAACCTCTGCCAAATCAAACGTGCGAATCAGATGATTCGCTGTGGCAACTCCCGAGTAAAAGGGAAAAAGCCGAAAGGAAGACAGACAGACAGTTTGATGATGGTGAACAAAACCTGTTCTGATGAAAGAGAAGCATTGAGTGAACTAAAGGTTAGCTGTGATGTGTGTGTACCTCTGACCATGTGTTGATTTCAGAAAATAAATGGTTGTGCACTATTCTTATTTATTTATTTATTCATTTATTATTATTATTATTATTATTATTATTATTATTATTAGTATTATTATTATTATTATTGATACGACTACTACTACTACTACTACTACTAATAATAATAATACGAATTGTATAATCAGTCTGTTCCAGAAAATAACAGTTTAAAGAAATCACTGAAAGTTCTATACTGCCCTTTGACCTGCCGTTAACATGTTGAGTGCTTGTAATCTTTCACCGTAACTGATCGTTCTCAAAATAATGCATTGATTGTGCACTTGTATGATGATTTAATGTAGAGAAAGAAAGTCTCATTATGGTATAATGATAAAATTTGACCCCTGCACAGGAATTTTCAATATAAAAGTATTAAGTGTGTATGAATAGATGACAGAGGAAAATGTCAGTATTTCTGACAGTGTATGTCCTTGGGAAAATGATGAGATGTTCTTATGCAGTGTAGACTATAGAGCAGCACTGAGTCTAAGAAACCTTTTCATAAGGTTTTTGATGGCATACCTGCAGGGTGAGACGTCTCTGAGGAGCTTTAACCCTTTATGCCCGATGGTAAAGGCATCAGGGGAACGACTGTGACGAATGCGGTACGTTTCCTGTTGAAGCGGAGAATGGTATTGCGTCATCTTTTCCTGTGCTTTTTCAGTTAGGCACGAGACATCATGAGTGGGTGACATCCATGAGTCACTATTCAAATTGTCAGTACTAAAAGCACAATGGATGTGGCTGATCCCAACTTCATCACTGATTATGTGAATATGGAAAAGGAAATAGATCTAGATGAAGAGATCCTCCAAATGATGTCATTGAGCTCGATGGAGATTCGGCCGTTCTCATAGATGAACACGCCCTCATGCCAACTGCAGATGATTCTAGTGCAAGCAGAGCAACAAGACTAAATCTCACTCGACAGTAGTCAGTCCTTCAAAATGAAAATCCTTCTGTTACCGTGCACTTCCTTGGTCCTGATCCACCTTGTTCTACTGAAATTCTCTCTTCGGTCATGGAATATTTTGCTGCAGGACTGTCAGACCATCACGATTACCTGGATTATCAACGGATATGAAATGTCAAAAGGCAATAACTAAAAAAGGACAAGGTGCAATCAAAGCTTCTAAAATAGAGAATGAGAACTCAGAAGCAGTATACATATGTAAAATGTTTCAACAATAGTGTCATGAACATGTTATTATCTACGTTTGCAAAAGTCAACCCCATTACTACAGGACATCGCTTCAATTCCAAAACAAAGAAGATAGTTGAAGTTGATTGTCCTGACATCGTGAAGCAGGTCAATAAATCAATGGGAGGAGTAGATTTAGCCGATCAATTAATCACGCTTTATAGGAATCCCATCAGAGCTAAGAAATATTATATGAGACTAGTGTTTCTGTCATATGTCCTGATGAAGGCTGGTAAAGTGGGCGGGAAGAAGAGGGGACAACCTGCTTCTAGCACAGAGCCAAGCAAACCTCCTAAGAAGATCTGTCATCGTCCTTCAGTTGTCGTTCCAAAAAATGGCGTTGGGCATCTTCCACGAATTACAGAAAAAAGCCAAAGATGCAAAAAAACGCAACGTGAGCCTCAACAGCAAATCCAACTGCTTCGAAGCTTACTGTGAGTAGTTGCAAGATAAAGTACCGCAGAACCATGAACATCCTTATTTTCAGACCAAAGTTTTTTTAGAAGTTTTTATTTCAATGTGATTCATTCTATTTTACATACATTTATAAATACCATTTGTGCCAGTATTTCTATGCCAAAATATTCTTATAAGGCTCATTTTATACCGTTATTTTTGTAAAAGAGATTTTTTTCCAAGGTTTGTGATATATTGTGATACGTTATTGATAATGCAATAAAGAAAATGTTATAAAGAAATCTTTTACTTTTCACTTTGAAAAATGTGCACGTTTCCTACGGATGTAATGAGTTTGTCACCCGTTATTATTAATAGTTATTCAGTCTTTTCTACCGGATGTGACTAATTAGTCACATATTATTCTTTTTTATAATTAACACAAAATTCATATTTTCAGTACATATTATCTTTAACCAGCTTACCTAAGTCCCAAAAAAAGCATGGAATATATATATATTTTTTACAGCTAGAAAATAATTCAGGGTGTTAAGCGTTAATATGAGGACATATCTCCAGTGCTCAGATTCCACATTATCCTCAGTGTTGGATGAAAGCATATCAAATAGGGTTCAGATGAAATCTCTCCAACTCCATTTAGCTGTTTCTTCCAACCCGTGAACCTGTCTGAGCTTTCACTGTGCCATTCTAATCTCCAACAAGGGTTTTTGGTGGGTGACCTGTTAGCACGGACAAACTATTTAACACAAGTAATCATTGTGATAGTTTAGTATGCATCTCATTCACACCTCAGATTTCAACCTCACAGGACAACCTCTGGAGGACAACAAGGAGTTCCCAGACTAGCCAAGAGACATAGTCTCTCCAGCATGTTCTGGGTTAACTTCTGGGTCTCTTCCCAGTTCGATATGCCTGAAACACCACACCAGGGAGGTATTTGAGAGGCATTGTAATCAGATACCTGAGCCTCCTCAACTGGCTCCTCTCAATGCAGAGAAGCAGTACATCTACTCCGAGCTCCTTGAACATGATAGAACTCACCCAGTCTCTTAAAAAGAGCCCCACCACCCTGCAAAGGAAGGTCATTTCAGATGCTTGTATTTGCAATCTTTATCTTTCAGTCACTATCCAAAGCTCATGACCATAGGTGAGGGACAGAACGTAAACCAAGTGGTAAATTAAGAACTCGGGCTTGTGGTTGGTCCCACTTCAGCGAGACAGATTTAGTCTAAGCTCCCGATGACTGCAGAGGCTACACCAATCTGCCTGTCGATCTCCTGCTCCACCTTTTCCTCACTCATGAACAAGACACCGAGATACCTGATCTCCCCCACTTGCAGCAGGACCTCATTGCCAACGTAGGGGGTGCATTGCATCCTTTTTCCAGCTAACAACCATGGCCTCAGACTTGGATGAGATGATTCATATCCACCCCAATTCACACTCACCTGCAAATCTCTCCAGCGTGAGCTCGTGATGCAGTTGAAAAGACAGTGTTATCCACAAAAAGCAGAGACGGAATCCTATTGCCAGCAAACCAGAAGTTTTTACCTCCACCTAGACGTTTATCTATAAACAGTAAGAATAGAAGTGGTGACAAAGGGCAGCCCCTTCTTTTTCAAAATTCATTTCCACATGTTGTTACTGATGCGGATCAAACTCAGGATCTGGTAATACAGAGAGCAAATAACCCGTAGCAATGGGTCCAATATATCTTATTTCCAGGGCACACGCCACAAAATAGCCCAAGAGACACAGTCAAAAGCCTCATCCAAGTCCACAAAACACAAGTGGACTGGTTGGGTGAATTTTCATACCCCCTCCAGGATACTGAAGAGTGTGTAGAGTTGGTCAAGAGTGGTGTGGCTGTGACAAAAACCACATGAATCAGAGGGTCAACTATCAGTTGAATCCCCCTCTCCAGTACTCCTGATGGTATGTTGACTGAGAAGTGTGATTTCATGATAAATGGAACACACTCTTCTTCTTCATCTTCTTCTTCTTCTTCTTTTCCTTTCGGCTTTTCCCTTCAGGGGTCGCCACAGCAAACCATCCGCCTCCTCTCACCCTATGCTCTGTATCTTCTATGCTTACTCCAACTACCTTCATGTCCTCCTTCACCAAATCCATAAATTTCTTTGGTCTTCCTCTTGGTCTTCTGCTTGGTAGTTCCAACCTCAGCATCCTACTACCAATATACTCACTATCCCTCCTCTGTACATGTCCAAACCATCTCAATCTAGCCTCTCTTATTTTGTCTCCAAAACTTCTAACATGTGCTGTCCCTCTGATGTACTCATTCCTGATCCTATCCATCCTCGTTACTCCCAAAGAGAACCTCAACATTTTCATCTCTGCTACCTCCAGCTCTGCCTCCTGTCTTTTCCTCAGTGCCACTGTTTCTAAACCATACAACATCGCTGGCCTCAATGCAGTCTTGTACAATTTTCCTTTCATTCTCCATTGCTCTGGATTGTTGAGCCGAAGTACTTAAAATCCTCCATGTTCTTTATCTCTGCTCCTTGTAACCCACCGTTCCTGTTGGGTCCTTGTCATTCACACACATGTATTGTGTTTTACTGATGTTAACCTTCATTCCTCCCTTTCCAGGGCATACCTCTACCTCTCTAGATTTTCCTGCACTTGTTGTATGCTCTCACGACAGATCAGAATGTTATCTGCAAACATCATAGTCCATGGAGATTCTTGTCTAACCTTGTCCGTCTGCATGTCCATCACCATAGCAAACAAGAAGGGGCTCAGAGCTGACCCTTGATGCAGTCCCACCTCCACCTTGAACTCTTCTGTCACACCGACAGCACACCTCACCACTGTCTTACATCTCTTATACATGTCCTGCCCCACCCTAACATACTTCTCTGCCAATCCAGACTTCCTCATGCAATACCATAGTTCCTCTCTCGGCACCCTGTCATATGCTCTCTCCAGATCCACAAAGGCACAATGCAGCTCCTTCTGACCTTCTCTGGACTTCTCTATTAACATCCTCAAAGCAAAGACGGCATCTGTGGTGCTCTTTCTTGGCATGAAACCAAACTGTTTTTCACAAATGCTGACCTCTGCCCTTTGTCTAGCTTCCACTATTCTTTCCCATAACTTCATCATATGGCTCATCAGCTTTATCCCTCTGTAGTTGCCACAACTCTGCACATCTCCCTTGTTCTTAAAAATGGGCACCAGCACACTTCTCCTCCATTCCTCTGGCATCCTCTCTGAGACCTTGTTGAATGTTCTTGTCAGAAAATCTACTGCTACCTCTTCCTGACCCTTCCATACCTCCACCGGTATCTCATCAGGACCAACTGCCTTTAAACTCTTGATAAACTCTTCAATGCCCTCCTCACTTCTCCCTTACTAATCTTTGTGACTACCAGGTCCTCAACAGTCACCTCTTCTACTCTTTTTTTCTCTCTCATTGTCCTCATTCATCAGCTCTTCAAAGTCCTCTTTCCATCTTCCCAGCACACTTCTGTCATCAGTCAATACATTTCCCACTCTGTCCTTAATCACTCTAACTTGCTGCACGTCTTTCCCATCTCTATTTCTCTGCTGTGCCAACCTGTATAAATCATCTCTCCCTTCTTACTGTCCAACCTTGCATACAAGTCATCATACGCCCTCTGTTTGGCCTTTGACACCGCTACCTTTGCTTACGCTGTGTCTCCCTGTACTCCTGTTTACTCTCTTCGGTCCTCTCAGTGTCCCACTTCTTCTTAGCTAACCTCTTCTTTTGGACACACTCCTGCACTTCCTAATTCTACCACCAAGTCTCCTTATCTACTGTCCTTCCAGAGGACATGCCAAGTACTCTCCTACCTGTCTCCGTGATCACATTAGCTATAGTTGTCCAGTCATCTGGAAGCACTTCCTGACCACCCAAAGTTTTTCAATTCCTCCTTGAAGACAACATGACACTCTTCCTTTTTCAGCTTCCACCACTTTGTCTTCTGCTCTGCCTTTGCCTTCTTCACCTTCCTCACCATCAGCATCATCCTGCACACCACCATCCTATGCTGTTTGGCAGCACTGTCACCCGCTACTACTTTGCAGTCACTGACTTCCTTCAAATTACATTGCCTACACAAGATGTAGTCTACCTGTGTGCTCGTACCAGCACTTTTATACGACACCCTATGCTCCTGTTTCTTCGGAAGAAAGTATTCACCACAGCCATTTCCATCCTTTTTGCAAAATCTATCAACATCTGTCCTTCGGTGGTCCTGTCCTGGATACCAAACCTGCACATCACTTCTTCATCCCCTCTGTTGCCTGCACCAACATGTCCATTGAAGTCTGCCCCAATGACCATTCTTTCATCTCTGAGGGTACTCTGCATCACTTCATCTAACTCGCTCCAGAATCTTTCCTTATCTTCTCGCTCACATCCTGCCTGTGGGGCATAAGCACCAACAACATTGAACATCACACCTTCAATTTCTAACTTGACACTCATCACTCTGTCTGACACTCTTTTCACTTCTAGAACATTCCTGTCAAATTCCTCCTTCAAGATGACTCCTACTCCATTTCTCTTCCCATCCACACCATGAAAAAAACAGCTTAAACCTTGCTCCTAAGCTTCTCGCCTTGCTACCTTTCCACCTGGTCTCCTGAACACACAGTATGTCCACCTTCCTCCTCTGCATCATGTCAGCCAGCTCTCTACCTTTCCCTGTCATAGTTTTAACATTCAAAGTCCCTACTCGTAGTCCTAAACTCATGCTTTTCCTCTTTCTCTCTGCCTACGGACATGCCTCCCGCCTCTCCTTTTTCGACCAACAGTTGTCCAATTTCCACCAGCACCCTGTTGGTTAACAGCACTGATGGCGTCGTTATTAACCTGGGCCTCGACCGATCCGGTATGAAATTTGTCTTTACGGCTTGCATTTTGTATTCTGGCAAACCTTTTACGCCGGATTCCCTTCCTGTCGCAACCCTCTGCATTTATCTGGGCTTTGGACTGGCGTGAGGTTGAGCACTTGTTTGTGCCCCCCTCACGGCTGCATTACTCTCTGCCTCCCCCCTCACGGCTGCACACTCTCTGGTTCTGTATTTACAAAGAGGAGCTACCACCCTGATTTGCAAATCCAGTAGTACAGCCCTTGATAACCACACGATGTTGTGGAGACATATCAAGCCAGACAGTCCTACAACATCCAGAGCCTTTAGGTATTCAGGGTGGAGATCATCCACCCTTGGAGCCCGACCACTTAGGAGTTTTTTTTAACCACCATGGCAACCTTTACCGCGGTGACAATGAAACGCCCTTTTGAATAGGGAGACAATTCCTTTTCCACAGAAGGCATGTTGGTGGGATTTGAGTCAATTGGAAGAGGCAATTGAAGTCTTCCTTCCTCCTAACAAACATCATCCCAAGTTGATGTGAGCAACTCCCCACTTTCAGTGTAAACAGTGTTTATGGAGTACTGCCAACCCGTCCTGAGGCATCAGATGACTTTTGCGTCAGGGACAGTTCAAGCTGCAGCATGTTTAGCCTCTCAATACCCATCTGCTGCCTCTGGATTCCCAGAGACCACTAGGACAAAATAGGTCTCCTTCAGCTTGATGACCGGCACTGATAACGACAAGCACTAATTACCCTCTGGCCACAGCTCCTAACTGCCTCCTCAATAATGAAGACACGGAACATGGTCCATTTGGACTCTATGTCCCCGGCCTTCAATGGGATGTGGCTGTAACTCTGCCTGTAGACTCAGCCAAAGGTTTTCCGGAGACCCTAACTATATTTTTGGGTCTCCCAGGACTGGAGGGCAGCCTCAGCCAGCTCACGTCCAGGTGGTTATCTGCTGACAGCTAAGCTCCTCTCTTCACTCAAGTGTTTAGAACATGCAGCAGCAAGTCCGATGACATGACTACAAAGTTGATCATCGAACTGCAATCTAGGGTGTCCTGGTACCAAGTGCACTTATGGACACCATTATGTTCCAAAAATTATGTTCATGTTTCTTCTTAAATTCTGAGTATAAAGTTTTCATCTGTTCAGTTATGAAGGTAAACTGTTCTTTTCAATGATGAAAAAAGTCCATATCCCTTTTTCTGGTCTCTGTGTGGTACAATCCACAGTGACCATACCACTGGTAATCTGTAGGCTCTACATGTGGGTTCTTTGAAGATTTTTACACAATTCAGGCTCCAAGCAGTAGGTTAGCATTCGGATGGATTAGGCAGAGAATGGGAGAGAGAGAGAGAGAGAGAGAGAGAGAGAGCACCTTTAATAAATTTGTTCTTATCATTTTAAATATTTCTCCATTAAACCTATCAAAAATCCCTTAGGGAAACCAGAGTACCCGGAGCAAACCCACTTAAACACAGGGAGAACATGCAAACTCTACAAAGAAACATTTGAGCTGGGAATCAAACTCAGGACCTTCGTGCTGTGAAGCAGATGTGCTCACCACTACACCACCGTAACGCCTGGATGGGGATTGAATTCGACTATTGAATTTTTGGGGAGAAAATGGGGGAAGGGACCCACAAACAAAACGTTTTGCAGAGGAATCAAGTAGGTGGAAATCTCAATTGGCCGCCAGCTTAATTTGAAATCCCTGTGCTAACCAATACGCCACCTTGTGGTCTTTTTCAAAACTCAAAACATCCCGAGTGAAGAAGCCCATGACAATGGTGAAAGGAAAAAACTCCCTCAGACAACATGAAGAAATCCTGAGAGGAACAAAACTCAACAAGGAAACCCGCCCTCATTTGGGTGAAACCAGATAAAAATACAAATCATGAAGCAGAAACTTCACTCCAGTTTAACAGAAAGTGTAGTGGGTTATATTATAAGTGGAATGGAACTTGTAGTCCTAAATCATTTCTTATTTAATTTTTTTTATCACCAGCAGTGAAGCATCATCCTCACAGGTTCTGATTTGATATTTAGCTCCATATGGACCGTCAGCAGCAGGAGGGAGGGACGTCTAAACTCAAAAATCCACCAAGTCGGAGTATATCAAGACAGATCACAGAACTCAGAGAACAGAGGGGTCAGGATCGCTGGGATTTCAGAAGTAGAAATTTTATCAAGGTCATAATTAAAAATCAGGAGCGATTTACCGTCTACACCTTTTCATTCTGAAACAGCCGTAAGAGACATAATTTCTGGTTCAGGGTCAGGAGGTGATCTTCCACACCAATTCTCACAAATCTCACATCAAAATTAAAATCACATTTAAGGAAGATGTCATTCATGTTGTGCGAAGAGGAGTATCAGAATGATTTATGTGGAAAGGTGTGCAGTAATGAAAGTTAAAAATTAAAAAACAAAAAATGTCACACAAAGCATTCCCAGTATCAGTAAGCACACCAGGTTATTTTTATTTATTTATTTTTTCAGTGTGGTTATTCCTGGGCTGTTGGAACAGACATTAAGTAAAAACATTGAAAATATATTTCCTTATCTCTAAAGAAATAAAATGTAAACATATAGGGGGAGGGGTATTTCCGAAAGCCCCTGTATATAAAAGCATGTGATGGTATTCGGTCATCTGAGACCATGAATGGTGTTTATACGCTCTATTGCTTATTATTGTTTGTAGACATTCATTGCCTTTCTTGCCTTTGCTTTCCTTTAATCGTTCTGACTTACGCTCTTCTTACACATCACCTAAAACATAATGCGAAGTAACTCAAATCTTCACATTCTCCAAGATTTCAATCCAGGTCAAAACACAATTCTGGCGGTCATTTTTCTTTTTCTTTCAAGGACTTTGCACTTCATTCATGGAACTTGAAATAATCTGTGACATGATACCCACTCTGGGTTCGACTGAAGACACACCTTTCAGCCTTGCTTTTCCTTGATAGTTCCTCTTACCTGGTGTCATATAGCCCTTCATGTTGACGGCCTTGAATGGCTCATTGCTCTTTGCGCACTTATGGTTTCAGTGCCTTAGAATATGCATCCAATTTGCAAAATTAAGCGCTACAGAAGTACCAGATAATAATTGTTCTAATTATTATTAATCTTATCAAAAGTGAGGTGATGTTGGGTACAGGAGATTTTTGCATTACCCAATAAAAATAATTTTTATATATATATATATATATATATATATATATATATATATATATATATATATATATATACTGTATATATATATATATATATATATATATATATATATATATATACTGTATATATATATATATATATATATATATCTCATCTCATCTCATCTTCTTCCGCTTAGTCCCGGGTCTGGTCGCTGGGGCACCAACCTTAGCAAAGAGGTCCAGACATCCCTCTCCCGAGCCACTTCCTCCAACTCTCCCGGGGACACCGAGGCGGTCCCAGACAAGCCGAGAGACATAGTCCCTCCAGCGTGTTCTAGGTCGACCCGGGGTCTCTTCCCGGTTGGACATGCCCGAAACACCACACCAGGGAGGCGTCCGGGGGCATTCTAACCAGATGGCCGAGTCACCTCAACTGGCCCCTCTCAATGCGGAGGAGCAGCGGATCTACTCGTAGCTCTCCTCGGATGGCGGAGCTTCTCACCCTATCTCTAAGGGAGAACCCCGCCACCCGGCGAAGAAAGCTCATTTCAGCCGCTTGTATCCGTGATCTTGTTCTTTCGGTCATTACCCAAAGCTCGTGACCATAGGTGAGGGTTGGAACGTAGATCGACTGGTAAATTGAGAGCTTCGCCTTGCGGCTCAGCTCCTTTTTCACCACGACGGACCGGTACAGGCACCGCTTAACAGCAGAGGCTGCAGCGATCCGTCTGTCGATCTCTCGCTCCATCCTTCCCTCACTCGTAAACAAGACCCCAAGATACTTAAACTCCTCCACTTGGGGCAGGACCTCATCCCCGACCCAGAGGGTGCATTCCACCATTGTCCGACTGAGAACCATGGCCTCGGACTTGGAGGTACTGATCTTCATCCCGGCTGCTTCACACTCAGCTGCGAATCGCTCCAATGAGAGCTGGAGGGCCCGACTTGATGAAGCCAAAAGGACAACATCATCCGCAAAAAGCAGAGATGATATCCGATGGCCACCGAACCAGAACCCCTCATCGCCTCGACTGCGCCTAGAAATTCTGTCCATAAAAATTATGAACAGAATCGGTGACAAAGGACAGCTTTGGCGGACTCCAACTCCCACCGGAAACGAATCCGAGCTGCTGTTACCAATACGGACCAAACTCTGGCTCCGGTGATACAGCGACCGAATAGCTCGTAGCAACGGATCCGGAACGCCGTACTCTCGGAGCACACCCCACAAGATCTTTCGAGGGACATGGTCGAAAGCCTTCTCCAAATCCACAAAGCACATGTGGACATATTGGGCAAACTCCCATGCTCCCTCCAGAATCCTGTGGAGCGTATAGAGTTGGTCAAGAGTGCTGCGGCCAGGACGAAAACCACATTGTTCCTCCTGAATCCGAGGTTCGACTATCGGTCGGATCCTCCTCTCTAGTACCCCTGCATAGACTTTACCAGGTAGGCTGAGGAGTGTAATTCCCCGATAATTGGAACACACCCTCCAGTCCCCCTTCTTAAAAATTGGGACCACCACCCCAGTTTGCCAATCCAGAGGTACAGCCCCCGATGACCACGCGATGTTGCAGAGACGTGTCAACCAAGACAGTCCTACAACATCCAGAGTCCTGAGGTATTCCGGGCGGATCTCGTCCAACCCCGGAGCTCGACCACCGAGGAGCTTTTTGACAACCTCAGTGACCTCCACTCCAGTGATGGGCGGACCCTCACCCGAACCCCCAGGGTCTTCCTCTTCCACGGAGGGCGTGTTGGTGGGATTGAGAAGGTCCTCAAAGTATTCCCTCCACCTCTGAACAACATCCCCAGTCAAGGTAAGCAGCTCCCCACCTCCACCGTAAACAGTGTTTGTGAAGAACTGCTTCCCCCTCCTGAGGCGTCGGATGGTGGCCCAGAACCTTTTTGAGGCCAACCGATAATCACTCTCCAGGCCCTCACCGAACTCCTCCCACGCCCGAGATTTTGCATCTGCGACAGCCTTGGCTGCAGCACGTTTGGCCTGCCGGTACCCGTTTGCTGCCTCAGGAGTCCCACAGGCTAATAAAACCCGATAGGCCTCCTTCTTCAGCTGGACGGCCCCCTTCACCGCAGGTGTCCACCACCGGGTTCGGGGATTACCGCCACGACAAGCACCGACGACTATATATATATATATATATATATGTGTGTGTGTGTGAATAAAAGTTCACCAAACGCAACATCAGGAAAGTATAAATAAAAAAAAAAAAAACACAGTCATAACCCTAACATACATGCACAAACACACACACACACACACACACACACACACACACACACACGCGCGCACACACACACACATGTACAGGCACACACAAACATACATGCACATTTATTTTACCCAAAGCGACTTACGGAATCTTTAAAGTTTCGATCAGTGAATATATTCTTATACTGGTCTGATAAAACACACTTATTATACCATAAGTCAAACTCAGTTGGTAGGTGTTGTGTGTGGGGTTTTCTTCTTTTTTTTTCTTTGTGCTGTGTGTGTTTGTATTCACCGTGGTGTTTAATCTAAGTACTGCTGAAAAGGGTAAGTTTTAGGTCATTTGAAGATACCTAGTGACTCAGCTGTCCAGATGTCCAGAGGAACTTTATTCCATCACCTTGGAGCCACAACAGAGAAGAGGTTAGATGCATGCTTCCCTTGTCTCTTGATAGAGACAGGGATCCATCTTGCAGTGCTCAAGGATCTCATGGAACATGGTGCAGTGTGAGGTGTGATAAGTGCTTTGAGGTAGGAAGGTGCATGTCCATTTTTGGCTTTTTAAGCAAGCCATAGTGTTTTAAATAGAATGCGAGCAGATATTGCAAGCCAGTGGAGAGATCATAGAAGTGGGGTGTTGTTGGAAAATTTGGGAAGGTTGAAAACAAGCCATGCAGCTGCATTCTGGGGCATTTCAGAGGTTGAATAGCACTCAAAGGTAGACCAGCCAGGTGTGAGTTGCAGTAATCTAGTCTTGAGATGACAAGGAATTGAACAAGTATCTGAGTGGCATTACGGAAAACAAATGGACGAATCCTTCTGATATTAAAAAGAAGAAATCAACATGATAGAGAAAGATTAATGATATGAGAAGAGGAGGACAGCCGCTTCTCTATGGTTACTCCAAGGCTTTGTGCAGTGCCTGAAGGAGAGATCACAGCATTGTCCGTGGAGATTGAAAGATCTTTATGTAAGGATGAATCAGTTGGGATGAACAGCAATTCAGTCTTGGTTTGATTAAACATCAGCTGGTGAGCTGCCATCCATGAGGAGGCACTTGCCAGACATGCAGAGATCTGGGCAAAAGCATCAGTGTCTGCATGATGAAAAGAGAGAACAAGTTGAGTGTCATCTGCATAGCAGTGGTATGAAAACCCATGTGAGGATATGATATCACCAAGTGACTTAGTATAAAGAATGAACAGAACTGGACCAAGAACTGAGCCCTGGGGAACACCAGTGGAAATTCAACACGGAGAGGATGTAAATCCCCTCCATGTAATCTCAAATGAGTGACCTTCCAGGTAGGAAGCAAACCACTGAAGTTAGTCCTGAGGGTGGACAAGAGAGTCTTATCATTAACTGTGTCAAATGCTGCTGAAAGGTTTATCTTGGCTGATCTTTCATCATGTAGGTTCTCTGTAACAGCTAAGAGTGCAGTCTCTGTGGAATGTGCTGCTTTGAAGCCAGATTGATTAGGGTCAAGGAGGTTATTCTGCTAAAGATAGGAAGATATTTGGTTATAGTCAGTGTGTTTAGGAAGATTGGAGGGAAAGAAGTGATACTGGCCTGTAGTTGCTGATGCCCCATGTATCCAAATAGGGGTAATTTAAGATCGGTAAAACCTTGCCTCTTTTGAATGCTGTTGGTACCTCTCCAGATGGTATGGGGTTATTGATGATAGTGGAAGTAAATGGAAGACGTTCTGGAGAGATAGTCTGGAGTATTGAGGATGGAATTGGATCCAGTAAGCAGGTGGTAGGATTACATGATGAAATGAATTGCTGGATATCCTCATTTGTGAGATTTTGTGTGTGTGTGTGTGTGTGTGTGTGTGTGTGTGTGTGTGTGTGTGTGTGTGTGTGTGGGTATGTGGATGTATGTATAGATGTGTATGTAGTGTGTGTGTTTTGGGGTCTGTGTGTGGGGGTAGGTGGGTCTGTAATGTGGGTGTCTGTGTGTGTTAGGGTGTGTGTGGGTGTTGGTGCATGGGTATGTGGCTGTGTGTATAGATGTGTATGTGTCTGGGGAGTGAGGGTCTGTTTATGTTTGTGTGTGTGGATGTGTGTGTGGATGTGAGAGTGGGTGGGTGGGTGTGTGTGTGTGTGTGTGTGTGTGTGTGTGTGTGTTTTAAATGCAGTCGAAATAACTTTCCTTTATTTCTGCAGTACATTGTAAAATATCTAAATCAATAGTCTGTATTACTCCTAACTCCATAATACTCTCCAGCATCATCTTCTTCTTCTTTTCCTTTCGCCTGTTCCCTTCAGGGGTCACCACAGCAACTACCTTCATGTCCTCCTTCACCACATCCACACACATAAATCTACATAAGTATTCTCTTTGGTTTTTCTCTGGGCCTTCTGCCTGGTAGTTCCAACCTCAGCATCCTACTAGCAATATAGTCACTATCCGTCCTCTGTACATGTCCAAACCATCTCAATCTAGCCTCTCTGACTTTGTCTTTTGATATATATATCAGGATCAGGATTCAGGGTGACTTCACTCATGGCTGAGGAACCCCTCCCTGGAACTCTTCCAGCAGGCTCTATCTCGTGCGAGGCTTGGCCAGTTGTGCCCTAGGCACTGAGTCAGGTCCTCGCGCCATCTTGTTTTTAGTCGTCCTCGTGGTCATTTCCAGCTCCGGGGCGTCCACTCTGTTGCTGTGCTTGTCCAACGGTTGTCGGAGAATCATACCACATGGCCTGCCCATCTGTGCTTGCTGTTCTTGATGGTGTGCACGATATCCCTCACTCCTGTTTGTTAATATATATATATATATATATATATAAGAACAAGGGAGATGTACAGAGTTGTGGCAACTACAGTGGGATAAAGTTGATGAGCCATACGATGAAGTTATGGGAAAGAATAGTGGAAGCAAGACTAAGGGCAGAGGTCTGCATTTGTGAGCAACAGTTTGGTTTCATGCCAAGAAAGAGCACCACAGATGCAGTGTTTGCTTTGAGGATGTTAATAGAGAAGTACAGAGAAGGTCAGAAGGAGCTGCATTGTACCTTTGTGGATCTGGAGAAAGCATATGACAGGGTGCCGAGAGAAGAATTGTGGTGTTGTATGAGGAAATATGGAGTGGCAGAGAAGTATGTTAGAGTGGTGCAGGACATGTATGAGAGATGTAAAACAGTGGTGAGGTGTGCTGTCGGTGTGAGAGAAGAGTTCAAGGTGGAGGTGGGACTGCATCAAGGGTCAGTTCTCAGCCCCTTCTTGTTTGCTATGGTGATGGACAGGCTGACAGACGAGGTTAGACAAGAATCTCCATGGACTATGATGTTTGCAGATGATATCGTGATCTGTAGTGAGAGTAGAGAACAAGTGGAGGAAAATCTAGAGAGGTGGAGGTATGCCCTGGAAAGGAGGGGTATGAAGGTTAGTCTCAGTAAGACAGAATACATGTGTGTGAACGACAAGGACCCAAGAGGAACGGTGAAGTTACAGGGGGCAGATATAAAGAAGGTGGAGGATTTTAAGTACTTAGGCTCAACAATCCAGAGCAATGGAGAGTGTGGAAAAGAGGTGAAGAAGCGTGTGCAGGCAGGTTGGAATGGATGGAGAAAAGTATCCGGTGTGATGTGTGATAGGAGAGTATCGGCAAGAATGAAGGGAAAAGTGTACAGGACGGTGATGAGGCCAGCGATGTTGTATGGTTTAGAGACAGTGGCCCTGGGGAAAAGACAGGAGGCAGAGCTGGAGGTAGCAGAGATGAAAATGTTGAGGTTCTCTTTGGGAGTAACGAGGATGGATAGGATCAGAAACGAGTACATCAGAGGGACAGCACATGTTTGATGTTTTGGAGACAAAGTCAGAGAGGCTAGATTGAGATGGTTTGGACATGTAAAGAGGAGGGATAGTGAGTATATTGGTAGTAGGATGCTGAGGTTGGAACTACCAGGCAGAAGGCCCAGAGGAAGACCAAAGAGAAGATTTATGGATGTGGTGAAGGTGGAAGAGTAGAAGATGCAGAGGATAGGGAGAGATGGAGGCAGATCATTTGCTGTGGTGACCCCTGAAGGGAACAGATGAAAGAAAAAGAAGAAGAAGATATATATATATATATATATATATATATATATATATATACATATATATATATATATATATATATATACATATATATATACATTACACTACACACACACACACACACACACACACACACACACACACCGCATCAAGGGCATTTCTTTCTCCTCGAATGTATGTTAGACACACATGATGCTTTTTTTTTGGTTTTTCTCAGGGGCTCTGTAGCAGAGATGAGTCACGTAGCAGCACAAGCACACTGCACATGCTGAGTCTGTTCCAATTAACACAGCTCGAACCCATAAGGTCAAAACTCCAACACACGTGCCAGTCTCAGTCTAATGCTGCTTCAATTCTCTCAACAGGCAAACATCAGAAAATCAACAACAAAGCAAAAAAAAAACCCCAAAACAAAACAAAAACAAACAAACAAACAAAAAAAAAAAAAAAACAGAGGAACCAGATTTATATGAGGAAAGAATTAGGAAACTTATCAAATCAGCCTCTGAGGAACAGGAAATAGAAAGGCACAGGACACACAATCATCAGAATCAGAATACTTTATTTTTGCTCTGGGAATTGGGGAACTTCAGTTCATTTTCTGTAACCGCTTCATCCTAATTATGGTCGCGGGGAGGCTGGTGCCCATCCCAGCCAACTCAGGGCGAGGGCAGAGTACACCCTGGACAGCTCGCCAGGCCATCGCAGGGCGGAAACACGCTGATGGCTTTGCAGCCTCCGCTTGTCGAAAGTCAGCAATGGTTCTTTTACATGCCTCACACCATAGACCGTGAGAGACATGGCTGGCCTTTGATAACCCAGTTAGCTGCACTAGGGGTGGACAGTGACAACCTTGTGGAGAGTGGGACTCGAACCCCCCAACCTTTGGATCAGCGATCCGGCACCTTATACCACTAGACCACCACTGCCCTCATTGGGGAACTTGGAAAATATGTATATAATCAGTTAGAGAATGAACAGAGTCAGTGAGGGATATGTAGAGTTTTATTAATATAATGAACAGTAGAATGTCAATGTAGAACAGTGGATGCTGGTTTTGGATGGATGAGTTTATACAGTTTAATGTTCACAGCTTCCAATGATTTCCTGTGTGGTTTGGTTGTACATTTCGCTGGTATCAGTCTCTCAATGAACAGCTTCTGTTACTGATCAGCAGGTTGTGGTGTGGGTGGTAGGGATTGTTCAATATTGTTCAATTCCTGTCAAGAAGCAGACAGGAAGTTTGGAAATGTTGTCATTTAACCCCTTCAGTAACCTTGAAAGTAATTCTGATTTTATGTTTTATTTATTTATTTATTTTTTTGCCTGAACATCCATATGGTGCACCAAGCTCAGAAAAAAAAAATATATATAAATATTATAAAGCACGATTGTACATGACATTTTTGAAAAAATTCCCTCTACAAACCTCTCTGTAGTTCAGGCCCAAAGATGTGCTACATGTAAACTATGAGCATTACTAAACTTCTATATGAATCTTATTTTTCTGTAATTTGATAATAATTTGGCTTTTACATTCACGTGCTGTAAGCATGTAGGCAGCTCTTGTTCGAACATCAAACACAAGATGTTTCACCTGTATTCATGTTCAGCCAACAGATGTACAATTGTGTGCTTGATTATTGACATAGCCTACTGTGGAAGCTGTGCTTCTGAGAGGACAAAAAAGGCACACGAAAAAGTGTACGTCCAGCTGCTGAAGGGGTCAAAAATATGTGTGCCTGTGTGTGTGTGTGTGTGTGTGTGTGTGTGTGTGTGTGTGTGTGTGTGTGCATGTGTGCTTCTGTGTGTGCGTGTGTGTGTGTGTGTGTGTGTGTGTGTGTGTGTGTGTGTGTGTCTGTGTGTATGTGTGTGTGGATGCGTGTGTGCACGTGTGTGCGTGTCTGTGTTTGTATGTGCGTGTGTGGGTGCTCGTGTGCGTAAATGTACATTTGTGTATGCGTGTGTGCATGTGTGTGCGTGTATGTGTGTTTGTGTGTGTGTGTGTGTGTGTGTGTGTGTGTGTGTGTGTGTGTGTGTGTGTGTGTGTGTGTGCGAGTGTATGTGTGTGCATGTGTGCTTCTCTGTGTATGCGTGTGTGTGCATTTGTGTATGTGTGTGTGTGTCTGTGTGGATGCGTATGTGCACGTGTGGCGTGCGTGTCTATGTTTGTATGTGCGTGTGTGTGTTTGTGTGTGCGTGTGCGTATATGTACATTTGTGTATGCGTGTGGGCCTGTGTGTGTGTGTGTGTGTGTGTATGTGTGTGTTGAGTATGTATGTATGTATGTGTATTTGTTTCCATCTGTATGTCTGTGTGTGTGTGTGTGTGTGTGTGTATACATGTGCATGTGTGTGATTACTTTCATGACACAGAACGAAGCTTGAGCAAAAGCAGCTTGAATCATTACAGTTTCATCTGCATCATAAAGATTTGTATAAACACAAAGATAAACAGAATCAAAATGTCAATCGTGCCGCCCTGTGATGGCCTAGTGAGCCGTACAGGGTGTACGCTGTCCTCGCCCAGAGTCGACCGAGGTGGGTGGTAGCCTCTCTATGACCTTAATTGGGCTTTAGCGGGTTATAAAATGAATAAATGAATGAATGAAAAATCAATGAGACGTGAAAATGTTCTACCACCAGGGATACCGAGAGAGCTTGATGTTTGTACGCCATGTGAAGTTAAAATGACTTTAATGGGGGAATTGATGAAGAATTAAACAGCCGATGGGGTAAATTGATGAAGAGATTTGGAAATGAAGAGGTGAATGGATATGAAGAGAAGGGAGACTCAGGGAAAATAAGCTATCAATGGAGAGTACAAGGGGGAAAAAAATTGGAATTATGGGCAGCAGCACATAATTTACTACAAATTTGGTCCCCCCCTTCCTTCCTTACTTTTGAGGGGGTTCTCGCTTCACACTCTAATACACTGGCGGTCGACACAGATTTACAGTGAGAAGTAAGACAGAGAAAAAAAATGAAAGGAGGAACGAGATAAAAGCTATAAATAAAGTGATATATAATGAAATTGGTAAGTAATGTAATATAATTGATATACTGTACTAAGGGTAAGGTGATTAAAATGTAAAATAAGTGTGTGGTAGGATGACTCTTTCAATACGACAGTGCAATTGACATGATGGAAACAGTCAGTTTGGACATTTAACCTAAACATCTAAAAACACAGAATGCTGTGTTGTTATAATCCAATAAAATTAGAGTTTCAAGGTATCGACCCGCTCGCATACTGGCGTACAGAAAGGATTGCATTTTCGCTGCGCGTCACAGTGACTTGGCATTGAAAATACAAGTCTTCTTCTTTTCCATTCGGCTTTTCCCTTCAGGGGTCTCCACAGCGAATTATCTGCCTCCATCTCACCCTATCCTCTGCATCTTCTTGTCTTACACCAACTGCCTTCATGTCCTCCTTCACCATGTTCATGAATCTTCTCTTTGGTCTTCCTCTAGAACTTCTGCCTGGTAGTTCCAACCACAGTATCCCTCCTCTGTACATGTCCAAACCATCTTAATCTAGCCTCTCTGACTTTGTCTCCAAAACGTCTCACATGTGATGTCCCTCTGATGTGCTCATTCCTGATCCTAATCATCCTCGTTACCCCCCAAAAGAACCTCATTCATCTCTGCTACCACCAGCTCTGCCTCCTGTCTTTTCCCCAGGGCCACTGTTTCTAAACCATACAACATCGCTAGCCTCAACACCATCTTGAACACTTTTCCTTTCATTCTTGCCGATACCTTCGTATCACACATCACACCAGACACTTTTCTCCAACCATTCCAACCAGCCTGCATACGCTTCTCTTTTCCACACTCTCCATTGCTCTGGATTGTTGAGCCTAAGTACTTAAAATCCTCCACCTTCCTTATCTCTGTTCCCTGTAGCTTCACCATTCCTGTTGGGTCCTTGGAATTCATACACATGTATTCTGTCTTACTGAGGCTAACCTTTATTTCCCTCCTTTCCAGAGCATACCTCCACCTCTCTAGATTTTCCTGCACTTCTTCTCTGCTCTCCCTGCAGACCTCCACCTTGAACTCTTCTGTCACACCGACAGCACACCTTACACCTTACAGCACACCGACAGCACTGTCTTACATCTCTTATACATGTCCTGCACCACTCTAACATACATCTCTGCCACTCCAGACTTTCTAATGCAAGACCACAGTTCCTCTATCGGCACCCTGTCAGATGCTTTCTCCAGATCCACAAAGGCACAATGCAGATCCTTCTGACCTTCTCTGTACTTCTCTATTAACATCCTCAAGGCAAACACGACATCTGTGGTGCTCTTTCTTGGCATGAAACCAAACTGTTGTTCACAAATGCTGACCTCTGCCCTTAGTCTAGCTTCCACTATTCTTTCCCATAACTTCATCGTATGGCTCATCAACTGTATCCCTCTGTAGTTGCCACAATTCTGGATGTCTCCCTTGTTCTTAAAAATAGGCACCAGCACACTTCTCCATTCCTCTGGAATCCTCACTCTCTAAGACCTTGTTGAATGTTCTTGTCAGGAAATCTACTGCTACCTCTCCTAGACACTTCCATACCTCCACCGGTATGTCACCAGGACCAACTGCCTTTCCATTCTTCATCCTCTTCAATGCCCTCCTCACATCACCCTTACTAATCTTTGCTACTTCCTGGTCCTCAACAGTCACCTCTTCTACTATTTTTTCTCTCACATTTTCCTCATTTATCAGCTCTTCAAAGTACTCTTTCCATCTTCCCAGCACACTTCTGTCATCAGTCAATACATTTCCCTCTCTGTCCTTAATCACTCTAACTTGCTGCACGTCCTTCCCATCTCTATTTCTCTGCTGTGCCAACCTGTATAAATCATTTTCTCCCTTTTTACTTTCCAACCGAGCATACAAGTCCTCTCTATGTCCCACTTCTTCTTAGCTAACCTCTTCCTTTGTACACACTCCTGCACTTCCTCATTCCACCACCAAGTCTCCTTATCGCCTCTCCTTCCAGATGACACACCAAGTATTCTCCTACCTGTCTCCCTGATCACATTAGCTGTAGTTGTTCAGTCATCTGGAAGCACTTCCTGACCACCCAAAGCCATTTTCAACTCCTCCTTGAAGACAACATGACACTCTTCCTTTTTCAGCTTCCACCACGTTGTCTTCTGCTCTGCCTTTGGGAGACGTGCAGAGTTGCGGCAACTACAGAGGGATAAAGTTGATGAGCCATACGATGAAGTTATGGGAAAGAATAGTGGAAGCTAGACTAAGGGCAGAGGTCAGCATTTGGAAACAACAGTTTGGTTTCATGCCAAGAAAGAGCATCACAGATGCAATGTTTGTTTTGAGGATGTTAATAGAGAAGTACAGAGAAGGTCAGGAGGAACTGCATTGTGAGTTTGTGGATCTGGAAAAAAGCATATGGCAGGGTGCCAGGAGGAACGGTGAGGTTACCGGGAGCAGAGATAACGAAGGTGGTGGATTTTAAGTACTTCGGCTCAACAATCTAGAGCAATGGAGAGTGTGGAAAAGAGGTGAAGACGCGTATGCAGGCAGGCTGGAATGGTTGGAGAAAAGTGTCCGGTGTGATGTGCGATAGGAGAGTGTCAGCAAGAATGAAAGGAAAAGTGTAGAAGACGGTGGTGAGGTCAGCGATGTTGTATGGCTTAGAAACAGTGGTGATGAGGAAAAGACAGGAGGCAGAGCTGGAGGTAGCAGAGATGAAAATCCTGAGGTTCTCTCTGGGAGTAACAAGGGTGGATAGGATCAGAAATGAGTACATCAGAGGGACAGCCCATGTAAGATGTTTTGGAGACAAATTCAGAGAGGCTAGATTGAGATGGTTTGGACATGTACAGAGGAGGGATAGTGAGTATATTGGCAGTAGGATGCTAAGGTTGGAACTACCAGGCAGAAGGCCTAGTGGAAGACAAAAGAAGAGATTTATGGATGTGGTGAAGGAAGATATGAAGGTCGCTGGAGTCAGAGAAGAAGATGCAGAGGACAGGGTGAGATGGAGGCGGATGATTTGTTATGGTGACCCCTAAAGGGAGCAGCCGAAAGGAACAGAAGAAGAAGAAGAAGAAGAAGAAGAAGAAGACAAGATGTAGTCTACCTGTGTGCTCCTACCTCTGCTTTTATAAGTCACTCTATGCTTCTGTCTCTTCTGAAGGAAAGTATTTACCACAGCCATTTTAATCCTTTTTGCAAAATCTACCAACATCTGTTCTTCTGTGTTCCTGTCCTGGATACCAAACCTGCCCATCACTTCCTCGTCCCCTCTGTTGCCTTCACCAACATGTCCATTGAAGTCTGCCCCAATGACCACTCTTTCATCTCTGGGTGTATTCTGCATCACTTCGTCTTACTCACTCCAGAATCTTTCATCTTCTAGCTCACATCCTGCCTGTGGGGCATAAGCACTAACAACATTGAACATCACGCCTTCAATTTCTAACTTGAGACTCATCACTCTGTCTGATACTCTTTTCACTTCTAGAACATTCCTGACAAACTCCTCCTTCAAGATGACTCCTACTACATTTCTCTCCCATCCACACCATGAATAAACAGCTTAAACCCTGCTCCTATGCTTCTAGCCTTGCGACCTTTCCACCTGGTCTCCTGAACACACAGTATGTCCACCTTCCTCCTCTGCATCATGTCAGCCAGCTCTCTATCTTTACCTGTCATCGTTCCAACATTCAAAGTCCCTTCTCTCAGTCCTTGACTCATGCCTTTCCTCTTCTCTCTCTGCCTACGGACATGCTTCCCGCCTCTCCTTCTTCAACGTCTTCGACCAATTGTAGTCCAATTTCCACCAGCACCCTATTGGTTAACAGTACTGATGGCGGTCATTGTTAACCCGGGCCTCAACCGATCCGGTATGATTTTTTTGTTGCGGCTCACATATTTTATTTGGCATTTGTTTTACTTCGGATGCCCTTCCTGATGCAACCCTCTGCATTTATCCAGGCTTGGGACCGGCATGAGGGAGAGACACTGGCTTGTGCCCCTCCCTCACGGCTGCATTGGCATTTAAAATACAGTAGATGTATAGGTTTAAATATGCGAGATCTTTTTTGTTTTATTTGATGGCTTTTTTTTTTGTATTTTCATTTAAATGATAGTGAAATTGTGTATTCGTCATTCTGTTAAGAAAAGCCACCTGATATATCTGAGAGCCAGGTACAGTCATCAAAAGAGCCACAACTGGCTCGTGAGTCATAGATTCCCAATCCCTACTCTGAATGAAATGAGTGATGAGCCAGATATGGACCTATCAGAAAGTGATGACAAGTACTTTTCACCCGATTCTCCTTCTCACTAACTTCATAAATTTAAAGATGTTCCTGGGCATGTGCTTTTGTTTATGTTCGTGCTGATTGGTTCAACTTGCCATGTGCTAAAATTCACATTTATGTTGATTGGTTCAATGCCATGTGCTAAGTTGACATTCTGATTGGCTCATTTTACTTGGGAAACTGTTTCAAGAAAAGGTTTAAAGGAACAGCACCGGGAGGGAAAAGTAATGGAAGGAAAAGTCTTTTTTTTTTTTAATTTATGCTATTTCCTGTTTATTTTCAGCTTCCATGTAAGTAGTTTGGTTGTTATCACCAAATGAATAATTCAAATACCAGTAAATTTCTTTTATTGTTCTGTTATTATTCATGTTTTCCACGTTGATGCTAATGAGCACTTCCAGTTCCACTCTGCTGGTGACATTTCAATAAGTGCCCACCCACTCTAATTTTTAAGTGCCCCGGGTGCTTATCACGTCGAATACAGTATATAATTTTCTAAAGGGTTCACAAACTTGTAAGCACCCATGTAAGTCAGTACAGCATATTGCAATTATATCTCGGTGATTTCTCCGAAGCTTGTCTTCAAAATGGGAGAAATGAGGAGACCATCATTAATGGATTAAAAATACATGACCTTCAAATGGAAACCAGAGGCAGTGCCAGTTCTGCCATGCATCTCAGTGCCAGATGGAAACAGGATTCACAGTGACAGGTTCCAATATAAAGAACAGAGATGAGTTAAATAATTTCTCCTCTCTGTTTTCAGCCTCGCTACCAAGGGAACATCCTACATGTTGCTGGGATTTTTGTGGATATACTCTATGTATTTGAGTCGAGGTTCATCAGCAGCAGCTCTGATGTTGCTGGATCTCCACAAGACCATCACCCGATGACTCACCTGAGTTCCAGGAAAAACAAGTCCAAACTCTCTTCCGCACAAAAAATTGCCAACTACCTATCTTTCACTGAGCAAACATTACAAAAGCGATGATCAGAATGTTGTGAAGGAGATAGGACAAAGACATGAGTTAGGGGTGGGACAGACTGGCCATTATGCTATAGAGATAATTTAATGGAGGGGTCATCAATATGTGGCTTTTTTGGTGCAGTGGTTAGCACATCTGCGTCTCAACAAGAAGGCCTGAGTTTGATTCCCATGCTTGGACCTTTCTTGCATGAATCCTGCATCCCCTGGGTTCTCTGGTTTCCTCCCGCAGTTAAAAAAAATCACAGTAAAATTATTGGCTGTTCAAAATAACTCCTAGGTGTGAGTGTGAATGTTTTTTTTTTTTTTTTTTTTTTTTTTTGTGTGTGTGTGTGTGTGTGTGTGTGTGTGTGTGTGTTAGCTCTGTGATGCCTGAGAAGCTGTTTATGGTCTACCATACCCTCAGCCAGACTGAGCTGAGCTGGGCGCCAGCCTGCTTGTGACCCTAACTAGGATTAAGTGGCATAGAAAACGAATGAATGAACGAGTCATCAATAAAGGTTTACACCTTTTTTTACAATAAAACAAGAATATATTTCAAAGGCACATCCCAGAACCTTAAGAATCTGATTCTAGGGTAATTTAATGTCCTGCCTTTTATAACTTAAATATAAAAATAGCTTATTTGGCTGCTGATTAAAGCCAGTTGGTTTTATGTTTATAAAACCTTCTCTACAGAAGACATTTCTGTTCTATTTTGGTGGAATGGTGCATGATGGGAATATAATAGCTGAATCTGATCACAGCCTTTGTGCAGACACCTGGATTTAATAATTCGGATATTTTTTTGTATTTTAATTAAAACAGTTCTGAAATGGTGTCCTCATTAGGACAGAAGGTCATGGTTATTGTTACTCTGATGTGTGCTGCATGAGACATCTTTGAAAAACCTTTAGGGAAAAATGAATTATGACTCTTGATTCAAAGTTGAGGTAAAATAGCCATCTTAATAAAGCACGCATGCAGGATTAGGGAAGGGTCACGGAGGAGACTGTGAGAGGACACATGGAAATTATTTAAACCGACCCTCACAATAATGAAGCTGTAGAGACAGAAAGACACTTCATATACATACCATCATCATCTCATCACTGCATGAACACCTCCACATGAGGAACATCTTCACATGAGTAATACCTCCACATGAGGAACATCTCCACATGAGGACTACCTCCACATAATGAACACCTCCACATGGTGAACACTTCACATTATGCACATCTCCTCATGAGGAAGACCTCTACATGATGAACACCTCCACATGAGGAACACCTCCAAATGAGGAAGACCTCTACATGATGAACACTTCCATGAGGAACAATGAGGAATACCTACACATGAGGAATACGTTCACATGAGCAATTCCTCCACTTGATTAATATGCCCACATGAGTAATACCACCACTTGATGGATACCTTCACACGATGAACATTTTCATATGAGGAATACTTCCACATGATTAATACGTCTACATGAGTAAAACCTCCAAATGTGAAACACCGCTACATGAGGAATACTTCCACATGAAGAACACCTCCACAAGAGAACACCTCCACATAATTAATACCTTTACATGAGGAATACCTCCACATGAGTAAGACCTCCACATGAGTAATACCTCTACATGAGTAATACCTCCACATGAAGAACACCTCCACATGAGCAATACCTCCACATGATGAATACCTTTACATGAGGAATACCTCCACATGAGTAAGACCTCCACATGATGAACACCTCCATGAGTAACACCTCCGCATGAGTAATACCTCTACATGAGGAATACCTCCACATGAGGGATACTGCCACCTGAAGAATACCCCCATATGAGCGACTCCTCCACATGAGGAATACCTCCACATAATGAACATCTCCACATGAGGAATACCTCCACACGAGGGACACCTTAACCTGAGGAATAATTCCACATGAGATACACCTCCACATGAGTAATACCTCCACATGAGGGACACCTCCACATGAGCAATACCTCCACATGAGGAACACCTCCACACGAGGAACACCTCCACATGATGAACACCTCCACGAGGAACACCTCCACATGATGAATACCTCCACATGATGAACATCTCCACATGAGTAATACCTCCACACGAGGGACACCTGTGGAATACTTTCACATGAGGAATACCTCTACATGATTAATACCTCAACATGGGTAACACCTCCACATGTAAGAAGTTTTGCAGACAAAGTCTGAGAGGCTAGATTGAGATGGTTTGGACATGGACAGAGGAGGGAAGGTGAATATATTGGTAGTAGGATGCTGAGGTTGGAACTACCAGGCAGAAGGCACAGAGGAAGACTAAAGAGGAGATTTATAGATGTGGTGAAGGAGGATATGAAGGTAGTCGGAGTAAGAGAAGAAGATGTAGAGGATAGGGTGAGATGGAGGCAGATGATTTGCTCTGGTGAACCCTGAAGGGAGCAGCCAAAAGGAAAAGAAGAAGAAGAAGAAGAAGAAGAAGAAGAAGACCTCCAAATGTGAAACATCTTTACATGAGGAATACCTCCACATTAAGAACACATGCACATGAGGAATATCTCCACATGACGAATACCTCAATATGATGAACACCTCCACATGAGTAATACTCCCACACGATGAATACCTCCACATGATGAATACCTCCACATGATCAACATCTCCACATGAGGAATACGTCCACATGATGATTACATCGGCATTATGAAATCCACAGCATGATAAACACCTCAGCATGATGAACATCTCCACGTAATGAATACCTCCATGTGAGGAAAACCTTTCCATGAAGAACACCTCTTTATGACACCCCATGCATGTGGAATACCTCCAACGAATAAACACATCCAAATGTTGAACACATCAACAGAATGAACACTTCTGCATGAAGAACATCTTCACATGATGAACACATTCACATGAGGAATACTTCCACATGATGAACACCTGATCATTATGAACAGTGCAGTGTGAGAAACACACTGCAAAAAAGGAATGTAAATAACAAGATAAAAAAACAAAATTTGAGGTGCACAAAACAAATGAAATTATCTTTTAAAGTTAATTTAGACTTGAAAAGGTTTTAATTTAAGATCATCACACCAGGACAGATCACAGGACTCAGAAAGCAGAAGAATCAGGATCACCAGCAACCCAGAAGGAGAACGTGTACCTCAACAAAAGTGGGGAGCGAGAGAGAGAGAGAGAGAGAGAGAGAGAGTAGTGTAATGGAAATAGATGACTTTATTATTGCTGAGTGCAGCAGGGACTCTGGCATAACTGCCTATGGTAGTACTGTATAACTTAAAGAGAGAAAAAGAAGGAGGGCAGACATGAGAGCACCTTGTGACATTGGGGCAATCAGCCATTCCACTCTCAAGATCCACCTCAACTGTTAATGTCAGAGAAGAACATCTGTGCATGAAGAATAGCTCTGCATTGTGAATATGAGGAACACAATTACATCAGAAATGTACCATATGAACAATGCTACCGCATGTGGAACATCACTGCATTAGGAACATCACTGCTTAAGTAATGGCACCATATGAAAAAGCGACCTCATCAGAAAGCTACCGCATGAGGGACATTACCACGTGATGAAGGCCATCCTATGAGATACACCACCATATAAGAAACATTATCTTATCAAGAATGCCACTACATGAGGAACATCACCGCAGGAACAACACAGTATGAAACTTGCTTGAGGAATATCACCGAACGAGCAATACTAACACCACTTTCTTATCACTGCATCACCATATATTTACACAGCACACACCTTATAACACCCTCACAGCTCAGCTCTGCTGGATTCTGGATTGTGATTGGTCAGAAGTGATTAATATTCTGTAACTGCAGCACTGACAGGAGTGCAGGTTTATAGTAGAGCAGGTCATTTACAGAGGCATGTGCAGAGACATGTACAGGGCATGTAAATGGGGCATACACAGGTGTGTGTATATACTTTTTCTTTCGGCTGTTCCCTTCAGGGGTCGCCACAGCAAACCGTCCACCTCCATCTCATCCGATCCTCTGTATCTTCTACTCTTACTGCGACTACCTTCATGTCCTCCTTCACCACATCCACAAATCTTCTCTTTGGTCTTCCTCTGGGCCTTCTGCCTGGTAGTTCCAACCTCAGCATCCTACTACCAATATACTCACTATCCCTCCTCTGTCCATGTCCAAACCATCTCAATCTAGCCTCTCTGACTTTGTCTCCAAAACATCTAACATGTGCTGTCCCTCTGATGTACTCATTCCTGATCCTATCCATCCTCGTTACTCCCAAAGAGAACCTCAACATTTTCATCTCTGCTACCTCCAACTCTGCCTCCTGTCTTTTCCCCAGGGCCACTGTCTCTAAACCATACAACATCGCTGGCCTTACCACCGTCTTGTACACTTTTCCTTTCATTCTTGCCGATACCCTCCTATCACACATCACACCGGACACTTTTCTCCAACCATTTCAACCAGCCTGCACACGCTTCTTCACCTCTTTTCCACACTCTCCATTGCTCTGGATTGTTGAGCCTAAGTACTTAAAATCCTCCACCTTCTTTATCTCTGCCCCCTATAACCTCACCATTCCTCTTGGGTCCTTGTAGTTCACACACATGTATTCTGTCCTACTGAGACTAACCTTCATTCCCCTCCTTTCCAGGGCATACCTCCACCTCTCTAGATTTTCCTCCACTTGTTCTCTGCTCTCACTACAGATCACGATGTCATCTGCAAACATCATAGTCCATGGAGATTCTTGTCTAACTTCATCTGTCAGGCTGTCCATCACCATAGCAAGCGAGAAGGGGCTCAGAGCTGACCCTTGATGCAGTCCCACCTCCACCTTGAACTCTTCTGTCACACCGACAGCACACCTCACCACTGTCTTACATCTCTCATACATGTCCTGCACCACTCCTTCTACTCTTTTTTCTCTCTCATTTTCCTCATTCATCAGCTCTTCAAAGTACTCTTACTGTTTTTTTTTTCAAGATGGCGCCGGGTGACCTACAGCCAGTTACAGGAGCTCTTCAGTTTATTTTTCTTTTTTTTCCTCTTTTCTATTGTATATAGGCATGTTTCTTTATCTTTTTTCAAATTTTCTTTTTCTTTCTTCAATCCTGCATCTGGAAAACATACTTTCATGATGCTTTTGTTCTTCTGTGCACTTTTATTTTCACTTTTTGGATCGGCGTCAGGAAACTCATTCACCGACGGCTCTGAGCAACGCAGGTCTTACACATGTGAGACCCTCCTCGGCCTGCGCGCCCCCGCCCTCCTTCACGCGGAAAAGCCCGTTGTTCCTTTGGAAATACAGAGGAAAAGGAGAGGCTGCAGAGGGGGACGAAAGACGCGGAGGACATGTGTTCCCTCTGTCATCATGGGAAATGTCCGCGCGATCGCCAACAAGACGGAGGAGCTGGCGGCGCTGACCCGGCAGCAGAGGCAGTACCGGAACTGCAGCCTCATGTGTTTCTCGGAGACGTGGCTGAATGAACTCACACCGGACTCTGTGGTTTCTCTTAACGGATTTACACTCGCGTGCAGATCGGAGTGTAACGGAGAGCGGTAAGAACAAAGGAGGGGCGTGGCGGTCTATGTGAATGAACGATGGTGCCACCCGGCAACGCAGCACGTGACGGAGCAGCTGTGCACGCGGGACGTGGAGCTGCTCGCGTAAGCGCGCGCCATATTATCTACCGAGGAGTTTTCACACGTGATTGTGTTTTGCGTGTACATTCCGCCTCGGCTGATGCGGCGACGGCGTGTGGCGTCTACACAGCGCCGTTAATCAGACACAGACTCGTCACCCCCGCGCCATGATTCTGATCAGCGGGGACTTTAACCACGCCCCTCTCTCCGCCTCTCTTCCGACGTTCACGCAATACGTGAAGTGCGCCACAAGCACAAGAGACAATAAAACACTGGACTTGCTGTATGCAAATGTGAAGGACGCTTACAGCTCCACCCCTCCCCCCACTGGGACGATCAGACCACAACCTGGTCTACCTGCTCCCCCAATACACACCCAGGGTGCGAAAGGAACCTGCACAGAAGAGGTCTGTGAAAGTGTGGACCGAGGAGACCAACGAGAGGCTTAGGGACTGTTTCCAGACCACAGACTGGAGCATGCTCTGTAACTCCTTTGGTGATGACATCGACGGCCTCACACACTGCATCACCGACTACATGAACTTCTGCGTGGACAGCACTGTGCCAACACGGAGGGTACGGTGCTTCTCCAACAACCACCCATGGGTCACCCCTGAGCTCAAAGTTCTCCTGAACCAGAAAAAGAGGGCTTTCATCTCGGGGGACAGAGAGGAGCAGAAGAAGGTCCAGCGTGAGCTCCAGTGGAGGATCAGGAGGGCAAAGAAGGACTATGGGAAGAAGATGGAGGAGAAGCTGGCTCAGAACAACGTGCGGAACGTCTGGAGAGGACTAAAGACCATGTCTGGATTTGGGCAGAGTGTCAGAGGGACAGCTGATGGTGACCAGCGCTGGGCGGATGAACTAAACTGCTACTTCAACAGGTTTGATTCTCCCCCTCCCCTCTGCACCCCTCCCGTTCCCTCCCCTCTTCACACATCTCCAGACCAGCTGACACCTCCCCTCCCCAGGCCAACTTCACTTGACTGCTACAGCCCGACAGACACATCCCCTCCCTCTGCAGCCCACCCCAGCCCCCCCTCTCCCTCACATCAGACCAGGTGAGGAGACAGCTGAGGCGACTAAATCAGAGGAAATCTGAAGGACCTGATGGCATCAGTCCCAGGCTGCTGAGGACCTGCGCAGACCAGCTCTGTGTGGTACTATGCTACCTGTACAACCTGAGCCTCAGCCTGGAGAAGGTTCCCGTCCTATGGAAGACCTCCTGTGTGGTTCCGGTTCCCAAAACAGCTCAAGCGAAGGAACCAGCCCACTACAGACCTGTCGCCCTGACCTCCCACCTCATTAAGACCATGGAAAGGCTCCTCCTTGAACACCTCCGCTCTATGGTGAGCCCCACCCTAGACCCGCTGCAGTTTGCCTACAGGCCCAACATCGGAGTAGAAGACGCCGTCATCTACCTTCTGCAGCGGGCACTCACCCACCTGGAGATCGCCGGCAGCGCTGTGAGGGTCATGTTCTTTGACTTCTCCAGCGCCTTCAACACCATCAGGCCAGCGCGCCTGCGGGGGAAGCTGGAGGACGTGGGAGTGGACGGGCATCTTGCTGCCTGGATTATTGACTACCTTACTAACCGTCCACAGTACGTGCGGCTGCGCGGCTGTAAGTCAAAGGTGGTAGTCTGTAGCACGGGGGTACCGCAGGGCACCGTCCTCTCACCCTTCCTTTTTAACATCTATACCTCGGACTTCATATATAACACAAACAGCTGCCACCTCCAGAAGTTCTCGGACGACTCCGCCATCGTGGGCCGTGTGTCAGAGGGGAACGAGCTGGAGTACCGGACGGTCATCGTTGACTTCGTGGACTGGTGTGAGCGCAACCACCTGTGCTTGAACACTAGGAAGACGAAGGAGATGGTGGTTGACTTCAGGAGAAGCACTCAAACACACACACACACACACACACACACACTTACTAGTGAACATCCAGGGACAGGACATTGAGACAGTGGACAGTTTCAAGTACCTGGGTGTTCACCTTAACAATAAACTGGACTGGTCCCACAACACCAACGCCCTGTACAAGAAGGGCCAGAGTCGCCTCCACCTTCTGGGGAGACTCAGGTCCTTCGGCATATGCAGAACCTCTGCTCAGGACATTTTATGACTCTGTGGTAGCCTCTGCAATCCTCTACGCTGCCATCTGCTGGGCCCCGGGCAGCACAGAGCGGGACAGGAAGAGACTGAACAAGCTGGTCAGGAGGGCCAGCTCTGTCCTCGGCTGCCCACTGGACTCTGTGGAGGAGGTGAGTGAGAGGAGGATGGTAGCAAAGCTCACATCCATCCTGTTCAACAGCTCTCACCCACTGCACCAGACTGTAGAGGAGCTAAGCAGCTCCTTCAGTGGACGACTGAGACATCCTCAGTGCAGGAAGGAGCGCTACCGCAGGTCGTTCATTCCCACCGCTGTCAGACTGTACAACGCCACTTTGTAACTGTCTGTGAAAATACCGGTTATGTGCAATAAAAAACCCGTGCACTTTAATCAACCACATCTACCCCACTGACTGTGAACCATATCAACCCATCTACTCTGCACTCAGATACATTACACTTTAATATAGGCCAGTCTATAAAGTTGCTCCATTCTTTTCTTTTATTGTTTATTAATTTATACTATTTATGTATCTATTTATTTATTTACTTATATAATATATATGTATGTGTGTATGTTTGTACTTGTATCTATTTTTGCACCCCCTACTGATAGTACCTCAAGAGCCTGTAACAGTGAATTTCTCCATTGTGAGATTAATAAAGCTGTATCTTATCTTATCTTAAGATGGGGCAGTGGGCAGATGCTTCGCATCTGCACGGGAAAATGAACAACCCCGCCCTCCATGAGTTTCCTGCTGCCTTGCAGGTCGGCCTTGGCTGGTCAAAGGCTATGGGAGTAAACCCAGATAGAAAATCCGGTAAGGAGGCCCGAAGGCAGTTGGCCGAGCTCTGTGACGCCCTCTGACACCTCCTGCAGCCGCTGGCACCGGCTGTACTGGCTTGCCTTTCGCGGACTCTGACAGCAACGCCGAGAGGGGGATCCTGGCACTGGGCACTCCAGGATCTCCATACCACTTGCCCAGGCCTGCACCTGGAGAGGTCACTCCAGCTTCGCTGTCTCAGCATAGACATCAACACGGGGAGCAGCAGACACCAGTGATAAGCCCAGGCTCGTTTGGTGTAGAGCCGGGCGCTAGGGGTTGCTCTCGACGGTGGGAGGAGTCCTCTGACTCCATTGGGAAGTTACCGCCCGCCTCAACCCGGGCAGCCCCCGGGCAATAAGGTACTACCCCGCCACAACTTGCTTGCTTCATCGGGTGTGTGAAGCTTAGATCAAAATCGACAGGCTTGTTGTAAAATTGAGCACCAGGCAAACACAGAAAGAAAAAGACAAAGCAACCGCCAGCCCTGCGGCTGGCAACCTGGAACGTCAGAACGATGTGTCCCGGCCTCACTGACGACCTCCAGCAAGTCGACGACACAAGGAAAACCGCCATCATTAGCCGTGAGCTGGCCAAGCGAACATCGACATCGCCGCCCTACAGGAGACACGCCTTGCTTCAAGTGGCAGTCTCAAGGAGAAGGACTACACGTTCTTCTGGCAAGGTCTGGAGGCAGACGAGCGACGACTCTATGGGGTTGGTTTCGCAGTTCGCAACTCCCTGCTGTCGTCAATTGAACCTCCTTCTCAGGGAACCGAGCGCATCCTCTCACTCCGACTCACCACCTCCTCGGGACTTACACACATTTTCTGCGCCTACGCCCCAACATTCGGCTCCACAACTGAGGCAAAAGATGCATTCTACGAGGAGCTTGAGGCAAGGATCAGAGAGATACCAGTGAAGGAAAACCTGTTCCTGCTCGGAGACTTCAATGCCCGGGTGGGAGCAGACTGCACCGCCTGGCCACGCTGCATTGGACACTTTGGCATTGGCAAGCTCAACGAGAATGGACAACGGCTACTTGAGCTCTGCTCCTCCATGACCTCGCCATTACCAACACCTTCTATGCCACCAAGCCCCACCACAGAGTTTCATGGAGACATCCCAGGTCGAGGCACTGGCACCAGCTGGACTTCGTCATCACCAGGAGACCCATGCTGAACCACGTGCTCTGCACACGTAGTTACCATAGTGCAGACTGCGACACTGACCATTCCCTGGTCGGAAGCATGGTGCGTCTACGACCCAAACAGATCCACCGCTCCAAACATAAGGGCCAGCCCGCGCATCGACACTGCCAGAACTTCAAAGCCCGAGCTGCGCAAATGCTTTGCTGAGGCCATCGACAACGCCCTGGAAGACTGCCCCACAGACAACGCCACAGCACGCTGGGACTTCATCCGCGATGCCGGATACCAGGCCGCCTCAGACACCTTCGGGAAGAGAGTCAGGAAAACGAGGACTGGTTCGAGGCTGGGATTGAAGATATGGAGCCTGCCATAGCCGCCAAGGGTGTTGCGCTCCTTGAGTACAAGAGGAAGCCATGCGAGAAATCACTGGCCACCTACAGAGAAGCCCGCAACAATGCCAAGAGGGTCGCCCGCAGGTGCGCCAACGACTACTGGCTGAAGCTTTGCAGCGATATTCAGACCTCTGCGGACTGTGGAAACACCCGTGCCATGTATGAGGGGATGAAAAAGCTTTCGGACCAAGTGCCACCAAGATCGCACCCTCAAATCCACCTCCGGCGACATCATCAAGGACCGTGGGGAGCAGATGGAGAGATGGGCCGAGCACTATTCAGAGCTATACTCCAGAGAGAATGTTGTCACTGACACAGCCATGGAGAACACCATCCCACTGCCCACCATGGAAGAACTCGACTCGCCACCTACCATCGAAGAGCTCAGCAAGGCCATTAACTCGCTGTCTAGCGGGAAGGCACCAGGCAGCGACGGAATCCCTCCAGAGGTGATGAAGGCTGCAAAAGAGAGCTCCCTCCTTGGGCATCTCCATGAGCTTTTGCTTCAGTGCTGGGAAGAAGGAACGATACCCCAAGATATGCGAGATGTGAAGATCATCACGCTCTACAAGAACAAGGGCGACCGCAGCGATTGCAACAACTATCGTGGGATCTCTCTTCTCAGCATTGTAGGGAAAGCCTTTGCAAGGGTAGTCCTCAACCGCCTGCAAGTACTTGCAGACCGTGTGTATCCCGAGTCGCAGTGCGGGTTCGGGCAAAGCGATCAACCATTGACATGGTGTTCTCCCTTCGGCAGCTGCAGGAAAAGTGCCGTGAGCAGCGGCGTCCTTAGTTCCTCGCCTTCATCGATCTGACCAAGGCATTCGACTTGGTCAGTCGGTCTGGCCTCTTCACCCTCCTCCAGAAGATTGGATGTCCCACCAAGCTCCTGAAGATAGTCGAGTCATTCCACGACAACACGTCTGGCACAGTTCAGTATAACGGAACATCATCAGACCCCTTTCCAATCAAGAGCGGCGTGAAACAAGGGTGTGTCCTGGCCCCGACACTTTTCGGCATATTTTCTCTTTGCTCCTGCGCTACGCATTCAGCGAGTCCGAAGATGGCATCTTCCTCCACACACGGAGTGATGGGAACCTTTTTAATCTCGCCGGCCTCAGGGCAAAGACCAAGGTGCGCAAGGTCCTCATCCGGGATATGCTCTGTGCTGACAACGCTGCCCTCACTGCTCACTCTGAAGCCGCCGTTCAGCGACTCATCAATCACTTGGCGGAGGCATGCACAGAGTTTGGAGTCACTATCAGCCTCAAGAAAACCAATATCATGGGTCAGGATGTCAGCACAACTCCCACAATCAACATCGGCGATTACACCCTGGAAGTGGTGGACAAGTTCACCTACCTTGGCTCCACCATCTCCAGCAACCTATCCCTGGATGCTGAGCTAAACGTAAGGACAGGCAAAGCAGCAACATCCATGGCCCGCCCTAGCGGCGTGTGTGGAACAACCCCAGGTTGACCCTAAACACGAAGATGAAGGTGTACCAAGCATGCGTGTTGAACACGCTTCTATACGGCAGTGAGGCCTGGACCCTATACATGCACCAGGAGCGAAGACTAAACGCCTTTCACCTGCGCAACCTCAGACGACTCCTCGGCATTACCTGGCAGGATCGTGTCTCCAACTCGCGCGTCTTGGCCCAGGCAGGCATGTCAAGCATGTTCGCCATCCTCTCCCAGAAGCGCCTGCGCTGGCTCGGACACATCTGCAGGATGGATGAATTCCGCATTCCAAAGGACATCCTCTATGGCGAGCTCGCCTCAGGAACACGACCAACAGGACGACCCGCCCTGCGCTACAAGGATGTCTGCAAGAGGGACCTGAAGTCATGCAGCATCAACCCAGTAGATCTCGAGGCAGCGAGCTCCGACCGCTCTAGCTGGCGTGGAAAGGTAAAATCCGGTGTGCAGCAGGCCGAGGAGGCGAGAGAGATCCAGCATGAGGAGAAGAAGAACCGCAAACAGCAGAGAATTCTGTCTGCCACAGCCTGCCCCACGATCCCTACTGCAGAATACACTTGCAGCAAGTGTGGTAGGAGCTGCATCTCCCGCATTGGCTTATTCAGCCACAGCCGGCGCTGCAGCCTCTCAGCTAATTGATAGACCTGCCTAGGTGCAGACTCCATTGTCTCTAGAGACAGACGGATGCCAAGTGTATCTTATCTTATCTTATCTTATCTTATCCATCTTCCCAGCACACTTCTGTAATCAGTGAATACATTTGTGTATATACATAGGTATGTAAATGGGAAGTATGGGGGCGTGCTCAAAACTATGTGTGGGGTGCGTATATAGGCGTGTACAGGGGATTGCACAAAGGTTGTGCCAGGGTCAGGACTGATGCATGTGCAGAGGCGTGTAGAGGGTGTGTACAGTAAGTCATTAAGTTTACTGATATTTTAGATTATTAACTGCAGCTCCTCAAGTGTGAATCCAAACTCGTCATTTTTTTGTAATGGTAATCATTATGAAACTGCTGCAGCATTATAGAAAGAAAACATGGGGACTTCAGGTAGTAAGAGAAACTTCACTCCTTCTTCTTCTTCTTCTTTCGGCTGCTCCCTTCAGGGGTCGACACAGCAAATCATCCGCCTTCCTCTCACCCTGTCCTCTGCATCTTCTTCTCTTATACCAGCTACCTTCATGTCCTGCTTCACTACATTCATGAATCGTCTCTTTGGTCTTCCTCTAGGCCTTCTGCCTGGTAGTTCCAACCTCAGCATCCTACTACCAATATACTCACTATCCCTCCTCTGTACATGTCCAAACCATCTCAATCTAGCCTCTCTGACTTTGTCTCCAAAGCATCTTACATGTGTTGTCCCTCTGATGTGCTCATTCCTGATCCGATCCAGCCTTGTTACTCCCAAAGAGAACCTCAACTCTGCCTCCTGTCTTTTCCCCAGGGCCACTGTTTCTAAACCATACAACATCGCTGGCCTTACCACCGTCTTGTACACTTTTCCTTTCAGTCTTGCTGATACCCTCATATCACACATCACTCCGCACACTTTTCTCCAACCATTCCAACCTGCCTGCACACGCTTCTTCACCTCTTTTCCACACTCTCCACTTCTCTGGATTGTTGACCCTAAGTACTTAAAATCCTCCACCTTCCTTATTTCTTCTCCCTGTAACCTCACCGTTCCACTTGGGTCCTTGTCATTCACATACATGTTTTCTGTTTTACTGAGGCTAACCTTCATTCCCCTCCTTTCCATGGTATACCTCCACCTCTCTAGATTTTCCTGCACTTGTTCTCTGCTCTCACTACAGATCACAATGTCATCTGCAAACATCATAGTCCATGGAGATTCTTGTCTAACCTCGTCTGTCAGCCTGTCCATCACCATAGCAAACAAGAAGGGGCTGAGAACTGACCCTTGATGCAGTCCCACCTCCACCTCGAACTCTTCTGTCACACCGACAGCACACCTCAACACTGTTTTACATCTCTCATACATGTCCTGCACCACTCTAACATACTTTTCTGCCACTCCAGCCTTCCTCATGCAATACCACAGTTCTTCTCTCGGCACCCTGTCATATGCTTTTTCCAGATCCACAAAGGCACAATGCAGTTCCCTCTGACCTTCTCTGTACTTCTCTATTATAAGAGAAACTGCACTCCCTCACTCCAAAATAAACAGCTGGCTTGTCTTGTCACCTCAGTGAGTTAACATCATACAGAGGTGAAGCACTGGGAGTGTGTGATATCAAGCAGACCACCAGAAACACTCTGACTCCAAGCCTGCTGCCTCCGGGAACATTGTGCTGTTCACATGTCAGATGTGTGTGTGTGTGTGTGTGTGTGTGTGTGTGTGTCAGTGATATGATTTCATTGAAAACAACAACCCACACTATTGTACTCATCTTTCTCTCTTCTTTTCATCTTCACTCGTTTCACAGACAGATAATGGCATAATTATAATTACATTAATGAGGGAACAAAGGATCACGCGCACGCTCACACACACACACACACACACACACACACACACACACACACACACACACCTGACCTGCCTGTATGATTACTTTAAAAGCAGTAATGAAGAGAAACACTCCTGTCTTTGGACTTTTGATGAACCACTGTAAAGAATCATCAATCAAAAACATCTGCATGTTTATAGTATGTATATTGTGATGGGAGAATATGGGGACATCACAGAGGATTGTGATTGGAAGAGATAGTGAAATGTGAGATTGTAGAGTAAACAAGAGTACAGCTCCCTGTAAACACAGCGTAAAGCGTAAAACAGTACGGAGGGAGAAAATGATTTATACAGGTTGTCACGGCAGAGAAATAGAGATGGGAAGGACGTGCAGCAAGTTAGAGTGGTAAAGGACAGAGAGGGAAATGTAATGACTGAAAACAGAAGTGTGCTGGGAAGATGGAAAGAGTACTTTGAAGAGCTGATGAATGACGAGAATAAGAGAGAAAAAAGAGTAGAAGGGGTGACTGTTGAGGACCAGGAAGTAGCAAAGATTAGTAAGGGTGAAGTGAGGAGAGCATTGAAGAGGATGAAGAATGGAAAGGCAGTTGGCCCTGATGACATACCTGTGGAGGTATGGACTATCTAGGTGAGGTACCAGTAGATTTTCTGACAAGAACATTCAACAAGGTCTTAGAGAGTCAGCAGATGCTGCAGGAATGGAGGAGAAGTGTGCTGGTGCCCATTTTTCAGAACAAGGGAGATGTGCAGAGTTGTGGCAACTACAGAGGGATAAAGTTGAGGAGCCATATGATGAAGTTATGGGAAAGAATCGTGGAAGCTAGACTAAGGGCAGAGTGGTGCAGGACATGTATGAGAGATGTAAGACAGTGGTGAGGTGTGCTGAGGTTGGAACTACCAGGCAGAAGGCCTAGAGGAAGACCAAAAGAAGATTTATGGATGTGGTGAAGGAGGACATGAAGGTAGTTGGAGTAAGAGTAGAAGATACAGAGGATCGGGTGAGATGGAGGTGGATGGTTTGCTATGAAGGGAAAAGCCGAAAGGAAAAGAAGAATTATTATAACATATTAATGTTACTTAAAATCAATTTAACACTCAGATGTCTATTTAGTTTGATCTCGATTTCTTGCTAACATTATGACTTCTGACGTTTAATACATGCCATAACCTTTCTGTATGCTTTCGAACCCTGATCCTCATGTGAGGACAGTAAAATAACCAACCTTATTCCAAATTCTACTATTCATTATACATTATATATTGCAGGCAGTGATGGTCTATTGGCCGGGCGCAGGATCACTGATTCTAAGGTTGGGGGTTCGAGTCCCCACAAGGTTGTTACTGTCCCCCCAGTGCAGCTGACTGGGTTATCAAAAGCGGGCCATGTTTCTCACTGTCTATGGTGAGAGGCATGTAAAAGAACCATTGCTGCCTTTCATAAAGAGGAGCTGCAAAGCTGTCAGCGTGTTTCTGTCCCTTGCTAAAGGGTTGTGACAGGAAGACCATCCGACGTTAAAAACCTATGCCAAATCAAATGTGCTGTCGTGACCCCTGAGAAAGGAAAAAGCCAAAAAGGAAGAAATGAAATTTCAAATTCTACTATACAATAATAATAAATGATCTCTCTCTCTCTCTCTCTAGATGATGTTCCCCCGTATTTTAAGACAGAACCGGTACGGTCCCAGCTACACCTGGAGGGGAACCGGTTGGTTCTCACCTGTATGGCAGAAGGTAGCTGGCCACTTGAATTTAGATGGATTCACAACAGCACTGATCTCACACCATTCTCCTTGGAGTACAGGTGAAATTATGCATGTGTGTGTGAGTGTATGTGTGTGTGTCTGCGTGTGTGTGTGTGTGTGAGTGTATGTGTATCTGAGTGTGTGTGCAGCATTGCGGCACGGTGGCGTAGCGGTTAGCACGTCCGCCTCACAGCAAGAAGGCCCGGGTTCGATTCCCGGCCTGGGCGTTTCTGTGTGGAGTTTGCATGTTCTCCCCGTGCTTGTGCGGGTTTCCTCCGGTGCTCGGTTTCCCCATAATCCAAAGACGTGCACTGTAGGTTAATTGGCCGTTCTAAATTGACCGTAGTTTCTCTCCTGCAGCGGCACTGGAACCCATACGTATCGGCACTTGCCTTTCCATTGGATCCTTCCGGTGGGGGGACTTGCTGCTTGGGTAACAGCCTGTCCCTCATTACTCCCTACCCAGGCTCTGTGCACTGGGGAGTATCACCAGTCGGGATACTGGCCAGAGCGCAGCCATAGTCCTTCGGGACTGACGGAGGCCTACGTGCAGCATATATGTGTGTGTGTGTGTGAGTGTGTGTGCATGTGTGTGTGTCTGCATGTGTGTGTATGTGTGCAAATTTGTGTGCATATGTGTGTGTGTGTGAGAGAGAGAGAGAGAGAGAAGGAGATAGAGAGTGTGTGTGTGTGTCTGCGTGTGTTTTTGTATGTGACTATGTGTGCATGAGTGTGTGTGTGTGTGTGTGTGTGCATCTGTTTGTGTGTATGTGCGTGTGTGTGTGTGTGTGTGTGTGTGTGTGTGCACGTGTGCGTGTGTGTGTGTGCACGTGTGCATGTGTTCTCATACTCAGTGATAAATATTGATAAAGATTGAAAGCTTTTATTTCTCAGTTATATCGTAAAAACACATGGTGGAAGCTTAGTAGTTTAGTGGGCTTGTCAGTTGACTGAATATGCAAATGACTCATTAACCAATTATCTGTTTGCTAATGAGGTATATACTGATTAGTTTTATGCTAATAACAATGGAAGTTTATCTTTGAAAGTGTAAGAAGGTGATGGATGACATTTAAAACCATGTCCTTCCTTCTGCTGTCATTATAATCGATGAGTGTGTGTGTGTGTGTGTGTGTGTGTGTGTGTGTGTGTGTGTGGGTGAGTGAGAGAGAGAGAGAGAGAGAGAGAGAGAGAGATGAAAGACATGCCTGAAGGAGACTGATATAAACGAGTCAGATCAATCTTGTCTGCCTACTGTTTGTTCCTGAACACCATCACACCTGTCCTCCAGCAACAGCATCTGATGAGCACCATATGATGACCTCACACAGTTGTGACCTCTCCTGTTTACTAAGTTAATTAGTATGTCTGTAGATATAACCAATCTATGTGGGCAGTGGGCAGATGCTTCGCATCTGCACGGGAAAATGAACGACCCCGCCCTCCATGAGTTTCCTGCTGCCTTGCAGGTCGGCCTTGGCTGGTCAAAGGCTATGGGAGTAAACCCAGATAGAAAATCCGGTAAGGAGGCCCGAAGGCAGTTGGCCGAGCTCTGCGACGCCCTCTGACACCTCCTGCAGCCGCGCTGGCTCCGGCTGTACTGGCTTGCTTTTCCGCCGGACTCTGCCAGCAACGCCGAGAGGGGGATCCTGGCACTGGGCACTCCAGGATCTCCATATCACTTGCCCAGGCCTGCACCTGGAGAGGTCACTCCAGCTTCGCTGTCTCAGCGTAGACATCAACACGGGGAGCAGCAGACACCAGTGATAAGCCCAGGCTCGTTTGGTGTAGAGCCGGGCGCTAGGGGTTGCTCTCGACGGTGGGAGGAGTCCTCCGACTCCATTGGGAAGTTACCGCGCCTCAACCCGGGCAGCCCCGGGCAATAAGGTACTACCCGCCACAACTTGCTTGCTTCATCGGGTGTGTGAAGCTTAGATCAAAATCGACAGGCTTGTTGTAAAATTGAGCACCAGGCAAACACAGAAAGAAAAAGACAAAGCAACCGCCAGCCCTGCGGCTGGCAACCTGGAAACGTCAGAACGATGTGTCCCGGCCTCACTGACGACCTCCAGCAAGTCGACGACACAAGGAAAACCGCCATCATTAGCCGTGAGCTGGCCAAGCGGAACATCGACATCGCCGCCCTACAGGAGACACGCCTTGCTTCAAGTGGCAGTCTCAAGGAGAAGGACTACACGTTCTTCTGGCAAGGTCTGGAGGCAGACGAGCGACGACTCTATGGGGTTGGTTTCGCAGTTCGCAACTCCCTGCTGTCGTCAATTGAACCTCCTTCTCAGGGAACCGAGCGCATCCTCTCACTCCGACTCACCACCTCCTCGGGACCTACACACATTTTCTGCGCCACGCCCCAACACTCTGCTCCACAACTGAGGCAAAAGATGCATTCTACGAGGAGCTTGAGGCAAGGATCAGAGAGACACCAGTGAAGGAAAACCTGTTCCTGCTCGGAGACTTCAATGCCCGGTGGGAGCAGACTGCACCGCCTGGCCACGCTGCATTGGACACTTTGGCATTGGCAAGCTCAACGAGAATGGACAACGGCTACTTGAGCTCTGCTCCTTCCATGACCTCGCCATTACCAACACCTTCTATGCCACCAAGCCCCACCACAGAGTTTCATGGAGACATCCCAGGTCGAGGCACTGGCACCAGCTGGACTTCGTCATCACCAGGAGACCCATGCTGAACCACGTGCTCTGCACACGTAGTTACCATAGTGCAGACTGCGACACTGACCATTCCCTGGTCGGAAGCATGGTGCGTCTACGACCCAAACAGATCCACCGCTCCAAACATAGGGGCCAGCCCGCGCAGCGACACTCCCAGAACTTCAAAGCCCGAGCTGCGCAAATGCTTTGCTGAGGCCATCGACAACGCCCTGGAAGACTGCCCCACAGACAACGCCACAGCACGCTGGGACTTCATCCGCGATGCCGTATACCAGGCCGCCTCAGACACCTTCGGGAAGAGAGTCAGGAAAACGAGGACTGGTTCGAGGCTGGGATTGAAGATATGGAGCCTGCCATAGCCGCCAAGGGTGCTGCGCTCCTTGAGTACAAGAGGAAGCCATGCGAGAAATCACTGGCCACCTACAGAGAAGCCCGCAACAATGCCAAGAGGGTCGCCCGCAGGTGCGCCAACGACTACTGGCTGAAGCTTTGCAGCGATATTCAGACCTCTGCGGACTGTGGAAACACCCGTGCCATGTATGAGGGGATGAAAAAAGCTTTCGGACCAAGTGCCACCAAGATCGCACCCCTCAAATCCACCTCCGGCGACATCATCAAGGACCGTGGGGAGCAGATGGAGAGATGGGCCGAGCACTATTCAGCACTATACTCCAGAGAGAATGTTGTCACTGACACAGCCATGGAGAACACCATCCCACTGCCCACCATGGAAGAACTCGACTCGCCACCTACCATCGAAGAACTCAGCAAGGCCATTAACTCGCTGTCTAGCGGGAAAGCACCAGGCAGCGACGGAATCCCTCCAGAGGTGATGAAGGCTGCAAAAGAGAGCTCCCTCCTTGGGCATCTCCATGAGCTTTGCTACAGTGCTGGGAAGAAGGAACGATACCCCAAGACATGCGAGATGCGAAGATCATCACGCTCTACAAGAACAAGGGCGACCGCAGCGATTGCAACAACTATCGTGGGATCTCTCTCCTCAGCATTGTAGGGAAAGCCTTTGCAAGGGTAGTCCTCAACCGCCTGCAAGTACTTGCAGACCGTGTGTATCCCGAGTCGCAGTGCGGGTTCCGGCAAAGCGATCAACCATTGACATGGTGTTCTCCCTTCGGCAGGTGCAGGAAAAGTGCCGTGAGCAGCGGCGTCCTTTGTTCCTCGCCTTCATCGATCTGACCAAGGCATTCGACTTGGTCAGTCGGTCTGGCCTCTTCACCCTCCTCCATAAGATTGGATGTCCCACCAAGCTCCTGAAGATAGTCGAGTCATTCCACGACAACACGTCTGGCACAGTTCAGTATAACGGAACATCATCAGACCCCTTTCCAATCAAGAGCGGCGTGAAACAAGGGTGTGTCCTGGCCCCGACACTTTTTGGCATATTTTTCTCTTTGCTCCTGCGCTACGCATTCAGAGAGTCCGAAGATGGCATCTTCCTCCACACACGGAGTGATGGGAACCTCTTTAATCTCGCCCGCCTCAGGGCAAAGACCAAGGTGCGCAAGGTCCTCATCCGGGATATGCTCTTTGCTGACGACGCTGCCCTCACTGCTCACTCTGAAGCCGCCCTTCAGCGACTCATCAATCACTTGGCGGAGGCATGCACAGAGTTTGGACTCACTATCAGCCTCAAGAAAACCAACATCATGGGTCAGGATGTCAGCACAACTCCCACAATCAACATCGGTGATTACACCCTGGAAGTGGTGGACAAGTTCACCTACCTTGGCTCCACCATCTCCAGTAACCTATCCCCTGGATGCTGAGCTAAACGTAAGGATAGGCAAAGCAGCAACATCCATGGCCCGCCTAGCGAAGCGTGTGTGGAACAACCCCAGGCTGACCCTAAACACGAAGATGAAGGTGTACCAAGCATGCGTGTTGAGCACGCTTCTATACGGCAGTGAGGCCTGGACCCTATACATGCACCAGGAGCGAAGACTAAACGCCTTTCACCTGCGCAACCTCAGACGACTCCTCGGCATTACCTGGCAGGATCGTGTCTCCAACTCGCGCGTCTTGGCCCAGGCAGGCATGTCAAGCATGTTCGCCATCCTCTCCCAGAAGCGCCTGCGCTGGCTCGGACACATATGCAGGATGGATGAATTTCGCATTCCAAAGGACATCCTCTATGGCGAGCTCGCCTCAGGAACACGACCAACAGGACGACCCGCCCTGCGCTACAAGGATGTCTGCAAGAGGGACCTGAAGTCATGCAGCATCAACCCAGTAGATCTCGAGGCAGCGAGCTCCGACCGCTCTAGCTGGCGTGGAAAGGTAAAATCCGGTGTGCAGCAGGCCGAGGAGAAGAGAGAGATCCAGCATGAGGAGAAGAAGAACCGCAAACAGCAGAGAATTCTGTCTGCCACAGCCTGCCCCACGATCCCTACTGCAGAATACACTTGCAGCAAGTGTGGTAGGAGCTGCATCTCCCGCATTGGCTTATTCAGCCACAGCCGGAGCTGCAGCCTCTCAGCTAATTGATAGACCTGCCTAGGTGCAGACTCCATTGTCTCTTGAGACAGACGGATGCCAAGTTAAGTTAGATATAACCAAGAGATAGAGAAACAATGACGAAGATGGGGAGTATAGATAAATAAATAAAGACATAAATCAAACTGGCACTAATGCTTATCAGTACAGCTGTGACATAACACAAAATCCAGAATATAGCACAGAATCAATATCAGACACAAACAGTGTAATCAAAGGAAGAAAGAGAGAGAGCAGTAGAGAGAGAAAGACAACAGGAGAGAGGGAGAGATGGAAGGAGAGATTTAATGAAAAAGAGTGAGACAGAGTGTGAGAGACACTCTCAGAGACACAGACAGTTCTAGAGTTCACTGGGTCCTGTCACTACACTAAACTCCTATAGCTTTAATTATTATGAGGACAATACGTAATGTGAGTAACTGTAGTAAGCTGCAGGAATTTATTTTTTAAAGTGCAAATGCCACTGAATTCCAACCCTGGCCGTTTATCTTAGGTGTGTCCACCACAATTAAATGCTAAATTATTTTCCCAAAACATTCTGCATCTTTTGTGCGGTTTCTGTTAAAACAACTTGACACCAACTGTTTTCACAGCACAAGTTGTCCTCCCACTACGCCTGGAAATGATGTCTTTGCCGGAACACGTCTACATTCCTGTCCTGTGATGTCCTTGTCCCATGTATTTTTTAGACTAGATCTTAAAATGAAGATAGCACAAAAAAAAACCCAAACATTTTCTGAACCGCTTAGTCCTTATTAGGGTCTCTGGCACTGTTACGTGGCCCTCTTAAATTCTAACAAATGGAAAATACCAAAGAATATCAAAAGAACCCGTACAGAATTACCAAGTAAATGACCAACAAACAAGGTGGCTAACTTTAAATAATCTTTGAAATAATTAACCGTTAAACAAGGTATGAAACAGTTATAATGTTGTGCACAGGTACCATTTATTATAAGAACTAACTACTCTGGGTGTGAGCACAAAATATCGTTCACTGTGGGGGATTGTTCTCACCAAACTCGATTGCAAATGAAGAACTGCAATTTATGCATTTATCTGTCCATACAGTCATTCAGTGGCTCCCCTCACGACACACCGAGGTCTTGACATGTATCCTTGAGAAAGTCACTTCTGTACCAGCGAGTAGATACAGCAAACATAAACTATATAAGTATTTTAACAAAGATACACAGGACCCCCAGTTTAGACTTAATGACCACCTTTTATATTACACATAATTAAGACATTTATTAAAGCCAATCACTATGAGTCTACCCTAGTATATAACAGGCTCCCATCTCAGCCGACTCGGGGCTAGGGAGGGTACACCCTGGACAGCTTGCCAAGCCATCACAGGGTTCCAAAATGACATATAAATAATAACTATATGAGTAATGTGCTTAAATCTGAAATGTTAGTTGGTAAATAAATTGATGGAATAATGTTTTTCAAACTAGATCTTAAAGGCATGAATTTGGAGCGCATGCATAATGTAGGAGCAAATACGTTTACTGCCTGTTTTAGAAGGCCGTAACTCTCTCGTAATGTATTCGTGATCATTTCTAATGTCACCTGAGAACCCGTCGGTGTTTTGTAGTCTGCCGATGTTGAGTGGGACGTGTCCCACAGCAGTATCTCCGTTGTCTGGAGTGTCCAAGTCAGTGTCTGAGTCAGTGTAGTCTGCCATGTTTGAGTCGTCCAGATATGGTTTGAAATGAAAAGGCAGGATATCCAATGTGGTTTCACTGCCCAGAATCACTTCCCAACACTTTAATTACAGAAAGCATCTAAAAACCTCTCAACTTCGTCTGTGTTGCCTATGTCTGCCTAGCAGTGCTCACATGCACAAGTTCTAGCGATGACATCACTGCACAATGGAGGTGGATGCACTGGCTGGCAAAAGAGAAATTTTTGTGGTCAAATAAACCATTAATTTTACCATTTTAATGAAGTATCTACTCAAATTTAATCAGGATAGTTATATTTTTACTATTAATATGTTATTTCGAATGTTTCGTTCACGACAGCTGCACATCAAAGGTTCACCTGGCACGTTTTTGTTTTATACATTAATATTCATTCCTTCATTTCTTTGCTACTCAATCCTAATTGGTGTCACATGGAGGCTGGCACCCATTATAGCTGACTCGAGGGGTGGATACATCCTGGATAGTTTGCCAGGCTATCGCAGGGCCAACACTCACACAACCAGTAACACTCCCACTCAGACGGGGTGATTAGGAGTATCCAATTGACATACTATGCATGTTTATGGACTGTGGAAGGAAACCAGAGTATCCAGAGGAAACCCACACAAGCACGAGGAGAACCTGTAACCTCCACACAGAAAAGTGTGAGCTGGGAATCGAGCCCAGAACCTTCTTGCTGTGAGGTTGTTACCACTGTGTCAGTGTGTTACCACCTTCAGACACATATACTGTATTGGTTTAATGATGCATGCACCCTGACAACCATCAATAAATAAGTGTTACTGTGTGTGTGTGTGTGTGTGTGTGTGTTTCATTGTGTCTGTGTGTCTCAATCTATCTTTATGTTACATTGTGTCTGTGTCTCAGTGTGTCACGTTTTAGTATGTATGTGTGTCTCAATATATCTGTGTTACACTGAATCTGTGCCTCAGTGGGTCTCTCTGTTTTGGTGTGTTTGTGTGTCTATGTATCTCTGTGTTACATTGTTTCTGTGCTTGTCTCGGTCTGTGTTTTAGTGTGTTTCAGTGTATCTATTTGTTTTGTGTGCCTGTGTGTGTCTCACTGTTTATCTGTTTCAATGTGTCTCAGTCTATCTCTCGTCGTGTCTGTGTGCCTTAGTGTATTTCGGTGTCCCAGTGTATCCTGTTTTCTTAGTGCATCTCTGTGTCTATGCATGTCTCAGTGTCTCTGTCTTTTAGTGTCTCTCGGTGAGTTTCTCTGTCTCATTGTGTCAGAGTGCCTTAGTGTGTGTCTCTTTGTTTCAGTATGTCTATATGTCTTAGTGTGTCTCCATTTTGTATAGTGTGTGCGTGTGTGTGTGTGTGTGTGTGTGTGTGTGTGTGTGTGTGTGTGTGTGTGTGTGTCTTTTTCCAGTGTGTCTTCATGTCCCAACAGGTCTGTTTCAGTGTACCTGTCTGTATCTCTGTGTTTCAGTTTGTTTGTGTGTCTCAGGGTGTCTCTGTATTTCTGTGTCTTACTGTATCTCTGACTTTGATCATGTATGTATGTTTGTGTCATAGTTTGTCTTTGTGTTTTATTGTGTCTCTTTGTTTCAATCTATGTGTGCCTCATGTTTTGGTGTGTCTCTGTGCTTCAGCCTGCCTGTGAGTTTATCTGTTTTATAGCATGTCTATGACTTAGTGTGTTTTTATTTGTTGTTTCATTGTGTCTCTGTGCTATATCTCTTTGATTCAGTGTCTCTGTGTGTGCCTCAGCATTTCAGGTTGTCTGTGTGCTTACGATTACAAGCATCGACGACCTTACGGCCACAGCTATGGGCTGCTGCCTCAGCAATGAAGGCACGAAACATGGCCCATTCGGATTCCATGTCCCTCGCCTCCTCCAGGACGTGGTTGTAGCTCTGCCAAAGGTGGGCATTAAAGGCCTCTCGGACAGGGGACTCCGCCAAACGTTCCCAGCAGACCCTGATTACACGCTTGGGCCTGCCAGGTCTGGAAGGCAACCTCCCCCACCACCGAAGCCAACTCACCACCAGGTAGTGATCGGTAGACAGCTCAGCTCCTCTCTTCACCCGAGTGTCCAGAACATATGGTCGCAAGTCCGATGACATGACTACAAAGTCAATCATCGAATTGCGACCTAGGGTGTCCTGGTGCCAAGTGTACTTATGGAACACTTATGTTTGAACGTGGTGTTCATGATAGACAAACTGTGACGAGCACAGAAGTCCAACAGCAAAACAAATTCGGATTCAGACTGGAGAGGCCGTACCTACCAATCACACCCTTCCAGGTCACACTATCATTGCCCACATGGGCGGTGAAGTCTCCCAAGACAACAAGTGAGTCTCCAGAGGGAGCGTTCTCCAACACCCCCCAAAGACTCCAAAAAGGGTGGGTACTCTGAACTGTCATTTGGTGCATAAGCACAAATAACAGTCAGGACCCGTCCCCCCGCCCGAAGACGGAGGGAAGCTACCCTTTCGTCAACTGGGGAGAACCCCAACATTTGGGCACCGAGACGGGGGGCAACAAGAATACCTACACCGACTCGCTGCTTCTCCCCATGACAACTCCAGAATAGAATAAGGTCCAGCCTCTTTCGAGATGGATGGTTCCAGAGCCCAAGCTATGCGTTGAGGTGAGATCGACTATATCTAGTCGGTATCTCTCCACCTCACGCACCAGATCAGGCTCCTTCCCCGCCAGAGAGGTGACATTCCATGTCCCGAGGGTCTGAGTAAGTATCCGAGGATCGGTCCGACAGAATCCATGCCTTCGGCTGCCACCCAACTCACATTGCACCCAACCCCTAAAACTCCTCCCATGGGTGATGGGTCCATGGGAGGGCGGACCCATGTCTCCTTTTCAGGCTAGGCCCGGCCAGGCTCCATGGGCATAAGCCCGACCACCAGGCGCTCGCCTTCGAGCCCATCCCTCGGGCCGGGAAACCCCGGTGACCCGCGTCCGGGCAAGGGAGACTGCTCCCATTGTTTCCTCTGAGATGGCATAGGGGTCTTCTGAATCGCACTTTGTCTGGACCTTCACCCAGGACCTGTTTGCCTTGGGTGACCCTACCAGGGGCATTATGCCCCCGACAACATAGCTCCTAGGATCATTAGCTCACGCAAACCCCTCCACCACGATAAGGTGGCGATTCAGGGAGGGGTTCTTTCCTTTCTTCCCCTATATCCATCTAAATGTTTTCGTTTCATGATTTCTGCACTTACAATACTTTGCAAACCTAAAAAAATAACTAAAACTCTTGGTGTCACACCTTCAAAAATGGAGTAGCAAAAAAACAAACTAAAACTTTCCTTTTCTTCTTCTTTTCCTTTCGACTTTTCCCTTCATGGGTCACCCATCTCACCCTATCCCCTGCATCTGTTTCTCTTACACCAACTGCCTTTATGTCCTCCTTCACCACATCCATGAATCGTCTCTTTGGTCTTCCTCCAGGCCTTCTGCCTGGTCGTTCCAACCTCAACATCCTACTACCAATATACTCACTATCCCTGTATCTCTGTACATGTCCAAACCATCTCAAGATAGCCTCTCTGACTTTGTCTCCAAAACGTCTTACATGTGCTGTCCCTCTGATGTGCTCATTCCTGATCCTATCCATCTTCGTTACTCCCAAAGAGAACCTCAACATTTTCATCTCTGCTACCTCCAGCTCTGCCTCCTGTCTTTTCCCCAGGGCCACAGTTTCTAAACCATACATCGCTGGCCTCAACACCGTCTTGTACACATTTCCTTTCATTTTTGCCGATACCTTCCTATCACACATCACACCAGACACTTTTCTCCAACCATTCCAACCAGCCTGCACACACTTCTTCACCCCTTTTCCACACTCTCTGGATTGTTGAGCCTAAGTACTTAAAATCCTCCACCTTCCTTATCTCTGCTCCTTGTAAACTCACAGTTCCTGTTGAGTCCTTGACATTCATGCACATGTATTCTGTCTTACTGAGGTTAACCTTCATTCCCCTCCTTTCCAGGGCATACCTCCACCTGTCTAGATTTTCCTGCACTTGTACTCTGCTCTCACTGCAGATCACAATGTCATCGGCAAACATCCTAGTCCATGGAGATTCTTGCCTAACCTCGTCTGTCAGCCTGTCCATCACCATAGCAAACAAGAAGGGGCTCAGAGCTGACTCTTGATGCAGTCCCCCCCACCTCACCACTGTCTTGCATCTCTCATACATGTCCTGCACCACTCTAACATACTTCTCTGTCACTGCAGACTTCCTCATACAATACCACAGTTCTTCTCTCAGCACCCTGTCATATGCTTTCTCCAGATCCACAAAGGCACAATGCAGCTCCTTCTGACCTTCTCTGTACTTCTCTATTAACATCCTCAAGGCAAACACTGCATCTGTGGTGCTCTTTCTTGGCATGAAACCAAACTGTTGCTCACAAATGCTGACTTCTGCCCTTAGTCTTGCTTCCACTATTCTTTCCCATAACTTCATCGTATGGCTCATCAACTTTATCCCTCTGTAGTTTCCACAACTCTGCACATCTCCCTTGTTCTTAAAAATGGGCACCAGCACACTTCTCCTCCATTCCTCTGGCATCCTCTCACTCTCTAAGACCCTGTTGAATGTTCTTGTCAGGAAATCTACTGCTACCTCTCCTAGACCCTTCCATACCTCCACCGGTATGTCATCAGGATCAACTGCCTTTCCATTCTTCATCCTCTTCAATGCCCTCCTCACTTCACCCTTACTAATCTTTGCTACTTCCTGGTCCTCAACAGTCACCCCCTCTACTCTTTTTTCTCTCTCATTTTCCTCATTCATCAGCTCTTCAAAGTACTCTTTCCATCTTCCCAGCACACTTCTTTCATCAGTCAATACATTTCCCTCTCTGTCCTCTTTGGGTACCTCCGGGAATTTGCCTGTCAGGGAGCGGTGCCCCTGCCCTAGAGGAGCCTCGGGGGGTGGGATTTGCACCCCCGGCCTCTTAAAAAAACGCCAGCAAAATGCACGACTAAATGCTGGAGTTTGCTCCGGGGGAGTAATCCTGACGCCTGCTTAGGTGGTGTTGTATGAGCGGGGTGGGGAAAAGCCTCTGGGACCCCCACTCCATGATGGGGGTGAAATCCTGGAGCAACCAGGTCGGGCGTGATAGGGTGAGTGACGCGGGTGGTGCAAAGGTGTTGGACACCAGCTGTGTTTGGTCACCTCGGTTAAATCTGAGGCGGTCGGTCTGGGTTGGCGCATGGAATGTGACTTCCCTGTGGGACGACTCTCACCTGCCTCTGGTATCAAAGGAGCTTAGTCTGCTTGGCGTCGGCATTGTGGCCCTCTCTGAGGTGCGGAGGCCTGGGCGGATGAGTGGAGGCGGCTGGTGGACGCAGCGAAGTGCCGTCCCGGCGCATGCCCTCATACCTGACCTGACTTTAATCACTCTAACTTGCTGCACATCCTTCCCATCTTTATTTCTCTGCTGTGCCAACCTGTATAAATAATTTTCTCCCTCTTTACTTTCCAACCGAGCATACAAGTCATCATACGCCCTCTGTTTGCCCTTTCACACCGTTACCTTCGCCTTACACTGTGTCTCCCTGTGCTCCTGTTTACTCTCTTTGGTCCTCTCTATGTCCCACTTCTTCTGAGCTAACCTCTTCTTTTGTACACACTCCTGCACTTCCTCATTCCACCACCAAGTCTTCTTATCTCCTCTCCTTCTAGATGACATACCAAGTATTCTCCAACCTGTCTCCCTGATCACATTAGCTGTAGTTGTCCACTCATCTGGAAGCACTTCCTGACCACCCAAAGCCTGTTTCAATTCCTCCTTGAAGACAACCTGACACTCTTCCTTTTTCAGCTTCCACCACTTTGTCTTCTGCTCTGCCTTTGCCTTCTTCACCTTCCTCACCATCAGCATCATCCTGCACACCACCATCCTATGCTGTTTGGCAGCACTGTCACCCGCTACTACTTTGCAGTCACTGACTTCCTTCAAATTACATCGCCTACACAAGATGTAGTCTACCTGTGTACTCCCACCTCCGCTTTTATAAGTCACTGTATGCTCCTCTCTCTTCTTGAAGAAAGTATTTACCACAGCCATTTCCATCCTTTTTTCAAAATCTATCAACATCTGTCCTTCTGTGTTCCTGTCCTGGATACCAAACCTGTCCATCACTTCCTCGTCCCCTCTGTTTTCTTCACCAATGTGTCCATTGAAGTCTGCCCCAATGACTACTCTTTCATCTTTGGGGGTATTCTGCATCACTTCATCTAACTCATTCCAGAATCTCTCCTTCTCTTCTAGCTCACATCCTGCCTGTGGGGCATAAGCACTAACAACATTGAACATCATGCCTTCAATTTCTAATTGAGACTCCACACTCCGTCTGACACTCTTTTCACTTCTAGAACATTCCTGACAAACTCCTCCTTCAAGATGACTCCTACTCCATCTCTCTTCCCATCCACACCATGAAAAAGCAGCTTAAACCCTGCCCCTTAGCTTCTAGCCTTGCTACCTTTCCACCTGGTCTCCTGAACACACAGTATGTCCACCTTCCTCCTCTCCATCATGTCAGCCAGCTCTTTACCTTTTCCTGTCATTGTTCCAACATTCAAAGTCCTGACTTTCAGTCCTAGACTCCTGCATTTCCTCTTCTCTCTCTGCTTAAGGACACGCCTCCCGCCTCTCCTTCTTGGACGTCTTCGACCAACAGTAGTCCAATTTCCACCAGCACCCTGTTGGTTAACAGCACTGATGGTGGTCGTTGTTAACCTGGGCCTCGACCAATCCGGTATGGATTTTTTGATATGACTCGCATGTTTTATTTTGCATTTGTTTTTCGCCGGATGCCCTTCCTGACAGCTGCATTGAACAAACTAAAACACAAAGAAACAAAATATGAAACAAAGAAATAGAATAAAATAAAATATCATAAAAACATGAGTTCACGCTGTGCTTTATGTTATTGAATTGTGATGGTGGAAAATATTTTTTCAGGAATCTGTCTGCCCCACCACCCCCGCCTCCATTTTATATGGTGTGTGGTGTGTTCAGAAGACTTTAGCCACAACGCAGTGTGATTTGTGTATAATACAGTGCTTCTCGAATAGTGGGGCCGGGGAAGGGGGTGCGGTGTGATGCCGGGGGAGCGCATATGACCATGGGGAACATGTTTTAATGGAATCGTGTTTGAGGAATTAAGTGTAATTTCCCCTCCACTCCACTAGTTGGCAGTGGCACTATCATTGTCCCGCTATGGTACAGCAGTTTTTTGCATGAGCAAACAATATGAAGTTGCGGTAAACAACCCCTCAAATAACAAGGAAAAAATTCTAACAGGAACGAAGAGAAAGGTGGCGAGAGATGTAGATATTAAGACAAAAAAGTTGAATGAGTTTAAATAAGGATGTTTTTTTTGTTTTTTTTTTTCAGTTCAAGCACATTGGTGCACTTTAAATCTTTTTTATTACAGATTTAAAAAAATAATGTTAATGAAGTTTTTCTTCATTTTAAGTTGAACTATATTTAATTCTTTTTAGTTTTTAATGTTAATATAAATACAATGTTATGCAGCGGTGTACTAATAATAATTTTATAGCCAAATAGTACTATTTATTGTCGCGTTCAGTAGTTTGTGCTTGTAGAATTTCTTAGCTGTGCATTCTTCGGTTTATTTGGATATGAAATAGTAATGGGCGGAGTTTCAATCGTATTATATCAGGTATAGCTAGCACTTTGTTGATAGCGATGTTAGCAGAGAAGCTAGATTCTAGTTCTGTAGCTCCTTTGTTTGAGATTTAGTTTTGGCTTTTTCCCTTTTATCAGGGGTCGCCACAGCGAGGGATTCACACGTTTGATTTAACATAGGTTTTTACATCGGATGCCCTTCATGACACAACCCTTTAACAAAGGATAGAAACACACTGATGGCTTTGCAGCTTACTTTTTACGAAAGTCAGCAAAGGTTCTTTTACATGCCTCTCACCATAGACAGTGAGAGACATGGCCCGCTTTTGATAACCCAGTTAGCTGCAACGTGGGGGGGGGGGGCAGTGACAACCTTGTGGAGAGTAGGACTCGAACCCCCAACCTTAGGATCAGGGATCGAGCGCCCTATACCACTACACCACCACTGCCCCACCTGTAGCTCTTTTGTATATGAGTCAAAATCAGGTCACGATAAAAATGTGTAACAACAACAGTGTTCAAATTTAAATTTCTTTATTTAGAATTTTAAAATATTCTTATTTTGTTTGTTAAAACTAACATGCGAAACCTTGTCATGATCATCATCATCATCATCATCATCATCATCATCATCATCATCATCATCATCATCTTCTGCTTTAACATAACATAACATAACATAACATGAGTGGTGAGAACAGGCCATTCAGCCCAACTAAGCTCACCATTGTCCTATTCTAAAGTGACTCTAACCTTAAAGACGCACCATGTCTAGATGGTATCCAGCACTAGATCAAGTCTGCTTTTGAAGACTTGTAAGGTTTCTGCTTCGACAACGTGGTTAGGCAATCTATTCCACACTGAAATTACCCTCTGCGAGAAAAAATATTTCCTAATATTTGTGCTAAATTTACCCTTGAATAACTTCCATTTATGACCCCTAGTTCTACTTACAGAACTTGGCCTAAATGTCGGGCATAGTTGACTTTATTAATCCCCTTAAGATACTTAAAGACCTCAATCAGATCACCTCTAATTCTCCTTTTTGAAGACTGAAAAGGTTTAGGATCCTCAGCCTCTCCTCATAGGATTCCCTTTTTATACCCGGAATTAGCTTTGTTGCTCTTCTCTGAACTTTTTCGAGAGTCTCGATGTCTTTTTTCAAGTATGGTCCCCAGAACTGTACACAATACTCTAAATGTGGTCTAACCAATGTGTTATACAAGAGAAGGACAACATCTTTAGATCTATACTCAATACTCCTGGCTATGTAACCCACCATCCTATTTGCCTTTTTTACTGCTAACGCACAGTGACTAGTACCAGTGAGGGACTGGTCAACCATCACACCCAGATCCTTTTCCTGAGAGGAACATTCTAGTTTTAAACCTCCCATGAAATACTCCTGTCTAATGTTATTATTCCCTACATGTAGAACTTTACATTTAGCGACATTGAATTTCATTTGCCATGTATCTGCCCAAATTCGAAGTCTATCCAAATCGTCCTGAATAACCTTAGTAGACTCCAGACTATTTGCCAAACTGCCCAGTTTAGTATCGTCAGCAAATTTCACCAATGTGCTCTCAATGTCCCTATCAAGGTCATTAATGTAGATGAGGAAGAGCAAGGGTCCCAACACAGATCCCTGAGGGACTCCAGTTCCCACAATTCCTTGCTCAGATGACCTGCTTTGGGTCAATACAAGTTTTAAAAAAATGAAATGAATTGAGATACTTGTGCACTATGAGTGTTGTTTGTTTGTTTATATATCACAGCGTTCTGAGATCTGGTTTGTTCGGAGTCGGGTTGCTGGGGTAGGCGCCCTAAGCAATGAGGACCAGATGTCCCTCCCCCCAGCCACTTCCTCCACCTCTTCCGGAGGACACCGAGGTGTTCCCAGACAAATCGAGAGACATTCTCCCTCCAGCGTGTTCTCGGTCAACCCTGGGGTCTCTTCCCGGTTGGACATGCCCGAAACACCACACCAAGAAGGCATTTGGGAGGCATTCTGACCAGATGCCCGAGCCACCTCAACTTCATTTTCTGTAACTGCTTAATCCTAATTAAGGTTGCGGGGAGGCTGGCATCCATCCCAGCCAACACCGGGAGAGGGCAGATTACACCCTGGACAGCTCGCCAGGCCATCACAGGGCAGAAACACACTAACAGCTTTTCAGCCTACTCTTGTCGAAAGTTAGCAATGGTTCTTTTACATGCCTCACACCATAGACAGTTAGAAATATGGCTGGCCTGTGATAACCCAGTTAGCTGCACTGGGGGGGACAATGACAACCTGTGGTGAGTGGGACTTGAACCCCCAACCTTAGGATCAGTGATCCAGCACCTGTACCATGATGCCACCACTGCCACCACCTCAACTGGTCCCTCTCAATGCGGAGGAGCAGTAGTTCTACTCCGAGTTCTCCCCGGAGGGTAGAGCTTCTCACCTTCTCTTTAAGTGAGAGCCCCGCCACCCGGCGAAGGAAGCTAATTTCAGCGCTTGTATCTGCGATCTTGTTCTTTCGGTCACTACCCAAAGCTTGTGACCATGGTTGAGGGTTGGATCATAGATAGACTAGTAAATTGAGAGCTTTGCCTTGCGCCTCAGCTACCTCTTCACAACAATGGACTGGTAGAGGCTCCGTTTTATAGCAGAGGCTGCAGTGATCCATCTGTTGATCTCCTGCTCCATTCTTCCCTCTTACGTGAACAAGACCCCAAGATAATTAAACTCATCCAATTGGGGCAGGACCTCATTCCTGACCTGGAGGGTGTATTCCACCCTTGTCTGACTGAGAACCATGGCCTCGGACTTGGAGGTGCTGATTTTCATCCCAGCCACTTTGCACTTGACTGCATATTACTCCAATAAGAGCTGGAGGTCCCGGCTTGATGAAGCTAAAATGACAACGCCATCCACAAAAAGCAGAGACGAGATCTGATGGCCACCAAACTAGAACCCTTCAATGCCTCAGCTGTGCCTAGAAATTCTTTCCATCAAAATTATGAACAGAATCTGTGACAAAGGAAAGCCTTGATGGACTCCAACCCTCATCGGAAACAAATTCAACCTGTTGTTACCAATACGTACCAAACCCTGGCTCCGGTGGTACAGCAATCAAATGACCCATAGCAACGGGTCCGGAACGTCGTATTCCTGGAGCATGCCCCACAAGATAGCCTGAGGGAAACAGTTGAAAGCCTTCTCCAAATCCACAAAACACATGTGGACAGATTGGGCAAATTACCCTGCCCCCTACAATATCCTGTGGAGTGTGTAGAGTTGGTCAAGAGTGGTACATCCAGGATGAAAACCACATTGTTCCTCCTGAATCCGATTTTAAAGTATCAGTCAGATTCTCCTCACCAGTACCCCTGCATCAACTTTCCCGGGTAAGCTGAGGAGTGTGATTTCCAGATAATTAGCACACACTGTCTGGTCCCTCTTTTTAAAAAGGAGGACTACCACCCCGGTTTTCCAATCCAGAGGTACAGCTCCCGATAACCACATGATGTTGCAGAGGCCATGTCAACCAAGACAGCTCTGATATTCAGGGCGGATCTCATCCAACCCTAAAGCCTGACAACCCAGGAGCTTTTGAACTACTTCAGTGACCTCCACTCCAGTGATGGACAGACCATCACCCAAACCCAAAGGATCTTTTTCCTCCACAGAGGGCTTGTTGGTGGGATTGAGGAGGTCCTCAAAGTATTCCTTTCACCTCCCGATAACATCCCTAGTCGGGGAAAGCAGCTCCCCACCCCCACAGTGTTTTTGGAGAATTGCTTCCCCTTCCTGAGGCATCGGGTAGTGGTCCAGAACCTTTTTGAGGCCAACCGATAATCACTCTCAGGGCCATCACCGAACTCCTCCCACGCCCAAGATTTTGCATCTGCAACAGCTTCAGCTGCAGCACGTTTGGCCTGGCTGTTCCTGTTTGCTGCCTCGGCAGTCGTACAGACCAATTAGACCTGATAGGCCTCCTTTTTCAGCTGGATGGCCCCCATCACCACAGGTGTCCACCACTGGGTTCGAGGGTTAAGGCCACGACAAGCACCGATGACCTTCCAGCCACAGCTATAGGCTGCCGCCTCAGCAATGGTGGCACGAAACATGGCCATTCTGATGTCATGTGACCCTCCTCCTCTGAGACATGGTTGTAGCTCTGTCGGAAGTGGGAATTAAAGGCTTATCAGACTGGAGACTCCACCAAACCTTCTCAGCAGACTCTAATTACATGCTTGGGCCTTCCAGGTCTGGAAGACAGCCTTCCCCACTATCAAAGCCAGCTCACCACCAAGTGGTGATCGGTTGACAGCTCAGCTCCCCTCTTCACCTGAGTGTTCAGAACATGCGGCCGCAAGTCCGGTGACCCGAATACACAGTCAATCATCGAACTACGATCTAGGGTGTCCTGGTGCCAAGTGCACTTATGGACACCCTTATGTTTGAATATGGTGTTCGTGATCGACAAACTGTGACGAGCACTGAAGTCCAACAACGAACACCATTCAGGTCCCAGAGCCCAAGCTATGCGTTGAGATGAGCCCGACTATATCTCGTCGGTATGTCTCCACCTGAAGCACCAGCTCAGGCTCCTTCCCTATTAGAGAGGTGACATTCCATTTCCCAAGAGTCAGAGTCAGTAACCGAGGATTGGTCAGACAGAACCCACGCCTTCTGCTGCCACCTAACTCACATTGCTCCCGACCTCTAGGACCTCAAGGGAAACTGTGTCTTTTTCTTTTTATTTCGCATAGAGGTCTTTTGAAACGCACTTCATCTGGACTTTCACCCAGGACCTGTTTGTCTTGGGTGACCCTTTGACAACATAGCTCCTAGGATTATAGGGATAGGGTTTCATTAAAATTTGGCTTGCCTATTATCTTTATTGACAATTGATGTCCGTTGCATAGGCTTCGTTAAGACAATGGTTTTGATTCTAGATGAAGAAGTTTAAATTGTAACACCGTTTTTACACATGTTTACTCTTCACCTGATTTTGACTGATATATGGAGGCTCCTCCTGTTTTTATCTGTTCGCCTGTTGGTCTCTTTAGGCTCTCAGTTCAGTTTGAAAAGATATATGTGAGATTATAGTTATCTTTCTTGCAAATTCATCTTTTGTTTGTCTTCTTGGAGTTTCTCTGAATTTTTGTGTTTTATTTTTATTTATCTTAAATAACCGCTCTCTCTCTCTCTCTCTCTTGCTCAGTCTCTCTCTCTCTCTTGCTCAGTCTCTCTCTCTCTCTCTCTCTCTCGTTTTGTGAGTGTCTCCATCACTGAGTGGAGGGTTAATTAGACAGAGTCTGACATGGCCTTCTGCTTCTTAGTTATCGATCACTTTCTCACACACACACACACACACACACACACACACACACACACACACACACACATACACACACAAACACTCGTAAAGGTTGACAATATTCATGAGAAGGGGTAGAGAGAGAAAGAGAGCGGGATGGTGAGAATACATCTCTCTCTCTCTCTCTCTCTCTCTCTCTCTCTCTCTCGCTCTTCATCTGTCTCTCTTTCTCTCACCTTCCATCTCTCCACTCTCTCTCCCCTCCCTCCCCCTCTCTCTCCCACTTTCTCTCACTTTCTCCCCCATCTCCCTGTCTCTGTCTCTCTCACTCACTCTTTCTCCTTCCAAACATCATGTGTGTATCTTTGCACACCATCCTAATTATTTTTAATTACTCTACTAATGTTAATAGATGACATTCTAACATTAATTTAGCATGTTAGTGTGACCTGCTAACCTCAGTGCTAACTCTGATGCATCATTCCACCTCCCTATTCCGTCCTATCGGGACTACGTGAGATGCGCATGTGCAGAAATATCAGTTCGCGTGAGTAGAATATCAGGGTTCAACATACTTTTTATCTCTGCTACGGTTTTTGAAATTTCACCCCTTAGAACTGGAAATTCGAAGAACTTTTTGAGGACTGAGTGTGATTCATTGGTTTAAAAATCATTTTCAGAGACTTCTAGCTGGTTCGCTTGAACGACAGCTGTGATTTTGAACAAAACGGCCACTGGTTGCGGTCAGCCCACAGGGCTAGAACAATGGCAACACGTGGTGTGCCGGCAACGTCTCTCTTGCAATTCTGTTAGTTTACAAGTCGTCTTTTGGAGAGCATTATGTACACATGGCATGCTGAGTGTAGGCACACTGTAGTGGTTCACTTCTGATAGTGAATGGCCTCAACCATTCACTGTGTTGTTCATCTGCTTGACATCTCATGGGTTACGCCGTCGGTGGGAAACTCTTTGACTGGAACACATCCGACATCCCACTTAACACTTAAAGTAATGTTTACAGGTCTTATTCGCACTTATCTGGAGCAACTTACATTTCTATCTCAATTATACAGCTGAGCAGGGCCCACAGTAGCAGACTGGTGATCCTGGGATTTAAACCCTCAACCTTCTGATCGTCAACCCAGAGCCTCAACCCCTGAGCTGCCACTGCCTCTGTCCCCTTTACCCTTTCTGCTACCTGGGAAGTCCGTGCATAGGAGCTGTTATCACGGCATCACTAAATCTAGATGTTAAACTCTAGGCTATTTAAAAAAATTGAATCTCAGGTTCACCAACTTCCTATGCAGAGTATTACAATTCTCTTGGAAAACACATCCAACAATTGAAATAAAAAAAAAAAAGAACAGATAAGAACCTTCCCTGTGTGGGCTCCAAGCTCACACAGCACCCTTTGTAACTTGCTGGACACTGTTGTTGTACAGCAGAAGAAATAATGTCTGATCTCCTTCACCGAGAACTTTCATGTGAATTTCCCTTTGGGATTAATAAAGCATCTATCAATCCATTCCCTCTATCCACCATCCATTTATATCAATCCATCCTTCCATTTATGTGTATCCATCCATCCATCCATCCATCCTTCTATCTATCCATCTATCTATCTATCTATCTATCTATCTATCTATCTATCTATCTATCTATCTATCTATCTATCTATCTATCTATCCATTCATACATCCATCTATCTATCCATCAATCTATATCCATCCATCCATCTATCTATCATTCTATCTATAGCAATCCATTCATACATCCATCAATCTATATCCATCCATCCCTCTATCATTCTATCTATAGCTATCCATTAATACATCCATCTATCTATCCAGCCATCCATATCAATTCATTCCTTCCATCTGTCCATCCATTTATATCCATCCGTTCATCCATCCTCACACAACTCTTTAGCAAGGTTGAGAAACACACTGACGGCTTTGCAGCTCCTCTTTACGGAAGTCAGCAATGGTTCTTTTACATGAACCTCTCACCATAGACAGCGAGAGACATGACTGCCTTTGATAACCCAGTTGGCTGCACTGGGGGGGACAATGACAACCTTGTGGAGAGTCGGACTCGAACCCTCAACCTTAGGATCAGCGATTCAGCGCCCTATAAACATCTCCCCAGTCTTCTTCTCAGAGGTCTGGTAAATTTGATTATAAATATGGATATTTGGAACACTGAACAGATCTGGATACAGACAATCTTGCTGTGTTACACTGTTGTTTTATACTCAAATCAGCGATCCAGTACCTTTTACCACCCAGCCACCACTGCCCAAAATCTACTAATCCTATTGTACTACTATGTTATACTAAATCACTGTGCTACCCACAATGCCAACTCTCAGAAAATCTGATAATTCTTGAGCTCCTGGAGTTCAAGGCATTCATGTATCACTTTGGCACAACTTTATATACCAGACTGATGAGAGTCCTTAATTTTCAGAGAGCTGGAACTGTGGGTCAGTCAGAGGGTGGTATCAGCCAGTGACATGCAACCCACAATGTGAATATCCCTCTGTCAATGAGTAAAAGTTCAACACTGATGGTATGTTTGTCTGTCTATCTGTCTGTCTCTCTGTCTGTCTGGCTGGCTGGCTGTCTGGCTGTCTCTCTCTCTCTCTCTCTCTCTCTCTCTGTATGTGTGTGTGTGTGTGTGTGTGTGTGTGTGTGTGTGTGTGTGCGTGTGTGTGTTAGGTATCTGATCCCTTCTCTGAATTGGACTCATGCTGGGTTTTATCGCTGCATTGTGAGGAATCGAGTTGGAGCTTTGCTGCAGCGTAGGACAGAAGTGCAGGTGGCCTGTGAGTAATGCTGTGTGTGTGTGTGTGTGTGTGTGTGTGTGTGTGTGTGTGTGTGTGTGTGTGTGTGTGTAAGAAAGAGAGAGAGAGAGAGAGAGAGAGAGAGAGAGAGAGAGAGAGAGAGAGAGAGAGAGAGAGAGAGAGAGAGAGAGAGAAGATTAAACTACTTGTTCATTAAGTTCAATGTGGTGTTTAAACTCCAAGAATTTAAACTACAAGAATAATTAACACTGTAGTTTTACATCCACTGACTTCACAGGAAGAAATGAAACACTTTTGACTAATTTATGCTCTCACTCTGTGTGTGTGTGTGTGTGTGTGTGTGTGTGTGTGTGTGTGTGTGTGTGTGTGTGCGTGTGTGTGTGTGTGTGTGTGTGTGTGTGTGTGTGTGTGTGTGTGTGTGTGTGTGTGTGTGTGTGTGTGTGTGTGTGTGTGTGTGTGTGTGTGTGTGTGTGTGTGTGTGTGTGTGTGTGTGTGTGTGTGTGTGTGTGTGAAGTTATGGGTTCCTTTAATGACGCTGTGAGGTCTGAGAGTGTGTCTCAAGGAGATGCTGCCGTGATTAAAGCCCCACAGATCCACAGCTTCCCTCAGCCACAGGTCACATGGTTTCGAGATGGCAGAAAGATTCCACCAAGCAGCCGCATGTAAGTTCGGCCTACTTCCTGTTCCATTTTCGTCGGTAAGCTGTGGGCATATCCTTAAACTACACACCTTGTTCAGTAACAGTGCAACATAAAAGAAATACAGTATTAGCATGCTTTTTTAACCAGTTCTGGTAGAAGATAAGCATCTTCCCGTCTCTCTCTTCATGTAACACACAAGCAGTAGATATAGCACTTCTTCAGAAGAATGTGAAGTGCCAGTAATGTCACACACTCCGATAGCAAGTCACTTAAAAAGTGTGTCTCTGTGTGTGTGTGTGTGTGTGTGTGTGTGTGTGTGTGTGTGTGTGTGTGTGTGTGTGTGTGTGTGTGTGTGTGAGCTGTAAATGCAGTAAGTAAGCTATTTGACTGTTTTAAAATAACACTAGGTGTCAGAGTGTGTGTGTGAATGGTTGTAGGTATGTTTCCCTGGAACGGTTTGGAGAGTTGTTCAGGGTGTAGCAAACCCTCGCCCAGAGTTGGCTGAGATAGGAGCCAGTGTCCCCATGGCTCTAATTAGGACAAGGTGGCTCAGAAAATGAATGATGATAACTTTTATTAAAGGGAGGCTTCACTTTAAGCCACAGAAAATAAAGGTGCATCCAACATGAAGAATATGTCTTTAATTGCTTACCACAACAAAATCTACGCAAAATGTGCCCGGCGGGTATAGAAAATTCGGCTTTTATTACTCCTATCATGCAGCTTCGTAGTATCCGTCATTTTCTACGAGTCACGTGATCAAAACAAGGTCAGTGACGTCAGTGGTGCCCATTCTGCCGGGGAAAACCCAAGCCGTCATACACTCAGTTTGTACACAGACGAATACACACGTGCCTATGACATTCATTCAGATTAGTCCAACATTCTTACTGTAATCTCCAGACCAAGCTGTGATTATGAAGTTACTGAGCCAGCTTTGTTTCCTTATATTGGTAAATAAACCCACACGTTTTCAGGTTTCATCCACCTGCCACTGGCCCTTATCCTTATCCTCATAGTAATAATACCGGGGATTTAGCTCAGTTGGTAGAGCGTCCGCTTTATCCTCCGGAAGGTCATAGTTCGAGTCTGGCCACGTCGTACCATAAGACATTAAAATTTGGGAGCTGTTGCTTCCTGCTTGGCGCTCAGCATCAAAAGGATAGCGGTGGTGACGAGCGCATTGAACATACGTGTATATGAAATATGCGCTATACAAGCATCCATAATAATAATAATACTAGTAGTTACTGGTAAGTTACTAACTAGTAGTTACTGGTACTAACTAGTTAGTTAACTACTTAACTAAGTTTAATAACTAGTAACCAGTACCAGTACTTCATAGTAATAATAATAATTGAACTGTCTCGAACATGCGGATATTTTCATAGTCGTCTGGGTAGACGAAATGTTCACTTCACACACGTGGCTCACATGTTCACACACATGCCTGTGCATTCTTCACGCACTCAGCTGGCCGGCCACACTTTGCCAGCCACTGCCACTGAAGAGCAACTTGTTTCTTCCCAGAGGGAAGTGAAAGTGAAAGTGTGACTTCCTGCTGTTGTTGTTGTCGGACACTTTGCAGTGTTTAGCAATGCAATACAATAGGGCATTATTGGAGCAGAAACATGGAGAAGATATAGCGCATTTGTACCCAACAAAACATGCAAAACAGCGGAGTATGAGGAGGCATGAGCACCAATGACGTCACAGACCCAATTTTGAACACGCGACCGGGTATAAATGGCTGCACCCGTGGAATATTAATTTTCTTCGGTTAATTGCTTCTAAACTCTGGAATGTGATTACTTTTCTTTATCATAGTTCATAAGTATGCTGTACTTAGTCGATTATTTCTTCTGCGATAGTGAAAGGAATGGGTTTTTATGACCGGAGTACCCCTTTAACAGTCAGAGTTAAAACCTTTTAAGATCTTCAGAAATGTTCATACTTCTCTGCAGGTTTCCGGTTTGATTGCATCTGAAAGTTTCTCTCTTGACCTGAGAGAGAATAAACTGGTGGTGAGGCACTGAGGGTTTACAACTGCGAGAATGTCAGTGACAAGAGGAACTCACTCTTCTCTGATGCCAAATAAAATTAGCTGTAGTATGATATATAACTGTTGATTACAAACCATCAATTGTTGTTAAGTTGCTGTGGTGCATCATCCTCTTCTTCTTCTTCTTCTTCTTCTTCTTCTTCTTCTTCTTCTTCTTCATCTGGCATTGAGTCACAGGGCCAGCAGCTTAAGCAGTGAGATCCCCCCAGCCACTTCCTCCAGCTCTTCCGTGGACAACGATATCTTCCCAGAACAGCTGAGAGACATTGTCCCTCCAGCAGGTTCTAGGTCAGCGGTCGGGAACCTTTTTGACCTGGAGAGCCATAAAACTAAATTATTTCTAGATATATATTTTTTGAGAGCCATATAGTATTTTAAACATATAATAATAATAATAATAATAATAATAATAATAATAATAATAAAAGGTTTACTTTTAATGCGACTTCTGGTGCTGCATGGTTTTGCTGATGGCCTTGTAGTCTGGTTCATATGTAGTGAGGTTGAGTTTCATGCAGGCGTTGAGGCTTCCATCAGTTAAACGCGAGCGTAGGTTGGTCTTAATGTTTCTCATATGCGAGAATGACTGCTCACATGCATACGTAGAGCCAAACATGGTCAGTACGGCAATACTCACACGCTGCATTGTGTAATATGTCACAGGAAGCTCGTTCCAAGTTTTAAGAATTAGCTGGTCTTCAGGTTGAAGCTTTTTTATTTCTGACCACTTGTGTTCCTCGCCAGCTCTGCTCGCTGTCGTGCAAGTCTTTCCAACTCTCCATTAAGTGACTTGAACTTAGTCATCCATATATCAGATGCCTTCAGGTCTGCAACTTCCAGCTCAAAGTCTGCGATGGAGACTCCGGGGATGCACATCAGGTTGATTTTGTCCACTTCACACTCATGTGGTTGAGTGATGAATTTGAAAAGACCAGTGTTCGCACGAAATTCTCCAAAACGTGCCTTGAATGACTGCAGGAGATTGGACGTATAGTCAGCTAGCTGCTGGAGATCCAGATGTTGTGTGGGGTCGCTTGCTAAGCATGCATCTCTAAATTGCTGCAGTCCTTCAAAGTGCAGAAGACGACCTGTTTCAATGTCCCTGAGAAAAACTTCCAGCTTGCTTTCAAATGCAAACACTGCTTGTTGAAGGGATGAGATTGTATTCCCAATACCTTGCATTTTCACATTAAGCTGGTTTAGATGGCCAGTTATGTCCACAAGATAGTGAAAATGCAGGAGCCAGGCAGTGTTGTCCGGCTCAGGATAAGTGCTACAAACCCTTTGTTCTTCCCCAACATGCATGGTGCACCATCAGTGCACACAGAAATAAGTTTATCCAGTGGTATTTTTTTTTCTTTAGCAAACTCCATGAACGTCATGAATAAATCCTCTCCTCTTGTTGTCTCTTTCATTGGCAAAACAGCCAAGATTTCTTCACGCAGTGTGTCACCTGTAGCATACCTGGCAATTATACTGAACTGAGATAGATTGCTAACGTCTGTTGACTCATCTAACGCGAGAGAAAAGTATGTCCCAGCGTTTATGTCCTTAATTTGTGTTTCCTCAACTTGATTCGCCATCATGATGCTCCGATCGTGAACCGTTCTTGCTGACAGTGGCATGTCTTTTATTTTTTTGATTATCTTGGCTTTATTTGGAAAGTCATCAAAAAGTTCATTGGCCACATCAAGCATAAATGTTTTGGCATATTCGCCATCTGTGAACGGCTTTCCACTCTTCACTATTGCCAAAGCACCCGCAAAGCTAGCGGAATTACCGTCACCTTGCGTGGTCCAGACACGCAGTTGCTGCTGGCTCGTCTGCACTTTCCGTTGCAGCTCTTCGCATGCCTTTTTCCTGCTGTCCCCCGGTGGATATTTCAATGCAAAAGAAGCATGACGCGTATCGAAGTGCCGCTTTATATTTGAGCGTTTCATTGATGCAATTTTGTCATTGCATATTAGACATACTGCGGATCCTGCTCTCTCCACAAATGCAAATTCCTCTGTCCACGCAGCCTGGAATGTACAGTAATCATCGTCTATTTTTCTTTTCGCCATCTGTTCTGTTACAAGGGTTGAAGCGGGTTGAAGGGTTGAAATTTTATCTCTGATAAAATTAATTTCCGTACATTGACAATGACCCGTGACATATTTGCGATCGATTGGTTCCCGACCTGATCCTCGGGTCACCGGCGGATTGCAAGTGCCGCAACCCACCCCTGACTTTTAAAATGTATCTTTAAAACTAATTTTAAATTACTTAATATTATTAAGATTATCACTAGTATTTTAAAACCAGTTCCAAAATATATATATATTTTAATTTAATTTAATTTAATTTAATTTAATTTCATTTTTTTTGGCCCCCTCAACTCCAAACTGTCTGGGAGCCATATGACGTCTCCGGAAGAGCCATAGGTTCCCGACCGCTGTTCTAGGTCAACCCCGGAGTCTCCTCACGGTTAGACATGCCCAAAACACCACAACAGGGAGGCGTTCGGGAGGCATTCTAATCAGATGCCCAAACCACCTCAACTGACTCCTCTCAACATGGAGGAGCAGCAGTTCTACTCCGAGCTCCCCCTGAGCTTCTCACCCTATCTCTGTGGGAGCACTCCACCACCTTGCTGTTTGTATTCACAATCTTGCACTTTCTGTCACTACCCAAACCTCGTGACTGTAGGTGAGGGTCGGAACCTAGATCGTCTGATAAATTGAGAGCTTTGCCTTGCAGCTTGGCTCCCTCTTCACTGTGATGGATTGTGACAAGCTTCACTTTACAGCAGAGGCTGCAGCGATCCATCTGTCGATCTCCTGCTCCATCCTTCCTTCACTCGGGAACAAGACCCTAAGATACTTAAACTCATCTACTTGGGGCAGGACCTCATTCCTGGTCCGGAGGGTGCATTCCACCCTTGTCTGACTGAGAACCATGGCCTCAGACTTGGAGGTGCTGGTTTTCATCCCGACCGCTTTGCACTTGACTGCAAATCGTTCCAAAGAGAGCTGGGGGTCCTGGCCTGATGAAGCCAACGTCATCCGTCAAGGACAACTGTCTGTCTTCCTTTCAGCTTTTTCCCTTTTACTTGGGAGTCGCCACAGCGAATCATCTGATTCGCACGTTTGATTTGGCAGAGGTTTTTACGTCGGATGCCCTTCCTGTCACAACCCTTTTAGCAAGGGACAGAAACACGCTGACGACTTTGCAGCTACTCTTTACAAAAGTCAGCAATGGTTCTTTTACATGCCTCACACCATAGACAGTGAGAGACATGGCCCGCCTTTGATTACCCAGTTAGCCGCACTGGGGGGACAGTGACAACCCTGTGGAGAGTGGGACTCGAACCGCCAACCTTTGGATCAGCGATCCAGCGCCCTATACCACTAGACCACCACTGCCCCTACATCCGTCAAGGACAACATCATGCGCAAAAAGCAGAGACGAGATTCGATGGCCACCAAACCAGAACCCCTCAACGCCTCGGCTGTGCCAGAAATTCTGTCCATAAAAATCAACAGAATCTGTGACAAAGGATCTCCTGCTCTACCCTTCCCTCACTTTTGAACAAGATCCCAAGATACTTCAACTCGTTCACTTGGGCTAGGGCCTCATTTCAGATTTAGCATCAATGACAGCTAAGGCTGCATCACATTTGGCCTGCCGGAACCTTCAGGAGGTGGTTTTAGCTCTCCTGGAGATAGGACTTAAACCTAGTGGTGCTGTGACGGAATTAAACACTTGTGGATGTGCTTTTATAATAAATAATCTTAATAATAATTTTGTGTTGACAGTAACTGACTGTAAATCATCTACACTGTATCCTGCATCTCCTATCCTACAGAGCCGCTATAGATGCTCTTCCTCTGGAATAGCCTGGCAACCTAGGAGGTTTCCTTATTTCAAATCTTTATACATATTTGATCCAGTGTTGAACACATGATTTGCCCTCACTGTTTATGGTATCCAGACTGCTGAGGAGTATGGTCGTGGGAGCTGAGCTATTATATTATATTATAATTATATTATTATTATATTATATTATCTGTACTTCACCACAGTTGCATATGGTTATTCCATCTATGCTAAGGCCCCATTTGTTCATGAGGGCCTTACAGTGAGCACTTGTGGCACAGAGGAAATCTGCCAGTAGGCAGTGCTGGAGGCAGTAGTCACTCCAACTGCATATGGTGAGGGTGCACCAGTCAATGTGGGGGTTGTGGGTCTGCAGCCAGGGCCACCCCAGCACCAGGGGAGAGAGAGAGGGGTGGAAAGAACAAACAGCTCTAAACACTCATGGTGATTCCCGAACAGACTGAGCTTGACAGGCTTTGTTTTGTGAGTGACACAAGCTGTGAGTTGGTTGTCAATGGTTACTACCTCCTTGTGGGTTTCAAGTTTGCATACAGGTAGGTCGTGGAGTTCAACCTTCCCCAAATCAATGAAATTAGCATCGGCGTCTGAGTCGATGAATACATCGACTGAATGGGTGCATTGTGCGGAGTGCAGCATACCTTGAACTTGAACTAGGCACTTCCTGGGCATTTTGGAGGATTCTCACATCACTGCTCCTCCCCTAGATGTCGGACCCTGCCATGCTGGGCACTGGGCAGATAATGCCCCTTTTCTGCGCAGTAAATGCAGAGACCATTGGTCAGTTGCCAATTCCTCTCCTCTGCCGTCAGCCTGGTGCGGCCCAGCTGCATGGGTTTGTGAGAGTCATCCTCTCTCAGAGAGGGGAATTGTGAGGAGGTTCAAGGTGAGGCAGCGTTGGGTCTCACGGAGGTGCTCAAGGACAGGTAGATGAGGCTAACCCTCTCTTCTGGGATCTGTCTCTCTCTCTCTTAGACGGTTGTCAAGCCTTGGAGTCGAGGATATCAAATCTTTGAGAGTTGCTGTCTCATCTCGCACTGCAAGCTTATCCTTCAGCATCTCGTTCAGCCTTTGCAGGAAGGCCCCCCCTGAGCACGGGGTCATTCCAACCGCTTTCTGTGGTGAGGATCCAGAATCTGATCGCATACTCTGACACCGATTGCAAGCCTTGCTTGATTCACAGTAGCTGACTGCTCACCTCCTCCCTTTTCACCAGATGATCAAAGACCCTTTTCATCTCTAGCACAAACTGGTCGAAGTGCAAGCATAACTCCGGGGTCTGGGTGGCGACCGCTAGTGCCCAGGACGAGGCTTGGCTCGTCAAAGCAGTCTTGGCTTGGTCGGTGGTGTATGAGAGCGGCTGCTGGCTGAAGAATGAGTGAACACTGATGAAGGAACTATGCACATGAGCCGTTCGTGCCCAAATACCTGGCTGGTGTGGGGATGAGCGGCTCTCGGCACATAGGAAATAGGGCTGGCGTTGCCGCCGAGGCGGAGAGTGAAGGGTGAGTGGGCAGGGTTGTGGCAGTGAGTTGGGTGGCGACAACATCCATCCTTCCGCTGAGCTACACCATGCTGGTGGTTATTTTTGGAGGCTGTCCAGAATGTGGTGCAGGGTGGAGTCGTGTTGTTGGAAGAAGATTCCTTCATGGGATAATGCCTGCTGGAGTTGGGTGGTCTCCGCTGTGTCCATGTTTCCGGTCAGAAGATTCTGTGATGATGGTCAGTCAGACCCAGAGATGCAGGAGACCAAGTACGATGAAACAATGACTTTTATTGAGCACAGGAGAAGCACTGGTGTACAGGAAGTAGTGATCACCGTAGCGGTGAGATGAAAAAACACGGAAATCAAAATCACTGGGAGAATATTGACGCGGGAAACTGGTCGAGCACGAAGCTGGGAACCAGGAGTCAGTGAGATTACAAGGGAGATGGAATCACATAGAGGGAACAATCTTCTGACGCTGGAGGGGAGTGCGCTGCTCCTCTTTATAGTTCATTGATGGCTGCATGAATTCAGGTGTGCTCTCTGGATTTTGCCTGCCTGTGACAGCCACACCCCTTTCCAGCACGTGCAGTGTATAGGGAGAGAGAGGGAAAGAGTTAAACTCTGCCAACTAGCACAGACCATAACAGTTCTGTATCTCAGGTGATGTTTAGGAGATCACTTTGTGGTGTTATCTCAGGTGATGTTTAGGAAATCACTGTTGTGTTATCTCAGGTGGTGTTTTAGAGATCACTGTGTGGTGTTATCTCAGGTGATGTTTAAGAGATCACTGGGTGGTGTTGTATCAGTTGAGGTTTAGGAGTATATCTCAGATGCTTTCTTAGATCAGTTAATTTGTTGCAGCTGAAATGAAGTGTGCTAGTTGTATGTTTGATGAGTTCTGAAGCAAGCATGAGGAGTTTAATGTGGTGTTGCAGGAGATGGAGTCTAAAAATGGAATAGATTAACGCTGCTTTAATTTTATTCTCACTCCAGCTCTCTCAGCTGCTAAAAGAAAAAATATGTTGTTTAGTACAGTGGTACCTTGGGACTCAAATGCTTGAGAGGTCGAACAAATTTGAACTCTCATAAGTCGACGTCTAAAAAGTGTGAGAAAAAAAACGAGACCGAGAGGGAGGGAAATACAGGTAGTCTGGAAGTTGTTGATACTATGTATCACCCTCGTAAAGCTAGCAGCGCTATTTCAAGGAAGTCCAGAAGTTGTTGATACTATGTATCACCCTCATAAAGCTAAAGCTAGCAGAGCTGTGAACACCTTAAACGATGAGGTCATGAGCCAGTTTTTGAAAAGAAGGCAGAAACAGGCCATGTTAGAAATTTTCTTCAAGAAAAGAAAGGGGCATCCTGAAAAAGAGTCTTCCATGCCCAAGCGAGTAGCAAGAGAAAAAAAAAACACCTTTGGCTGATTCACCTGAAGCTGTTATGGTAGGGAATTTTTCTGCTCTCTCCCTCTCTGTTATGGAAGGGGATCCCCCTCCTCTCTCTCTCTCTCTCTCTCTCTCTCTCTCTCTCTCTCTCTCTCTCCAACATTTACGTATGCCAACTGCTCACCACCACAAAGGTAAAAAGTCTTATCGTTATTGTTCTTATGTTTTAACTGTACTGTGGTTTTTATTTTAGTGTGTTATGGTCTGTGTTGTGAGAGACTGGTTTTGGCATCTCTAACTCTCTCTCTTTATGCATGCAGGTGCTAGAGAGGGGCGTGGCTGTCACACGCAGCTAGAGCACTAAACACATACACCTGATTCCAATAAGCAATCACCGGGCTATCTCTCTGAAGGACTAGAAGATTCTGTGATGCCAGAAACATTCAGCCAGACCCAAAAAGAGCCAGAGAGATCACGGGGAAGAGTGACAATATTCTAGCACCGGGAGTAGTGTGCTGCTCGTCTTTATAGTCCAGTGGTTGCATGCTTTGCACTCTGCCCAGGTGTGACAGCCACGCCCCTCTCTAGCGCCTGCATGCATAAAGAGAGAGAGTTAGAGTCGCTAACACCAAAGTCTCTCACAACACAGACCATAAAATAGTGCACTGTATTCAATATTTTTTTTTCTCTTAATTTGTGGACCTATGGTATGAGTTACGATATTGTTAACTTCTGTTCAAAAGACGATGGAATGGATCAAGACCATTTAAATTATTTGTAATGGGAAAAGCGGATTCGGAATTCGACCAAATTGGAATTCGACCAGCCATCGGGAACGAATTATGGTCCAGTACTGAGCTACCACTGTATTTGGATATGCAGGAATGAGGAGTCATTATCAGTGCTGACTCCAAGGGCCTGCAGGCAATGTTCCCTCTAAGCTGCGCAACTGTGCAATTGCGCACTGGTTGCACACTCTCAGCGCACAAGAAAACCTATCCAGCGCAGTGAACGCACTGCGATTGAATTAGATATATAACTTTTTTTCTGTATCATTTTACTGTGTAATTCCATGGGTGACAGGTGTAAAAACAAATGCCAAATAAAATATGCGAGTCACTACAATGAATGTCATACCGGATCGCTTGAGGCCCGGGTTAACAACGACCGCTATCAGTGCTGTCAACCAACAGGGTGCTGGTGGAAATTGGACTACTGTTGGTCAAAGACGTTGAAGAAGGAGAGGCGGGAGGCGTGTCCGTAGGCAGAGAGAGAAGGGGAAAGGCATGAGACTAGGACTGAAAGTAGGGACTTTGAATGTTGGAACTATGGCAGGAAAAGGCAGAGAGCTGGCTGAAATGATGCAGAGGAGGAAGGTGGACATACTGTGTGTTCAGGAGACCAGGTGGAAAGGTAGCAAGGCTAGGAGCTTAAGAGCAGGGTTTAAGCTGTTTTTTCATGGTGTGGATGGGAAGAGAAATGGAGTCGGAGTCATCTTGAAGGAGGAGTTTGTCAGGAATTTTCTAGAAGTGAAAAGAGTGTCAGACAGAGTGATGAGTCTCAAGTTAGAAATTGAAGGCGTGATGTTCAATGTTGTTAGTGCTTATGCCCCACAGGCAGGATGTGAGCAAAAAGAGACAGAGAGATTCTGGAGTGAGTTAAATGAAGTGATGCAGAGTACTCCCAGAGGTGAAAGAGTGGTCATTGGGGCAGACTTCAATGGACATGTTGGCGCAGAAAACAGAGGGGACAAGGAAGTGATGGACAGGTTTGGTATCCAGGACAGGAACGCAGAAGGACAGATGTTGATAGATTTTGCAAAAAGGATGGAAATTGCTGTAGTAAATACTTTCTTCCAGAAGAGACAGGAGCCTAGGGTGACTTATAAAAGCCGAGGTAGGAGCACACAAGTAGACTGCATCTTGTGCAGGCGATGTAATTTGAAGGAAGTCAGTGACTGCAAAGTAGTAGCGGGTGAGAGTGTTGCCAAACAGCTTAGGATGGTGGTGTGCAGGATGACGCTGATGGTGAGGAAGGTGAAGAAAGCAAAGGCAGAGCAGAAGACAAAGTGGTGGAAGCTGAAAAAGGAAGAGTGTCGTGTTGCCTTCAAGGAGGAGTTGAAACAGGCTCGGGGTGGCCAGGAAGTGCTTCCAGATGACTGGACAACTACAGCCAATGTGATCAGGGAGACAGGTAGGAGAATACTTGGTGTGTCATCTGGAAGAAGAGTAGATAAGGAGACTTGGTGGTGGAATGAGGAAGTGCAGGAGTGTGTACAAAGGAAGAGGTTAGCTAAGAAGAAGTGGGACATTGAGAGGACTGAAGAGAGTAAACAGGAGTACAGGGAGACACAGCGAAGGTGAAGGTAGCGGTGTCAAAGGACAAACAGAGGGCGTATGATGACTCGTATGCTCGGTTGGAAAGTAAAGAGGGAGAAAATGATTTATACAGGTTGGCACAGCAGAGAAATAGAGATGGGAAGGACGTGCAGCAAGTTAGAATGATTAAGGACAGAGAGGGAAATGTATTGACTGATGACAGAAGTGTGCTGGGAAGATGGAAAGAGTACTTTGAAGAGCTGATGAATGAGGGAAAATGAGAGAGAAAAAAGAGTAGAAGAGGTGACCGTTGATGACCAGGAAGTAGCAAAGATTAGTAAGGGTGAAGTGAGGAGGGCATTGAAGAGGATGAAAAATGGAAAGGCAGTTGGCCCTGATGACATACCGTTGGAGTAGTAGATTTCCTGACAAAAACATTCAACAAGGTCTTAGAGAGTGAGAGGATGCCAGAGGAATGGAGAAGTGTGCTGGTGCCCATTTTTAAGAACAAGGGAGACGTGCAGAGTTGTGGCAAATACAGAGGGATAAAGTTGATGAGCCATACGATGAAGTTATGGGAAATAATAGTGGAAGCTAGACTAAAGGCAGAGGTCAGCAATTGTGAACAACAGTTTGGTTTCATGCCAAGAAAGAGCACCACAGATGCAGGGTTTGCCTTGAGGATGTTCATAGAGAAGTACAGAGAAGGTCAGACGGAACTGCATTGTGCCTTTGCGGATCTGGAGAAAGCATATGACAGGGTGCCGAGAGAGGAACTGTGGTATTGTATGAGGAAGTCTGGAGTGGCAGAGAAGTATGTTAGAGTGGTGCAGGACATGTATGAGAGATGTAGGACAGTGGTGAGGTGTGCTGTCGGTGTGACAGAAGAGTTCAAGGTGGAGGTGGGACTGCATCAAGGATCAGCTCTGAGCACCTTCTTGTTTGCTATGGTGATGGACAGGCTGACAGACGAGGTTAGACAAGAATCTCCATGGACTATGATGTTTGCAGATGACATTGTGATCTGTAGTGAGAGCAGAGAACAAGTGCAGGAAAATCTAGAGAGGTGGAGGTATACCATGGAAAGGAGGGGAATGAAGGTTAGCCTCAGTAAAACAGAATACATGTATGTGAATGACAAGGACCCAAGTGGAACAGTGAGGTTACAGGGAGCAGAGATAAGGAAGGTGGAGGATTTTAAGTACTTAGGGTCAACAATCCAGAGAAGTGGAGAGTGTGGAAAAGAGGTGAAGAAACATGTGCAGGCAGGTTGGAATGGTTGGAGAAAAGTGTGCGGAGTGATGTGTGATAGGAGGGTATCAGCAAGACTGAAAGGACAAGTGTACAAGACGGTGGTAAGGCCAGCGATGTTGTATGGTTTAGAAACAGTGGCCCTGGGGAAAAGACAGGAGGCAGAGTTGAGGTTCTCTTTGGGAGTAAAGAGGATGGATCGGATCAGGAATGAGCACATCAGAGGGACAGCACATGTAAGATGCTTTGGAGACAAAGTCAGAGAGGCTAGATTGAGATGGTTTGGACATGTACAGAAGAGGGATAGTGAGTATATTGGTAGTAGGATGCTGAGGTTGGAACTACCAGGCAGAAGACCTAGAGGAAGACCAAAGAGACGATTCATGGATGTAGTGAAGCAGGACATGAAGGTAGCTGGTATAAGAGAAGAATATGCAAAGGATAGGGTGAGATGGAGGCAGATGATTCGCTGTGGCGACCCCTGAAGGGAAAAGCCGAAAGGAAAAGAAGATATATCAAATTCAGGGAGGAAAATGATGTTAGCTATAAAACTGTGTTTCATAAGTCATGAAACTTTCTATGATCCCAGGTGTGTTACTGGTGTGTGGCCACAGCGAGCACTTCTGATGTTGCTCACAGTGGTCCTCGGTGTGCTCAAGGAGGTTGTTTGTATGCCCAGACATCGGAAAAATTACAGGGAACATTGCCTGCAGGTATCTCCCAGGTACAGTTGGGTGCCAGACTGCGTATGTTTTTATGATGATTCAGTTCAATTAAGTTTTATTTGTATGGTGAGTTTCACAATTCATAAAGTAGCTTTACACAGTAAAAGTAGGAGATTACAAAGTATAAAAGAGTTTCAACATCTTTGACATCCCCTACACATACCTAATGAGCGTCGCCCATGGCAACGGTGGTAAGGAAAAACTCTCAATTGATCCGAGGAAGAAACATTGCAGTCCAAAATATTGTCTGGTTGGTTCTACAGCTGTACGCCCTAAATATTTGTGTGGAAGAGAGTTAATATCACCAGCAGTGAAAAGTCATGTTCACAGTCTGTTAGATCTTCATCAGCACAAGGGAGGGGCTTCCAAGATGAGAACTCCAGTCAGCATCAGCACACCAGGACTAATCAGAGGACTCAGAAAGCAGAAGGATCAGGATCAACGGCATCGAGAGAGAGAGAGAGAGAGAGAGAGAGAGAGAGAGAGAGAGAGAGAGAGAGAGAGAGAGAGAGAGAGAGAGAGAGACCGGGGATTCAGCAGCTCAGTTGGTATAGCATCAACTTTATCCTCCAGAAGGTCGGAGTTCAAATCGCCGCGTCATACCATAAGGCATTAACATTTGGCAGTTGTTGCTTCTTGCTTGACGCTCAGCATCAAAGGATAGAACAACGCAATAACTGGTGCGTCACAGTGGCGATAGCACAAACCAAATTTCAATGTATATAAAAGTACTTTGACAATAAATAATTAATTTAGTTTAGTAGTGTAATAAAAATAGAAGAATTTAATATTGCTGAGTGCAGCAGGGACCCCATCATGACTGCATAGCTGCCAACTTGTACAAATGTATTCATATGAAAAATAACATAAAATACAGCAATACGATCCGCTCAGACATTAATACGAATTTCAAACTTTCAGGAAAATATGCTTGTTTCAATTTTATTTGACTATATTTCATCAATAATTCTGATGAATTGCATCAAATTCGATCGGTGTTTACATGTTTACCTTACTAACAAAGCCAAGTCTCGCGATAATCTCATGGGATGTTCATCGGCAGCAAGGTAGGTCGAGTTCCCCAAATCAGCGGCTATCTTACTCTGTACTCTGGTTACTCTGTGGTAACCAGAGCTAATCATTGAACGGTTGCAGGAAAGCAAAAATGGTGATGAAAAGAAAGCGAGAATATTCAACAACTTATCCATTTCGTAAGAAGTATGAGAGATACATGGCCTTTTGCACAATGTGCGATGCGGAATTTAGCATTGCGCATTCGGGTGTTTTTGATATTAAAATGCATATAAAGGGAGGCAGATATAGCCAGATAGCAACCAGTTTGCTTACTTTATAACTTTATTCTTGCCCTGAACTCTCTTACTTGTTATCTTTAAAATACTGATATCATTCACGATCCTGCATAATATAATAATAAATATGCAAGATATAATAATAAATATGACATATTATATTCTATATTATAACACCAGTAGAATAACGTCAAATAAACATGTTTTTCTCTGATACGTTGTTGTTTCATTATTAATCCAAAATGCAGTAAAATTTGATAACGATAAGCTTCTATCAAAATGACTAAGTAGTGTACAAATACATAATGAGCATTCATGGTTAAATGTTTATTTTTCCCGAAGCACATCCTGGAGAGAATGACACAACATGACTACTCTGTTGTACGATATTTTGTGCTTTAAGTTTAACTTCCATTACTATATTAATGTATTGTGTTTTGTTGCATTGATGAAATTATTGAAATTCAATAAAGAAATCAGCGGCCCATCAGAGTTGACATACTTGTACAACAGAGCTGTCTGTTCAATGTCAATCACATCACATGACTCATCACAGGCGATTGAGTACAAAGATTGTTTCTCCCTCCTGCTGATTGGTTGCAAATGATCTGTACACCTCTTTTTTCTCCTTCGCGCACTTGATATCAACGTGATTGCTTGAATTGCGACGTAATTTTTCGTGTGTTTTTAATGATTATTTAAGCCGTACGATGTCACTCAAATGCCCGGAGCCTAAGCACTTATTTTATTCATATTATCACAGTACAAAATTAAAAAGTTTTTACTTAATTATTACTACATTTTACTACATTATTTGGCTGAGAGCTTTTGTTTCTCCCTCCTGCTGATTGGTTGCAGATGACTTGTACATCTCTTTTTTTTTTCTCCTTCACACACATGGTATCAACGTGACTGCTTGAATTGACAATTCACGGTTTTTTAGTGTGTTTTTAATTAGTATTTAAGCCCTATGATGTCACTCAAACTCCCCGAATCTTCTCTAGCTTCTGGTAAGAAACCTAAGCGCTTTCTTCATTAATAAATATTCTCACAGTACAGTTTGGAGTGCAATTCACTTCTTAAATCTATCGTTGTGCTCCTCTAATTTCTCCAGTAATACTGCAATAGGCCTTTTTCTATCAATCCCAACTGGGTGGTCTGCTGCAAATTTAGCATGCCTTCCCTGGAAATGTCTTTTCAAATTACTGTTTTTGTTATTTGAAAGTCTCTCATTACAAAGCAGACATGCAGGCAATCCTTTTGCATTGGTAATGAAAGCAAACGATTTGGTCCATTCTTCTTTGTCTTTTGTTCTCATCAACTATCTTTCTCTTTTTTCCTTTGAGATCCATGGCCCATGACACACCCCCAATTTGTTTACAACAGCAACCTGCCTGGCAATGCATCATGCTGAAATGTGTGTCACAGGCTATGAGGCAAATATTTGTTGACATAAATGTGTCACAGGCTATGAGGCAAATATTTGTTGACATAAATGTTGAAATGTAAATGCAGCCATGAGGTGGGGGGGCACTAACCAGTGTCTCTCCCCCTCATGCCGGTCCCAAGCCCGGAGAAATGCAGAGGGTTGTGTCAGGAAGGGCATCCGACGTAAAACCAATGCCAATTACTTATAATGCAAATCAAAAGTATTACCTCCATACCGGATCGGTCGAGGCCCGGGTTAACAACGACCGCCATCAGTGCTGTCAATCAACAGGGTGCTGATGGAAATTGGACTACTGTTGGTCGAAGACGTCGAAGAAGGAGAGGTGGGAGGCATGTCCGTAGGCAGAGAGAGAAGAGGAAAGGCATGAGTCGAGGACTGAGAGTGGGGACTTTGAATGTTGGAACTATGCACAGAAAAGGTAGAGAGCTGGTTGACATGATGCAGAGGAGGAAGGTGGACATACTGTGTGTTCAGGAGACCAGGTGGAAAGGTAGCAAAGCTAAAAGCTTAGGAGCAGGGTTTAAGCTATTTTATCACGGTGTGGATGGGAAGAGAAATGGAATCAGAGTCATCTTGAAGGAGGAGTTTGTCAGGAATGTTCTAAAAGTGAAAAGAGTGTCAGACAGAGTGATGAGTCTCAAGTTAGAAATTGAAGGTGTAATGCTCAATGTTGTTAGTGCTTATGCCCCACAGGCAGGATGTGAGCTAGAAGAGAAGGTGAGATTCTGGAGTGACTTAGATGAAGTGATGCAGAGTACCACCAGAGGTGAAAGAGTGGTCATTGGTGCAGACTTCAATGGACATGTTGGTGCAGGCAACAGAGGGGACGAGGAAGTGATGGACAGGTTTGGTATCCAGGACAGGAACGCAGAAGGACAGATGTTGATAGATTTTGCAAAAAAGATGGAAATGGCTGTGGTGAATACTTTCTTCGAGAAGAAACAGGAGCATAGGGTGACTTATAAAAGAGGAGGTAGGAGCACACAGGTAGACTACATCTTGTGTAGGCGATGTAATTTGAAGGATGTCAGTAACTGCAAAGTCATCGTGGGTGAGAGTGTTGCCAAACAGCATAGGATGGTGGTGTTCAGGATGACTCTGATGGTGAGAAAGGTGAAAAAGGCAAAGGCAGAGCAGAAGACAAGGTGGTGGAAGCTGAAAAAGGAAGAGTGTCGTGTTGTCTTCAAGGAGGAGTTGAAACAGGCTTTGGGTGGCCAGGAAGTGCTTCCAAATGACTGGACAACCACAGCAAATGTGATCAGGGACACAGGTAGGAGAGTACTTGGTGTGTCCTCTGGAAGGAAAGTAGATAAGGAGACTTAGTGGTGGAATGAGGAAGTGCAGGAGTGTGTACAAAGGAAGAGGTTAGCCAAGAAGAAGTGGGACATTGAGAGGACCGAAGAGAGTAAACAGGAGTACAGGGAGACACAGCGTAAGGCGAAAGTAGCAGTGGCTAAGGCCAAACAGAGGGCGTATGATGACTTGTATGATAGGTTGGATAGTAAAGAGGGAGAAAATGATCTATACAGGTTGGCACAGCAGAGAAATAGAGATGGGAAGGACATGCAGCAAGTTAGATTGATAAAGGACAGAGAGGGAACTCTATTGACAAATGACAGAAGTGTGCTGGGAAGATGGAAAGAGTACTTTGAAGAGCTGATGAATGAGGAAAATGAGAGAGAAAAAAGAGTAGAAGAGGTAACCATTGAGGAGCAGGATGTAGCAAAGATCAGTAAGGGTGAAGTGAGAAGGGCATTGAAGAGGATGAAGAATGGAAAGGCAGTTGGTCCTGATGATATACCTGTGGAGGTATGGAAGTGTCTAGGAGAGGTAGCAGTAGATTTTCTGACAAGAACATTCAACACGGTACTAGAGAGTGAGCAGATGCCTGAGGAGTGGAGGAGAAGTGTGCTGGTGCTCATTTTTAAGAACAAGGGAGACGTGCAGAGTTGCAGTAACTACAGAGGGATAAAGTTGATGAGCCATACGATGAAGTTATGGGAAAGAATAGTGGAAGCTAGACTAAGGGCAGAGGTCAGCATTTGTGAACAACAGTTGGTTTCATGCCAAGAAAGAGCACCACAGATGCAATGTTTGCCTTGAGGATGTTAATAGAGAAGTACAGAGAAGGTCAGAGGGAGCGACATTGTGCCTTTGTGGATCTGGAAAAAGCATATGACAGGGTTCCAAGAGAAGAACTGTGGTATTGCATGAGGAAGTCTGGAGTGGCAGAGAAGTATGTTAGAGTGGTGCAGGACATGTATGAGAGATGTAAGACAGTGGTGAGGTGTGCTGTCGGTGTGACCGACGAATTCAAGGTGGAGGTGGGACTGCATCAAGGGTCAGCTCTGAGCCCCTTCTTGTTTGCTATGGTGATGGACAGGCTGACAGACGAGGTGAGACAAGAATCTCCATGGACTATGATGTTTGCAGATGACATCGTGATCTGTAGTGAGAGCAGAGAACAAGTGCAGGAAAATCTAGAGAGGTGGAGGTATGCCCTGGAAAGGAGAGGAATGAAGGTTAGCCTCAGAAAATCAGAATACATGTGTGTGAATGAGAAGGACCCAGGAGGAACGGTGATGTTACAGGGAGCAGAGATAACGAAGGTGGAGGATTTTAAGTACTTAGGCTCAACAATCCAGAGCAATGGAGAGTGTGGAAAAGAGGTGAAGAAGCGTGTGCAGGCAGGCTGGAATGGTTGGAGAAAAGTATCCGGTGTGATGTGCGAAAGGTGAGTGTCAGCAAGAATGAAGGGAAAAGTGTACAAGATGGTTGTGAGGCCAGCGATGTTGTATGGCTTAGAAACAGTGGCGCTGAGGAAAAGGCAGGAGGCAGAGCTGGAGGTAGCGGAGATGAAAATGTTGAGGTTCTCCCTGGGAGTAACGAGGATGGATAGGATCAGAAATGAGTATATCAGAGGGACAGCCCACGTAAGATGTTTTGGAGACAAAGTCAGAGAGGCTAGATTGAGATGGTTTGGACATGTACAGAGGAGGGATAGTGAGTATATTGGCAGTAGGATGCTGAGGTTGGAACTACCAGGCAGAAGGCCTCGAGGAAGACCGAAGAAGAGATTTATGGATGTGGTGAAGGAAGACATGAAGGTCGTTGGAGTCAGAAAAGAAGATGCGGAGGACAGGGTGAGGTGGAGGCGGATGATTTGCTGTGGCGACCCCTGAAGGGAGCAGCCGAAAGTAAAAGAAGAAGAAGAAGAAGATAAATGTTGAAATGTAGGACTAATATTTTTTTAGACAAATTTTTAAAACCTTGGAAAACATTAAGAATGTTTGTCAGGCTTGTCCTCCTACAGAAATCATATTTTAAAAACCTCATATTTTTCCATTTTCATACATTTTTGAAAAAGCTCCAGGGTGGCTAAAGAGCTGCATGTGGCTCACGAGCCGTGGGTTGCCGACCCCTGGTCTAAATGTTTTATTCATGATCTTATTCCTAGTTAATTCTGCAACAATATTAAATAAGTATTTCTGATCTGATTATTTTTGTTATTTTCTATTAGATTTGAGAAATATTATGCTCCAGCAACACTAAGAGCCTTTCTGTAATTAACGAGACTCTCCTTCCATTCTGATTGGAAAACCAGTTATTTAGTTTGCCACCATTTTTGTTGTAGTTTGCGTTTGTTCTGTTTTACTGGGCATGTGTTTCATCATTATACCAGAAGATAATTATTTCTCTTTAATTGGTTTTCTATTAAGAGGAGTTACATTATCTAGCATACGACGTAAATTTGACTCAAAGTACTCAGTGGCTTGATCGGGTTCTGATACATGTGCATTTTTTTAGGAACGTACGTACTGTTAATGTATAGAAATTCAAACACATTAAATTTATGTCTGGATTTTTGTATACGTTTGAGATCGTAGTAGGCCTCCATCAGTCTCGAGGGACTATGGAGCTACGCTCTGGCTGATGTCTCGTCTGGTGCTACAACTTCGGGTATGGCTGGTCAGCCTGATCTGGGAGTGGTAGTCCCTTCCACATTTGGTACAGAGGAAGACTGTAGATGGTCTGCTGATTTGGTTTGCAGCCTTCTGTCTCTGCCTCTTAGTCTTGGACTGTTCTGAAAGCGCAGCTGGCTTCCCTGGTGTTGAGGTTTGCTCCCAGGACCTTCACGTCTTGTTTGCAGATGTCTTTGTAGCACAGATGGGGTCTGCCTGTTGGGCAGTGCCCTTGGGCCAGTTCTCTATACAGAACGTCATTTGGGATTTGATCATCTTCCATCCGTACTACATGACCAAACCAGCGCAAGCCTCACTGCTTCAGTAGGGTGAACATGCTGGGGATTCCTGATTTCTCAAGGACAGCTGTATTTGTCACCTTGTCCTGTCAGGTGATGTCCAGGATGCATCGGAGGCAGCACATGTGGAAATGTGGAAGACATTGAGTTTCTGCTCCTGCCGAGCATGTGGGGTCCAGGATTTGGTCATACAGGAGTGTGCTCATGATGGAGGCACTGTAGACCTGAAGCTTGGTCAGTTTGTTGTTGGTCCACACTATTTTGGTTAGTCTGGATATGGTGGTGGATGCCTTGCCAATGCACTTGCTCAGCTCAGAGTCAAGCCAGAGACAGTCGGTGATGGTTGAGCCAAGGTAGACAAAATTGTGGATGACTTTCAGCTCATGGTCGAAGATTGTGATCTGTGGCAGGTGGTGTACATTCTGTGCCAGGACTTGCTTCTTCTTCAGACTGATGGTGAGTCCAAAATCCTGACATTGCTGAATCAGTCCTTGAGCTGCTGGAGTTCTTCCGCAGAGTGGGTTGTGATGGCAGCATCATCTTCAAAGAGGATCACGCAGGCACTTCAGCTGGACTTTGGCCCTGGCTCGCAGTCTAGACAGGAAGAACAGTTTTCCATCTGACCTGGTTCTGAGATAGTTGCCTTCTGCGACATTTTCGAAAATATGCTTTCGCAGGATGGTGAAGAAGATGACAAACAGGTTCAGCACCAGCACGCAGCCCTGCTTCACTCCACTTCAGATGTTGAAGGCCTCTGACATGGAGCCATCAAAGACCACAGTGCCCTTCATGTCTTTGTGGAAGGACCGGATCACGCTGAGGAGTCTGAGTGGGCATCCAATCCTGGGGTGGATCTTGCAAAGACTGTCCCTGCTCAGCATGTTGAAGGCCTTTGTGAGGTTGATTAAGGTGATGAATAGTGGCTGCCATTGCGCTCTGCATTTCTCCTGCAGCTGCCAGAGAGAGAAGACCACGTCTATAGTGGACCTGTTGGCTCAGAATCCAGACTGTGACTCTGGGTAGACACGCTCAGCAATAACTTGCAGTCTCTTCAGGTCGACTGACAGAAGCAGTCTCTGGTGTCCAGCTCTTTGCCAATCAAGCGTGAGACTTATAACCAGTAGACTGCTACTTCCTGTGTTGTGTCAACACTGTGATGCAAAGCTGGAGTGTCCTCTCCAGTGTGCAGAGCCTGGGTAGGAAATATGCAGGACAGGCTGTTTCCCCAGGCAGCAAGTCCCCCTCTTGGCATCACTAAAGGGATCCAATGGAAGGGCAGAAGGCAATACAACTGGATTCCAGTACCGCTGCAGGAGTTACCAGAATGTTGCTGTGAACAAAAGAAACTGCCTCAGGGACTCCAACTCCTGATTTTTTTCTCAGGGTTGCTTCCCAAAGCCTTTCTCATGTGTGGGTATAGCTACAAGGCAGCAGAGGTTTGGAATCAGTGTTTACCTTTACCTAGACAGGCTACCAGCCAAGGTTGACAAGCCCGGTCTGCCCGAAATTTTAAGTAAATATCTACATGCACCCTCCAGGATGTTAATAGAGAAGTACAGAGAAGGTCAGAGGGAGCTGCATTGTGCTTTTGTAGATCTGGAGAAAGCATATGACAGGGTGCCAAGAGAGGATCTGTGATATTTCATGAGGAAGTCTGGAGTGGCAGAGATGTATGTTAGAATGGTGCAGGACATGTATGAGAGATGTCAGACGTCGGTGAGGTGTGCTGTCGGTATGACAGAAGAGTTTGAGGTGGAGGTGAGACTGCATCAAAGGTCAGCTCTGAGCCCCTTCTTGTTTGCTATGGTGATGGACAGGCTGACAGACGAGGCTAGACAAGAATCTCCATGGATTATGATATTTGTAGATGAGATGTTACTTTAGTGAAAGCAGAGAACAAGTGCAGGAAAATCTAGAGAGGTGGAGGTATGCCCTGGAAAGGAGAGGCATGAAAGTTAGCCTCAGTAAGAAAGAATACATGTGTGTGAACAGCAAGGACACAAGAGGACCAGTGAGGTTACAGGGAGCAGAGATAAAGAAGGTGGAGAATTTTAAGTACTTGGGCTCAACAATCCAGAGCAATGGAGAGTGTGGAAAAGAGTTGAAGACGCATGTGCAGACAGGTTGGAATGGTTGGAGAAAAATGTCCGGTGTGATGTGTGATAGGAAGGTATCAGCAATAATGAAAGGAAAAGTGTAGAAAACGGTGATGAGGCCAGCGATGTTGTATTGTTTAGAAACAGTGACGCTGAGGAAAAGACAGGAGGCGGAGCTGGAGGTAGTAGAGATGAAAATGTTGAGGTTCTCTTTGGGAGTAACGAGAGTAGATAGGATCAGGAATGAATACTTTAGAGGGATAGCACATGTAAGATGTTTTGAGATGTTTGATGTTTTGAGGCTAGATTGAGATGGTTTCGACATGTACAGAGGAGGGATAGAGAATATACTAGTTTTGATAGTAGGATGCTGAGGTTGGAACTACCAGGCAGAAGGCCTAGAGGAAGACCAAAGAGAAGATTTATAGATGTGGTGACGGAGGACATGAAGGTAGTCGGTCTAAGAGAACAATACGCAGAGGATAGGGTGAGATGAAGACAGATTATTCGCTGTGGCAACCCCTGAAGGGAGCAGCTGAAAGGAATAGAAGAAAGAAGATCTACATGCACCCTCCCATACATACATACCTACTCATAAGATTGAGATTATCATTATAAATAACTGCAATGTTCTTCTTGATCAAGTTAAGCTAGTAAAATGTGCTGTATTAGGCCTGTAATAACGAGGTATTTTTACGACAGCTGCATTGTGCTGTAAAAGTCCTGTGAGAGGGATGATTTTTTTAGGTTGTGTGCTGATTATTTAGTTTTCTTGCGAGTTTAAAAATAAATTATTCAATAAACGGCTCCGATTTAATTTTGTCTCTGAGAGGATCAAGTGACGGTTTATTTTTGGGGGCACAGGTGAATTTTTTGAGGGTATGTTTTCTTTTCATCTGTGTGTGTGTGTGTGTGTGTGTGTGTGGTGACATTCTCTTGCTGTGCATTGTTCCAAAACGGTCAAACAGATTCCTTCTGTGACGTCACTCCACCACCTCACCGAAATGTATCTGTCTCTCTTTTAATGTGTCTGAAGGTGTGTAAGGGTGTGTGAGTATGCTGCTTGTGTGCTTATATATATAATGTAACATTTAGGGCAGTGGTGGTCTGGTGGTAAGGTGCTGGATCACTGATCTTATGGTTGGGGGATCCTATGGTTGGGGGTTCAAGTCCCACTCTCCATGGGTTGTCACCGTCCCCCCAGTGCACTTACTGGGTTATCAAAGGCCTGCTGTGTCTCTTACTGTCTGTGGTGTGAGGCATGTAACAGAACCATTGCAAACTTTTGATAAGAGTAACTGCAAAGCCGTCAGCTTTTTCTGCCCTGTGATGGTCTGACCAACTGTCCAGAGTGTACTCTGCCCTCGCCCGGAGTCGGCTGGGATGAGCGCCAGACTCCCCATGACCTTAATTAAGATTAAGCAGTTACAGAAATTGAATGGATGATGTAAAATTTATAAAAAAAGTAGATACATCATATAATACTATGTTTTGTATTTAATAGCATTTGTAATATATTAGTGTAAAGCATAGAAGTCTTGCCCATCCACTTTAGCCTGGCAGGCTCTGGTTGTAAAGGCCCTTTGTGCCACTGGACTAAGACTTCCCAGTCCGAGAGAGTGGAATTACCCCCATGCAACGATTATCCCAGTATAAAACACCCACACACAGGTCCGTTATGTGCATTCTTCTACCAATCTGTCATCGTTGCTTCCCATGCATGTTTCACTTGTGCCTTGGTAGAGAGAGGGATCAGTCTTGCAGTGTTAGAAGAGCTGAAAGAACAAGGTGCAGTGCAAGGTGTGACAAGTGCTTTGAGGTAGGAAGGTGCAGCTCCATTTTTGGCTTTGTGGGCGAGTATTAGTGGCTTAGTGTGAATTCAAACGGCTACATGAAGCCAGTGGAGAGATTGTAGCAGTGGTGTGTTGTGGCAAAATTTGGGAAGGTTGAAAACAAGCCATTCAGCTGCATTCTGGATCATTTACAGAGGTCGAATAGCATACAAAGGTCGACCAGCCAGGAGTGAGTTGACAAGGGATTAAACCAGTATCTGAGTGGCCTTCCTGGAAAGAAATGAATGAATACTAGATTTTAAATGTAAGAAATCAACATGATCGACAAAGATTAATGATATTCAATTCAATTCAGTTTGTATAGCACTTTTCACAATTGACATTGTCACAGAGCAGCTTCACACAGAAAAACAGTGAAGGTTGGGCTTACAAAGTTCAGTTCAGTTTATTTTCTGTAACTGATTAATCCTAATTTGGGTCGCGGGGAGGCTGGTGCCCATGCCAGCCAACTTCGGGCGAGGGCAGAGTACACCCTGGACAGCTCACCAGGCCATCGCAGGACGGAAACACGCCGACAGCTTTACGGAAGTCAGCAATGGTTCATTTACATACCTCACACCATAGACAGTGGGAGACATGGCCCGCCTTTGATAACCCAGTGAGCTGCACTGGGGGGCACAGTGACAACCCTGTGGAGAGTGGAACTCAAACCCCCAACCTTTGGATCGGCGATCCAGCGCCCTATACCACTAGACCAACACTGCCCGGCTTACAAAGTATAAAATAATTTAAACATTTCCTATTACCCCTGCATATCCCTTATGAGCATTGCCCGCGGCAATGGTGGGCAAGGAAAAAACTCCCTCAGTAGATGCAAGGAAGAAACCGTGTGAAGACCCAGAGCCAAAAGAGAAACCCATCCTCATTTTGGTGGAACCATAAAGATACAAAACCACATGTGAGAAATTCATTACAGTCCAAAATGTTGTCCGATTGGTTCTACAACTGTAATCCGAAATAATTGTGGGGAAGAGAGTTAATATCTTCTTCTTCTTTTCCTTTCGGCTTTTCCCTTCAGGGGTCGCCACAGCGAATCATCTGCCTCCATCTCACCGTATCCTTTGCATCTTCTTCTCTTACACCAACTACCTTCATGTCCTCCTTCACCACATCCATGAATCGTCTCTTTGGTCTTCCTCTGGGCCTTCTGCCTGGTAGTTCCAGCCTCAGCATCCTATTACCAATATACTCACGATCCCTCCTCTGTACATGTCCAAACTACCTCAATCTAGCCTCTCTGACCTTGTCTCCAAAACATCTAACATGTGCTGTCCCTCTGATGTGCTCATTCCTGATCCTATCCATCCTCGTTACTCCCAAAGAGAACCTCAACATTTTCATCTCTGTTACCTCCAGCTCTGCCTCCTGTCTTTTCCCCAGGGCCACTGTTTCTAAACCATACAACATCGCTGGCCTCAACACCGTCTTGTACACTTTTCCTTTCATTCTTGCCGATACCCTCCTATCACATATCACACCGGATACTTTTCTCCAACCATTCCAACCTGCCTGCACACGCTTCTTGACCTCTTTTCCACACTCTCCATTGCTCTGGATTGTTGAGCCTAAGTACTTAAAATCCTCCACCTTTCTTATCTCTGCTCCCTGTAACCTCACCGTTCCTCTTGGGTCCTTGTCATTCATGCACATGTATTCTGTCGTACTGAGGCTAATCTTCATTCCCCTCCTTTCCAGGGCATACCTGCACCTCTCTAGATTTTCCTCCACTTGTTCTCTGCTCTCACTACAGATCACAATGTCATCTGCAAACATCTTAGTCCATGGGGAATTTTGTCTAACCTCGTCTGTCAGCCTGTCCATCACCATAGCAAACAAGAAGGGGCTCAGAGCTGACCCTTGATGCAGTCCCACCTCCACCTTGAACTCTTCTGTCACACCGACAGCACACCTCACCACTGTCTTACATCTCTCATACATGTCCTGCACCACTCTAACATACTTCTCTGCCACTCCAGACTTCCTCATGCGATACCACAGTTCTTCTCTCGGCACCCTGTCATATGCTTTCTCCAGATCCACAAAGGCACAATGCAGCTCCCACTGACCTTCTCTGTACTTCTCCATTAACATTCTCAAGGCAAACACTGCATCTGTGGTTCTCTTTCTTGGCATGAAACCAAACTGTTGTTCACAAATGCTGACCTCTGCCCTTCGTCTAGCTTCCACTATTCTTTCCCATAACTTCATCGTATGGCTCATCAACTTTATCCCTCTGTAGTTGCCACAACTCTGCACGTCTCCCTTGTTCTTAAAAATGGGCACCATCACACTTCTCCTCCATTCCTCTGGCATCCTCTCACTCTCTAAGACCTTGTTGAATGTTCTTGTCAAGAAATCTACTGCTTCCTCTCCTAGACACTTCCATACCTCCACCAGTATGTCATCAGGGCCAACTGCCTTTACATTCTTCATCCTCTTCAATGCCCTCCTCACTTCACCCTTACTAATCTTTGCTACTTCCTGGTCCTCAACAGTCATCTCTTCTATCTTTTTTCTCTCTCATTTTCCTCATTCATCAGCTCTTCAAAGTACTCTTTCCATCTTCCCAGCACACTTCTGTCATCAGACAATACATTTCCCTCTCTGACCTTTATCAATCTAACGTGCTGCACGTCCTTCCCATCTCTATTTCTCTGCTGTGCCAACCTGTATAAATCATTTTCTCCCTCTTTACTTTCCAACCGAGCATACAAGTCATCATACGCGCTCTGTTTGGCCTTTGACACTGCTACCTTTGCCTTACGCTGTGTCTCCCTGTACTCCTGTTTACTCTCTTCGGTTTTCTCAATGTCCCACTTCTTCTTAGCTAACCTCTTCCTTTGTTCATACTCCTGCACTTCCTCATTCCACCACCAAGTCTCCTTATCTACTTTCCTTCCAGATGACACACCAAGTATTCTCCTACATGTCTCCCTGATCACATTAGCTGTAGTTGTCCAGTCATCTGGAAGCACTTCCTGACCACCCAAAGCCTGTTTAAACTCCTCCTTGAAGACAACCCAACACTCTCTCTCTCTCTCTCTCTCTCTCTCTATATATATATATATATATATATATATATATATATATATATATATATATATATATATATATATATATACATGCACAGTTGAGCCTCGGAATTCAAAAGCTCTAGAGTCCGAACAAATTGGAATCCGAAAAAAAAAATCGGTGCGTTCTTCCGTCCAGGAAACCAAACAAAAACTGGAAATTGAACTCGAGAAACAAGCGAGAAAAAACAAGACTGAGAGGGAGGAAAAGTCCGTGAATTCTGGAAGTCTGGAAGTTGTTGATACTATGTATGTTCTGGGGAAGTCCGTTGATACGGTACTATGTACATAAAGCTAAAGCAAGCGCTAAAGCACTAAAGCTATTTAATCACTAACGCCATATACCACCTCCAGCAACAAATACGATTTAGAGTACTGAACAGAAAACCCACAGATCGGCTTACAGGCATAACTGCCTAAACAAAGCTGAAGAGGATGTATATATGTATTGTTGTCAGTATCTATGTATCTATGTAAGCTAAGCTAAAGCGCTATAAAGCTAAGCTAAAGTGTTAGTAGCACTGTGAACACCTTTGTATGAGGTCATGAGCCATTTCCGTAAGATTTTGAAAAGAAGGTAGAAACAAATCACGTTAGAAATGTTCTTCAAGAAAAGAATGCAACATCCTGAGAAGAGTCATCCATGCAAAGCGGTAACAAGAGAAAAAACACCTTTGGCTGATTTATCTGAAGCTGTTATGGAATGGAATCTGCTTTCCTCTGTCCTTGACTGTTATTCCCTTTCATAACAGAGAAGGACAGAGGAAAGCAGATTCCATTCCATGAAGGGAATCCTGTGCTTCTCTCCAATATTTACATATGCCAACTGCTCACCACCACAAAGGTTAAAATTCTTATCTTTATTGTTCTTATGCTTTAACTGCACTGTGTGTTATGGTCTCTTACAAATGAGTTGCACATTGAAATGTGCCTTGGAGAGGGGTGTGGCTGCCACATGCAGGGTGGTGTGTGAAACAAACACACCTGATTCCATTTAACCACCAGCTATGAAGACTAGTAGTGCTTTTCCTGGTCTCGCTCGCTCTCTCTCTCTCTCTCTCTCTCTCTCACACACACACACACACACACACACACACACACACACTCACTCACACTCTCTCTCTCTCTCTTTGTGTGTGTGTGTGTGTGTGTGTGTGTGTGTGTGTGTGTGCGCTCCATGCTCCTGTCTCTTCTGGAAGAGAGTATTCACCATGGCCATGTCCATCCTCTTATCAAAATCTATCAACATCTGTCCTTCTGTGTTTCTGTGCTGGATTCCAAACCTGCCCATCACTTCCTCGTCCCCTCTGTTGCCTGCATCAACATGACCATTGAAGTCTGCACCAATGACCATTCTTTCACCTCTGGGGGTACTCTGCATCACTTCATCTAACTCACTCCAGAATCTCTCCTTCTCTTTTAGCTCACATCCTGTCTGTGGGGCATAAGGGCTAACAACACTGAACATCACGCCTTCAATTTCTAACTTGAGACTCATCACTCTGTCTGACACTTTTTTCACTTCTAGAACATTCCTGACAAACCCCTCCTTCAAGATGACTCCTACTCCATTTCTCTTCCCTTCCACACCATGAAAAAATAGCTTAAACCCTGCTCCCAAGTTTCTAGTCTTGCTACCTTTCCACCTGGTCTCCTGAACACACAGTATGTCCACCTTCCTCCTCTGCATCAAGTCAGCCAGCTCTCTACCTTTTCCTGTCATAGTTCCAACATTCAAAGTCCCTACTCTCAGTCCAAGACTCCTGCCTTTCCTCTTCTCTCTCTCTGCCAATGGACACGCCTCCCACCTCTCCTTCTTTGACCAACAGTAGTCCAATTTTCATCAGCACCCTGTTGGTTAACAGCACTGATGGTGGTCGTTGTATTAATTTATTTATTTACCTGTCTGTTTCTCTCGATCTCTCTCACCTACTTTCTGGACAGTGCAATCTCACTGGATAATACTCTGGTCATCCTCTCAGCTGTGGCTCCTGATGCTGGACGTTATTACGCACAGGCTGTAAATGACAAAAACGGAGAAAATAAGACGAGTCAGCCAATCGCACTCACTGTGAAGAGTGAGTAACACACACACACACACACACACACACACACACACACACACACACAACACACATACGCACGTAAGCACACACGCCAGAACATCACACACACACACACACACACACACACACACACACACACACACACACACACACACACACACACACACACACACAAACACACACACAGGCACATACATATTTTTACACACACATACACACACACACATGCACACTCTCATGCACACACACAACGGCACACACACACTCACACACTGATTTGCATACATCCCAGTAAACACGCACATACACACACACACACACACACACACACACACACACACACCTGCAAACAGTGGGGCAGTGGTGGCCAAGTGGTATAGGGAGCTGGATCACTATACCACTAGGCCACCACTGCCCCACTGTTTGCAGGTGTGTGTGTGTGTGTGTGTGTGGCAGTGGGGCAGTGGTGGCCTAGTGGTATAGGGAGCTGGATCACTGATCCTATGGTTGGGGGTTTGAGTCCCACTCTCCACAAGGTTGTCAGAGTCTCCCCAGTGCAGCCGGCCGTGTCTCTCACTGTCTGTGGTGAGAGGTTCATGTAAAAGAACCATTACTGACTTTTGTAAAAGAGTAGCTGCAAAGCCATCAGCGTGTTTCTGTCCCTTGCTAAAGGGTTGTGTCAGGAAGGGACATATATATATATATATATATATAATAAAAATAAAAGGACAGGACAAAGACTTTCTATTGAACCTCCATTTATCACTACAGATCTGTTTCGAGGGGTGGTGAAACCATCCTCTCTCTTCAGGTGATTATAGAAGAATGATTATTTATATGAGTTTGTAATCATTCTTCTATAATCACCTGAAGAGAGAGGATGGTTTCACCACCCCTCGAAACAGATCTGTAGTGATAAATGGAGTTTCAATATAAAGTCTTTGTCCTGTCCTTTTATTTTTATTGTTATTTGCTCTACCAAAAAGTATTGAGCACTCTCCTACGGAAGTATCTACTCAGAAAATCATATATATATATATATATGATTTTCTGAGTAGATACTTCTTTCTATTTGTCTTTGTCTCTCTCGCATTCACTTTCTATTTCTCACTCTTTCTCTCGAATTTTTATCTCTGTCTGTCAATCTATCTCTCTGCCATTTCCTTTCTGTCCAGCTCCATCCCTCCCTCTTTCTCTCTTTCTTTTTCATCTTTCTCTCCTATCACTCTCTACATATATTCTCTGTCTTTCTTTCTCTTCTCTCTCTATTCCCCCTCCATCTCTCTCTCTCTCTCTCTCTCTCTCTCTCTCTCTCTCTCTCTCTCTCTTCTCCTTCTCTCTCTAACACCCCCAGATAGTGGTGGTCCTGCAGACCCAGGTGCTCCATTTATTGTTTTCCCCCCAAGGAATACGAGTGTAGTTTTTGGGACTTCGGAGGTCACCATGGAGTGTGTGGCCAATGCCCGGTCAGTGACGTTTTACCTTTGACCATTCTACCCTGCATGTAAAATGACTTTTATTTTCTGTTATCGGTCATATTTTTTCAGTATTTACAGTATACTTCAAACCCCCCCCCCCCACACACACACACACACAAACAAACCACACACACATACACACACATTCACATTCTTCAAACCTCTCTCTTTCTCTCCTCTCAGGCCATTGATAAAGCTGAGTATAAGCTGGAGGAAAGATGGCATTCCGGTCCGTTCGGGTCTCAGTGACTATAATCGCAGGTTGACTGTCCTTACTCCCACCATCAGTGACTCAGGGTTTTACGAGTGTGAGGCAGAACTACGCAGCAGTAGCATGCCGTCCATTACTGCCGGAGCATTTCTGCATGTGCTGGGTAGATACTGATGCACTCAAACACACACACACAGACAGACAGACAGACAGACAGACAGATAGATAGATAGATAGATAGATAGATAGATAGATAGATAGATAGATAGATAGATAGATAGATAGATAGATAGGTGGGTATGTGCATGGATGGATGGATGGATGGATGGATGGATGGCTGGATGGATAGATAGATAGATAGATAGATAGATAGATAAATAGATAGATAGATCGATAGATAGATGAGTCTCAGGATCTCATTCAACATAACCTTAGTTTTTCTGTTTTTTAGTCACCTTTGAACTTTGACCTTTGCTCCTGGATTACAGAGCCTCCTCAGTTTGTGAGGGAACCAGAGAAGCACATCACTGCTGAGATGGGGAAAGTAGTAGACATTCCTTGCCAGGCAAAAGGTCAGAACATTTTTCATTAGACATTCATCCAGGATGATCCGACGGTAAGGAAACAGGTCCCTCAGGTGTGATCACTCAAACAATGTGTTCTCAGGTGTTCCTCTACCTGATATCATGTGGTATAAGGATGCGGTTCCCATCAGTCCAGTGAAGAATCCTCGTTATCATGTTTTTTCTGGTGGAAATCTCCAGATTAATGGCCTTCTTCCTGATGACACTGGAATGTTCCAGTGTTTTGCTCGCAATGCTGCTGGAGAAGTCCAAACCAACACCTACCTTGCTGTCACTAGTATGTATACAGTGTGTGTGTATGTGTGTTACTCCAGTTAGATTTACATTTAGCGGTATCTCCTGTCCAGACTTATTCTTACATTTTATTAATCATCTTTATTCAACTGAGCAACTGAGGGATAAATTCCATGCTTTAGGGCCCAACCGTGGCTGCTTGGGGATCACTAGTCTCGAGCCTTAACAACTGAATAACACAGCGTTGTCAGACAGATGAGTACAGAAATTGACATTGTTCCAGAATGATAAGCTGAGTTTCATACAGTCTCTCAAAGGACTGTGGTCTCAAACAGAGCATGTATCACTATAAGTGAAAATTGACTAAGAGCAGTGCAATAAGTCATTTGAGTTAAATAAAGGGTGGACGATGGAGACTGAGCACAATACCCTGGATCACTACTGGCTTCAACAACATCTGAAATGTACTTCCAGAATTAAGCCAGAAGGAATGAAATCAGTGAGAAGAGCAGGCCTTGAGAAAATTGAGATTAGAGGTTCAACTCATCAGCACCTATGATTCAAGGGACTTATGCACCAAACATAGTCACCACGTTGTACAGTCCCAGCACTGCACTTTACTGGCACATTCACACTCACCTGAGTAGTAATGCTTAGTGAGTATTTACCTGATTCAGCAATCCTTACACCTCTGTTTAATATTCTGGTTCTTATCAGGTTTTCACCAGAAAATCTAAGATCAAAGGGGATTAATGGGAATTATATACCTAAAAATGAAAGTGGGGCAGTGGTGGTCTAGAGGTATAGGGCGCTGGATCGCTGATCCAAAGGTTGGGGGTTCAAGTCCCACTCTCCATAAGGTTGTCACTGCCCCCCCAGTGCAGCTAACTGGGTTATCAAAGGCGGGCCATGTCTGTTACTGTCTATGGTGAGAGGTGTGTAAAAGAACCATTGCTGACTTTCGTAAAGAGTAGGCTGCAAAGTCATCAGCATATTTCTGTCCCTTGCTAAAAAGGGTTGTGATAGGAAGGGCATCCGACGTAAAAAAAAAAAAAAACCTCTGCCAAATCAAACGTGCGAATCAGATGATTCACTGTGGCGACTCCCGAATAAAAGGGAAAAAGCCGAAAGGAAGACAGACATATACCTAAAAATGAAAGGACATTATTGGGAATTATGTATCCATGGTTCAGTTAGTCGAACAAACGCATGATCTTATCGAAAATCATAAATACAGATTATCACTGAGAATCCATGGCCCTGCACTGGCTGTGCGTTTTGTATTGAATCTGCTCTTGAAATGTGAATAAAACAAATTCACGTTCTTTCTTTAATGACACATTTTTTACATAACATAACATAACATAACATGAGTGGTGAGAACAGGCCATTCAGCCCAACTAAGCTCACCATTGTCCTATTCTAAAGTGACTCTAACCTTAAAGACGCACCATGACTAGATGGTATCCAGCACTAGATCAAGTCTGCTTTTGAAGACTTGTAAGGTTTCTGCTTCGACAACGTGGTTAGGCAATCTATTCCACACTGAAATTACCCTCTGCGAGAAAAAATATTTCCTAATATTTGTGCTAAATTTACCCTTGAATAACTTCCATTTATGACCCCTAGTTCTACTTACAGAACTTGGCCTAAGTAATCGGGCATAGTTGACTTTATTAATCCCCTTAAGATACTTAAAGACCTCAATCAGATCACCTCTAATTCTCCTTTTTTGAAGACTGAAAAGGTTTAGGATCCTCAGCCTCTCCTCATAGGATTCCTTTTTATACCCGGAATTAGCTTTGTTGCTCTACACTGAACTTTTTCGAGAGTCTCGATGTCATTTTTCAAGTATGGTCCCCAGAACTGTACACAATACTCTAAATGTGGTCTAACCAATGTGTTATACAAGAGAAGGACAACATCTTTAGATCTATACTCAATACTCCTGGCTATGTAACCCACCATCCTATTTGCCTTTTTTACTGCTAACGCACAGTGGCTAGTACCAGTGAGGGACTGGTCAACCATCACACCCAGATCCTTTTCCTGAGAGGAACATTCTAGTTTTAAACCTCCCATGAAATACTCCTGTCTAATGTTTTTATTCCCTACATGTAGAACTTTACATTTAGCGACATTGAATTTCATTTGCCATGTATCTGCCCAAATTGAAGTCTATCCAAATCGTCCTGAATAACCTTAGTAGACTCCAGACTATTTGCCAAACCGCCCAGTTTAGTATCGTCAGCAAATTTCACCAATGTGCTCTCAATGTCCCTATCAAGGTCATTAATGTAGATGAGGAAGAGCAAGGGTCCCAACACAGATCCCTGAGGGACTCCACTTCCTACAATTCCTTGCTCAGATGAAATCCCTCCAACCACAACTCTCTGTGTTCTGTCCTGTAACCAGTTCTTAATCCACTCCAGAATACCTCCTACAATTCCAACTGACCTCGTTTTAAAAATTAGTCTCTCATGTGGTACTGTATCAAATGCTTTTGAAAGTCCAAATAAATAATGTCATAGGCCCTGCTCTGATCATAAGTATTTGTGGCCTCCTCAAAGAATTCCAAAAGGTTTGTCAGGCATGACCTACCCTTGCGAAAACCATGTTGGCTATCCTTCAAGATGTTATTATGCTCAAGAAATGACTCAAGCTTGTCTTTTATGATAGATTCCAGTATTTTGCATGCTATGCAAGTAAGACTGACAGGCCTGTAATTGCCTGGCTCTGTACGATCCCCTTTCTTATATATTGGTATAATGATACCCTGTTTCCAATCATTTGGAATTTCTCCAGTCACTAATGATTGCCTAAAAATAACCAACAGTGGTTTAGAGATGATCTCACAAACCTCCCTGAGCACCCTAGGGTATAACCCATCTGGGCCTGCTGCCTTATTTGTCTTAAGTTTACGCAGCTTGTCCAATACTTCATTTTCTCCAAATTCAATTTCTGCCAAATGAGCTTGAGAATTGACAATTTCCTCCGGCCAAATAAAAGTCCCCTCTGTAGTGAAATTGTCAACAAAGTAACCATTAAGAGTATCAACTATGTCCTTGTTCTCATACAGCAGTGATCCATCTTCATTCTTTATGCACTGGATTTCAACTTTACCTTCTCTTTTCCTGTTACAGTACTGAAAAAAGCGCTTAGGATTACATTTCGCTCCTTCTGCAATTTGTCTTTCGTACTGCCTCCTAGCATTCCTCAGTTCCTTTTTGAGCTTAGCTCCCATATTACAGTATTCAGCCCTAGTGTTTTCATTTCTGTCCCTCATGTATGCCTTATAAAGATTCTTTTTTCCCTTAAGCTCCTACGAATATCAGAGGTCATCCACTGGAGATTACGCTTTTAAACTTACTCTTGCACACTTTTGGAATGAATTTGCTCTGAGCATCTAGTAAAACTCCCTTGAATCTACCCCACATTTCATTTACAGTTGTACAATCTAGGAGCAATGTCCAGTTTATTTTGCTTAAATCTGAACGCATCCTGTCAAACTTGGCTCGCCTGAAATTGAAAATTTTGCTTTTCAAAGATAAGTTTGTAACTTGCCATAACACATCAAAACTAATAGTATAATGATCACTAGTCCCAAGTGGCTCCTTTACCTCTACATTGCGAATTCTATCAGGGTCATTACAGAGAACCAAATCTAAAACTGCATTCCCTCTTGTAGGATTATTGACATACTGCAGCAGAAAACTATCATTTATAGCATCTAAAAATGCTTCCTCCTCCTTACCCTGCGCTTTCACCAAATCCCAATCTATAGCAGGATAATTGAAGTCTCCCATAACTAAAGTTTTACCTCCACTACAAGACTGCCTAATCCTCGTGAAAAGTAGTTCATTCAAAGTGTTGTCTGAAGCTGGCGGTCGATAACACACTCCTATGTTTAAACCAGTCTCTTGTTTGCCAATGAGTCTAACCCAAATATCCTCACAGGGCAAGACATGCCCCATCTCAGTAATTTCTGTATATATTTTTGTCTGTATATTTTACATCTACCCAACATTTCATTGTCTTGGGTCCAGTGGATCTTGTTAAATTAGGTGTTTATTTCAGAATGAGCTGCTCAGCTTTGGTTTATGGGGCGGACGCTATTTCAGCATGCAGATGCTCCCCGACTTGCGTTCATCCATTTTATGTTTTTTCGATTTTGATTTTTTCTTCCAAAAAAAAGTCAAATTTTAGTTATAGAGCATGTGACTCTTGTGTTAAGACGTCATCTTTGTGATCTTTGTGTTTACACTGTTCATGCGGACTTTTGTAACCCTCAGCAAATATGGTTGGTCAGAAGCGTAAACCTACTAGCATGGATGCAGGTCTCATACACAGAGATGAATTAACTATCAGCTCAGATCGGTGCACTCTACCATGCATACTCAGTTAAGCAAAGAGAGTTGTAAAATGAATGAAAACCCATATCCAGAAAAGAAAGAGAACTGTCCGCTTTGCTGGTGATTCACATCAGTGCAGGCTGAGTACTAAACCAGTATTCAATGGCACCCTTTCTCACTTGAAAGACCGGAAGTCTGTGTAACCCGCACTTTGTCTAAAGCACAAAAAAGTAAACTACTTTCAGTGTTAAGTGCCTCACATATTGTAAGCATTGATTGGCTGTTTTAAGCTTCATGTAAAGTGACTCAGCTCAGCTTCATGTAAAGTGACCATCCATTGACCATTGGAGCCATTTACAAGCAGAAAGATCGCATCATAGAGAAGGTTTAAGGTTATATTTGATACTGTATTTGATATTTGATGAGTGAATTTGATTAAAATTTATCTATTTGAAATTATTTTGCTTGAATGTAATTTATTTGAAATTAATGTTGATATTATTTGATATAGTTGATATTATTTTACAATGTTATGTTTATAATAATTGATTTAGGGGTGTTTTATGAGATACTGTAATGGTATTTATGGATGTTTAGTGCAGTATGAGTGTCATACGTCACTGTAACAATTTACTTACTTTCGGCCTTCCGGAACCAATTAAAAACGTAAGTCAGGGAGCCTCTGTAATTACCTGTTAGGGGTTTCTGTGAATTAAACCTGGGGATTTATTAAGGTTTAGCCCCTCTCAAGATGGGTAGTTCCATGTTGAGGTGAGTCCGACTATATCTAGTCAGTATCTCTCCACCTCTCATACAAGCTCAAGCTCCTTCCCTGCCAGATGTGACCTTCCATGTCCCAAAAGTCAAAGTCAGTAGCCGAGGATCGGTCCAACAGAATCCGTGCCTTAGGTTGCCACCAGACTCACACTGCACCCGACCCCTATAGCCCCTCCCACAGGTGCTGGGTTCATTGGGAGGGGGGGCTCCCCATGTCTTATTTTGAGGCTAAGCCTTTTACCAGCAGGTCTTTTACCAGCAGAGCTGCAACCACTTCCCCAAGTAGAGTGGATGATATGGAATCCGAATGGACCATGTTTCGTGCCTCCATTATTCAGGTGGCAGCCCATAGCTGTGACCGGAAGGTCATTTGTGTCTGTCGTGGTGGTAGCCCCTGAACCTGGTGGTGAACACGAACAGTAAAGGGGGCCGACCAGCTGAAAAAGGAGACCTATTGGGTTTCATTTCCCTGTGGTACTCCAGAGGCGGCACACAGGTACCAGCAGGCCAATCATGCTGCATCCCAAGCTGTCACCAATGCAAAATCTTGGGTGTGAGAGAAGTTTGGCGAGGGCCTGGAAAGCGATTATCGGTTGGCCTCAAAAAGGCTCTGGACAACCATCTGACACCTCATGAGGGGGAAGCAGTTTTCCCACAAATACTGTTTACAGTGGAAGTGGGGTGCTGCTCACCTCAGCTGGGGATGTCATTGGGAGGTGAAAGGACTACTTTGAGGACCTCCTCAATCCCATCAATATGCCTTCTGTTTAGGAGGAAGACCCTGGTCATTGGTGGGAATCCATGCGTAACTGGAGCCGAGGTCACCAAGGTAGTCAGGCTCCAGGAGTGGATGAGATCTGCCATGAATATCTCAGGACTCTGGATACTGTAGGGCTGTCTTGGTTGACATGTCTCTGCAACATCGCATGGTCATTGGGGACATAACTCCAGATTGGCAAACCAGGGTGGTAGTCCCCTTTTTAAAAAGGGGCACCAGAGGATGTGTTCCAATTATTGTGGAGTCACAATCCTCAGCCTACCCGGGAAAGTCTATGCAGAGGAACTGGAGAGGAGGATCTGACTGATAGTTGAACCTCAGGAGGATTCGGAGGAACAATGTTGTTTTGTCCTGGCATTTGGTCAAGGCAAAAGCCTTCCCTAAATCCACAAAACACATGTGAATGGATTGGGTAAACTCCCATCGCTCCCTCCAGGATCCCGATGGGAGTTTACCCAATCCATTCACATGTGTTTTGTGGATTTAGGGAAGGCTTTTGGCTTGAGCTATCTTGTGGGGCATTCTCTGGGAGTACAGCATTCTAAACCAAGTGTTACAGGCCATTCGGTGTCTGTGTCACCTGAACGAGAATTTGGTCCATATTGGGAACAGCAGGTTGAATTCATTTCTGGTGAGAGTTGGAGTCCACCAAGGCTGTCCTTTTTCATTGTTTCTGTTCATAATATTTATGGGAAGAATTTCAAGGCACAGCTGAAGCATTGAGGGGTTCTGGTTTGGTGGTCATTCTCATCTCTGCTTTATGCAGATGACATTTTCCTTTTGGCTTCATCAGTTCAGGACCTCCAGCTCTTATTGGAGCGATATTCCGCCGAGTCCAAAGTGGTCGGGATGAGAATCAGCACCTTCAAGTCTGAGACCATGGTTCTTAGCCAAAAAAGGGTGTAATGCACCCTCCAGGTCTGGAATGAGGTCCTGCCCCAAGTGGAGGAATTCAAGTACCTTGAGGTCTTGTTCACGAGTTTCGGGTAGTGACCAAAAGAACAAAATTGGGGATACAAGCGGCTGAAATGAGCTTCCTTTGCAGCGTGGCGGGGCACTCCCTTAGAGATAAGGTGAGAAGCCCAGCCATCCGGCGAGAGCTTGGAGTGGAACCGCTGCTCCTTCGCATTGAGAAGAATCGGTTGAGGTGGCTCGGGCAATTCATTAGAATGCCTCTGAATGCCTCCTGGTGTGGCGTTTCACGCATGTCCGACTGGGAAGAGACCCTGAGGTCAATCCAGAACATGCCGGAGGAATTATGTCTCTTGGGCGGTCTGAGAACGCTTCGGTGTACCCCAGGAAGAGCTGGAGGAAGTGGCTGGTGAGAGGGATGTCAGGATCTCATTGCTTCGGCTGCTGCTCCTGTGACCCGACCACAAAATAAGCAGAGGAAGAAGAAGAAGATGATGATGATGATGATGATGATGATGATGATGATGACAATGATGGGGATTTATTAATTATTTTGGATGCGTGTAACAAACTCGATCAGATTTCTGACTTGCACTGATAAGGAAAATTCTATTTTAGATCAGAGGAGAGATTATGTGGGAAATCCGAGTTCCACTAGTTATTCCAAGAAAGGTAAATAAACACAGCAATAGATTACTGCAGAGCCAGTATATATTTAACACATATCGACTGTAATACATCCAAAATAATCAGATCTGAGTGCAAACAGAATGGATCTGAGATGTGGTTCCTCCTCTGTTGTGAAATGCAGCTTGAGCGGTAGGTGCACTGACATCGGCACCACCATTTATATATAATAATAATATTATATTTCTATAATACTTGTGTGAGATGGCAGGTGGTGCGCTGCATTTCAGAAATATGCTGACCACGATCACGAATCCGTGAACCCTCCTGTGTCGTAGTGGCACTTCATGGTTGAACTGTGCACCAGTGCTCTCCATCTTGGTCGGTCGTAGGTAAGGGTGTGGGTCTCTGCAAAGCTCTTCCCTGTCCACTCTTCAATGTTGTCCGCCCATTTCTTTTTCTGTCTGCCTCGTTTCCTCTTCCCTTGGACTGTGCCTTGGAGGATCATCTTTGATAGCCCGTTAGAGCGTGTCACATGACTGTACCACCTCAATTTCCTCTTCTTTACAGTGGTCAAGAGATCTTCATATTGGTCCATGTGTTGTGAGATCTTCCTGCACACTTCAGTGTTAGATATGTGATCTGTGTATGAGATGCCGAGTACTCTTCTGAGGCACCTCATTTCTACTGCCTGGATCTTCCTCTGCAAATCTGCCGTCAGAGTCCACGATTCACAAGCGTATAAGAACATGGACAGAAGTAGCGCCTTAAGCAATCTCACTTTTGAGTGGTGACAGATGTTCCTGTCTCTTCATATAGGCTTCAACTTTGCCATTGCTGCCATCGTCTGTGCTGATCTTGCTGTAATCTCCACTTTAGATCCCTCAGATTCTGTTTGTAAGATTTTTACTTCTGTTCTCAATAGCAGGTTAAAGGTTTGGTGTGAGAATAAGATTATTCATGAATCTCAGGCAGGTTTTAGGGCTAACTACTCTACGATTGATCACATATTTTCACTCCAGGCCATGGTGCAGAAATATTCATGTAAGAAGAAAGGGAGGTTTTATTGTCAATTTAGAGATTTCTCCAAAGCCTTTGATAGGGTGAATCATAACAGTTTATTGTGGAGTTTGCAGAAAGTTGGTATTTGTGGCAGATTTTATAACATTCGCAAATCAATGTATAGTAATCTATCAGTTTGTGTTAGAACATCCCATGGTCTCTCTCAATATTTTGATTGTAGCATAGGCACAAGACAAGGGTTCATCCTTAGTCCCCAATTGTTCATGATTTTTATAAATCAACTCGTAGAGTGTATGGAACAGTTTGGTGATCGAGGTTTATATATTTCTCCTGATGTTAGTAATTTGTATGCTCTAATGTTTGCGGATGATGTGTCATCAGTCTCGGATAGTGCTCTCCAGCTGTAGAAGAAAATTTATGGTTTCGAAAAAATTTGTCAGCTTACTGGAATGAAAGTGAATATTGCAAAGACAAAGGTTATGGTTTTTAGGAATAGTGGTCCTCTGAGATATTTTGAAAAATGGTTTGTGTGTGGTCAGAGGCTAGAGGTTGTTTCTTATTATCGGTATTTGGGAATTGTGTTCACACCTAGGCTAGTTTGGACTAAGGCTCAGACTACTCTAGCCTCTCAAGCTAATAAAGCTCTTATGGCTATCCATAGATATCAAAAGAGAGCAGGGGTTTTGGCTTTTGTAGATCTTTTTAAAATATTCGATGCTATGGTTAAACCCATATTATGTTATGGTTCAGAAATTTGGGGTCACACTTATTGTAACATTATTGAGCAAATACAAATAAAAACTTGTAAATATTTCTTGAAAGTTGGCAAAAATTGTTGTAATAATATGGTTTTTGGTGAATGTGGCAGGTTCCCCCTACAAATTACTTATATGACAAGGACCGTTAAATTTTGGTGTAGACTTTTAAGACTTCCAAGTTCTAGATTACCTCACCAGTTCTATTTAATGTTGAAGGCATTAGATGAGTCTGGACGCACAACATGGGCATCGTATATTAAAAATATTTTGTTTAGACTGGGGTTTGGTTTCACTTGGGTATCACAGGATATCGGTGATGTTGATATTTTTATTTCAGTTTTGAAGCAGAGGTTATCTGATAATCTCTTCCGAAATTGGCATTCATCATTACAAAACACATCTAAGTCTTCTAGTTATTTACTGTTCAAGTCCCTTCTAAATGTTGAAACATACATTAACTCAGATATAGCACCTTATTTGAGAATCTATTTAGTAAATTTTCGATGTGGTACTTTCAAACTTTGCACTGAGACTGGTAGATATAAAAATGTTCCTTATAATTTAAGATTTTGTCCTTTATGTGAGAAAAACAATATCTATGAAATTGAAGATGAAATCCATGTAATACTTTATTTCAAAGGCTACACAGGCATAAGAAATACATTATTCAGTAAATATTCGAAGTACCCCTTATCACAACACAGTTTTATTAATATTATGTCATCAACTGATGTTAATGGAATCCGAAACCTATGCTTATTTCTTATCCATGTTAAGAAAATCAGAAATTCAACTGGTCTACAACAATAGTTCATGCTTTAATGTATTCATTTTGTCTGTATTTTGGGCTAATGGCCTTTTATTGAATAAAATGTCTGTCTGTCTGCCTGTCTGTCTGTCTGTCTGTCTGTCTGTCTTGAAGACCACACGATACTCTTCCTTTTTCAGTTTCCACCACTTTGTCTTGTGCTCTACCTTTACCTTCTTCACCTTTCTTACCATCAGTATCATCCTGCACACCACCATCCTATGCTGTTTGGCAACACTCTCAACCACTACTATTTTGCAGTCACTGACTTCCTTCAAGTTACATTACCTACACAAGATGTAGTCTATCTGTGTGCTCCTAGCTCCAGTTTGAGAAGTCACCCTATGCTCCTCTCTCTTCTGGAAGAAAGTATTCACCACGGCCATTTCCATCCTTTTTGCAAAATCTATCAACATCTGTCCTTCTGCATTCCTGTCCTGGATACCAAACCTGCACATCACTTCCTCGTCCCCTCTGTTGCCTGCACCAACATGTCTGTTGAAGTCTGCACCAATGACTACTCTTTCACCTCTGGGGTTACTCTGCATCACTTCATCTAACTCACTCTAGAATCTCTCCTTCTCTTCTAGGTCACATCCTGCCTGTGGGGCATAAGCACTAACAACATTGAACATCACACATTCAATTTCTAACTTGAGACTCATCACTCTGTCTGACACTCTTTTCACTTCTAGAACATTCCTGACAAACCCCTCCTTCAAGATGACTCCGACCCCATTTCTCTTTCCATCCACACCATGAAAAAACAGCTTAAACCCTGCCCCTAAGCTTCTAGCCTTGCTACCTTTCTACCTGGTCTCCTGAACACACTGTATGTCCACCTTCCTCCTCTGCATCATGTCAGCCAGCTCTCTACCTTTTCCTGTTATAGTGTCAACATTCAAAGTCCCTACTCTCAGTCCTAAAGTCATGCTTTTCCTCTTCTCTCTCTGCCTGTGGACACACCTCTCCTTCTTTGACCTCTCCTTCTTTGACCAACAGTAGTCCAATTTCCACCATCACCCTGTTGGTTAACAGCACTGATGGCGGTCGTTGTTAACCTGGGCCTCAACCGATCCGGTATGAAATTTGTCTTTCCAGTTTGTATTTTGCATTCTGGCAAAAGCTTTACGCCGGATGCCCTTCCTGTCACAACCCTCTGCATTTATCCGGGCTTGGGACCGGCGTGAGGGCGGGCACTTGTTTGTGTCCTCCTCACGGCTGCATTGCCCCAAATGCATTCCAGAAAGATGTTGAATAGAGTTGGTGAAAGCATACAGCCCCGGTGTACCCCGACCGATGTGCAAAACCAATTTCCGACTGTGTTTTGTACTAACATTGCACTACTGGCCTTGTTATACAGTTGTGTAATAGTGTTTGTCAGCTTTCGGCCCATGTTGTACTTCTTCATAGTGTCCCAGAGAGCGTCATGCCACACTCTATCAAATGCCTTCTTGAAGTCGATGAAGACATGAAAAATGTCCTGTTGGTTCTGACTGTACTTTTCACACAATACCCTAAGGTTGATGATTTGTTCTGTGGTGCTCCTTCCTCTGCAGAATCCAACCTGTTCTTCAGCGGTAATCTCCTCTGCCTGAGGTTTCAATCTGTTCAGGATGACTTTCAGCATTGCTCTGCTTGCATGACTGAGCAGGCTGATAGTTTTGTTGTTCTCGCAAAGTTCAAGGTTCCCTTTCTTTGGGGTGGTGATGATGAGGGATTGTGTCCATGTCCAATTGTGGCCAATCTCCAAGCTGCCAGATCTTGTTGCAGATTGCAGTGAGAATGTCTACCATTGTTTTCCCTCCCTGTTTAATCAGCTTAGCCGGGACATTGTCTATTCTGCCTGCTTTGTCGTTCTTCAGTGATCTAATGGCTGTCTCTACTTCTTCTTGTAGAATCGGGTGGTCATCGTCATTTGTTGATTCCTGATGAATAAGCTTGTTGGGATCACTGCTGGTCTGCTGGTTGTAGAGCTCTGAGCAATATTCTGTCCATCTGTTGATAATGTCCTTCTCTTTGCTGAGGCAGTTTCCACTTTTATCTTGGATGATGTTGACTCTTGGCTGCTTAGGACATATGAGCTTTTTATAATTTGGTAAGCCCTCGTGTTGTTGTTGTTTTAAAGATTTTCCTCGGCTACTGCGCACTGTCTCTGTATCTAGGTTTCTTTGGCATTCTTCATTCCCCCTCTTATCTTCTTGTTGATCTCTCTGTACTCTATAGTTCCAGCTGCTGTGTATTTCGATTTCTTTAAAACTCTTCTTCTGTCACACATATCAAGAATCTCATATGCCACCCATGGTTGCTTCCTTGGGCAGTGTTTTCCCAGAATGTTTTTTGCTGTTTCTGTCATTACCCTGTTGAATTTGGTGGTCAATTCTTCGACATTTCCATCAAGCGTAAGAAGAGCTGCAAACTTCCTGCCAATTGCTGTTTGGAAGGACTCAAGAATGGTTGGGTCTTTCAGACTTTCCAGATTAAACTTCATTCGTGTAGCCTGTGGTTTTTTTGGTCTTGGTCAGTCGGACTTTGAAGTTCAGTAGCACTAGATCGTGGTCACTTCCGACATCAGCGCCTGAGAAGGTCCTCGTCCCACATCTGCGGATACCAGATCTAAAGCAGTTTTGTACCATGATGTAATTTATCTGGTGGTGAGTTCTGTTTGGTGCGTGCCAAGTCCAGCATTGTGAAGCCTTATGTTCACCAAGGGTATTAGCAAGCACCATGTTGTTATAACTGGTAAACTCTAAAAGTTGAAGGCCTCTTTCATTTGTTAACTCATTGCAGGCTAGGCCATAGTGGTTCTCTCAGACTTTGGGTGCATCTACTTCTACCTTAGCATTCCAGTCTCCCTGTATGATAAGGATGTCCTTTTTATCTACAAGGCCCATGATGTCCTGAAGTTGGGTGTAGAATTAATCTATGTGGTCGTCATCAAAGTATGTTGCTGGTGTGTAGACCTGTATCACCGTGATATTAAAGGGTGTTGCTCAGAGGCGGATGGTAATCAGCCTGCTGGATATAGGTCGGCAACCAAATATCGAGTCCTTGATGGTTTTGTTTACTAGGAGTCCAACACCATTTACCTGCCCGTCAGGTTCACAACTGTAGTAGAGAATGTGACCTTCTTCAGTTTGAAGTTCTCCAATGTTCTTCCACCTGGATTCACAGAGTCCAATGACATATCAAGTGTATCTTTCTGGCTCATGGGTGAGTTCTTGCAGTTTGCCTGTCTGCGCAAGTGTTCTTATGTTCCAAGTTCCAATGCTGATTTGGTCCCTTCTACAGATCCTATTCAGTGAAGTTGAGCTTAAGGTTACGGTTAGACCAGTAGCACACTTGTCACCTTCGCCCTGGTGTCTGACGGAAGGTGCAGCCCTTGCTGACCTGGGTGATGGCCGAGCCGGTATGGACTTTGGTTGCTGGTTCATTTCATGTGGTGTGTCTCGGGGCCCATTCCTCTCCAGGCTCAATTTAAAATCAGA